>CM031947.1:3524553-3609553 GCA_018749465.1 Paracanthobrama guichenoti | reverse complement strand
ATGATGGATGAATGATAGATAGAACAATGGATGGATGGATGGATGAAAGATAGATAGAATGATGGATGATGGATGGAACGATAGATAGAACAATGGATGGATGGATGGATGGATGGATGGATGGATGGATGGATGGATGGATGGATTTAAATCAACAATCACAGAACCCTAAACTACAGACATTAAAATCCTCCAGACAGAAGTGAGCTGCTCTCTTTCTCCACTGTGCTGCAGACTTTCAAAGATGAACTAAAGAAAGACAAAACCGCAGCATTAGGAAAGCCAAGGCTCATAAGTGCCATTAAACAAAGACGAGAGCGTAATCTATTATTCATCCATAACGCTGAGGGTGAATTACATATTCTGATGCTAGAGGTCTTAATATACAGTAGATTAATCTAAAGTACGTTAGTCATGTTTTCTATTAGTCAGTGTCAAAGCCTCATTAATAAAGGAGAGATCATCTCTCTCTTCCTCTTCTGCTCCTTCAATAATTAAAAGAATATCCTTCACTCTTCATTCGCATCAACGATACACGTCTGTGTGGTGACAGATATTAATTAAGAAAAAACTGGCCATTAGTGCATAATTAATCTCTCTCTCTCTCTCTCTCTCTCTCTCTCTCTCTCTCTCTCACACACACACACACACACACACACACACACACACACACACACACAGTATGTTCTGTAGTAACTCTTTAAAATAAAGCTTCTCTAATGGTTCTTTGCAGAACTTTAGGTTCAGTGAAGAAACATTAGTACAACTGTACAAGGTTAAGAGCGTGTGTGTTTTCTCATTGTGTTCTTCTCTAATACTCTCGTACTGAGCTCAGCCTTGATCGCAGTATATGTATTCAAATCCACTCGGATATGTCCAGCGGGTAACTAGTGTCTCATAAATACTTGCATACAATTATGAAATATTGCAGTGAGTGAATCTTGATTAGAAACATGGATGCAGGGCTTTACAGTACAAGAGCTTTTTCATTAATACAGTCAAAGCTTCATATTAAAATTTACATTAAAAAAACAAGTATGTGACTTCAGATGATTTATAAATAGTGCAAGACCATATGTCAGACTACTACCATGGTGCTTTTTGGTCATTTTTGCAGCAGATCCCATTCATTTTATCGTATGGAAAAGAGCAGCGACGGTGAGAGTGAATAAATGATGGCACAATTTTCTTTTTTGGGGGTAAAATAACTTTTTAATTGCAATCAAATGGAAATGAACAGGTGTTTAGTGCCATAAATGTTATTAGATTTATCATAATTATTTTATAAGCCGCTGAATCTGTGTGTGTGCGTGTGGTGTGAGAGAGAAAGAGAGAGTGAGAGAAAGGGAGCGAGTGTGTGTGTGTGTGTGTGTGTGTGTGTGTGTGTGTGTGTGTGTGTGTGTGTGTGTGTGTGTGTGTGTGTGTTTTGTGACATATCAGGACACAAATGTGTATGACATGGGTATGACATAGGTATTACAAGGAGAGGGTGACTTATGAGGACATTACCCATGTCCCGATTTTTCAAAAGGCTTATGAATCATACAGATTGAGGTTTTTTTGGGAGAAAGTAAAAAGGTGCAGTGTCCTGTGATGGGTAGGTTTAGGGGTAGGGGTAGTGTGTGTGTGTGTGTGTGTGTGTGTGTGTGTGTGTGTGTGTGTGTGTGTGTGTGTGTGTGTGTGTGTGTGTGTGTGTGTGTGTGTGTGTGTGTGTGTGAATGCACTTCTCTCATAATCTACCATTCAAAAGTTTGAGGTAAGATTTTTCTTTTCTCTAAAGAAATTAAAACTTTTATGTATTAAATTGATCAAAAGTGACAGGTAAGACATTTATGTTACAAGAGATTTCTAAGAAATGTTTCTTGATCATCAGATCCTTATATCAGAATGATTTCTGAAGGATCATGTGACACCGAAGACTGTGATGCTGAAAATTCTGCTTTGATCACAGAAATAAATTACATTTTAAAATATATGCAAACAGTTTTTTTTTTTTTTTTTTATTGCAGTTTTTAACGTATTTTTGATCAAATAAATGCAGCCTTGGTGAGCAAAAGTATTAAATATTACCAACCCCAAACATTTGAACAGAAGTGTACGTCACATAAAACATTTTAGAATATCATATTTACTTCACATAGTCCACATAAATAGATTTATTCCTCACTGGTGATTTATTGATTAATTGTGCGTTTCATGTCTCTCATCAGCTGCCAGACTTGGAGTGGATGCAGTTTCAGAGCGCTGGATCTGAGCGAATCTAACAGTCATCAGAACATGTTCTGCAGCAGCAGTGAGCCTGACAGCACAGTGTGCCACTGCAGACTAAAGCTGTCATCTATTCCTAATACACATTTACACAGCACTGATGCTTCTGTTGAAACTCTCTCTTGTTAAATTCAAGGCAGTTTCTAAATTATACGAGACATGGGGTAGTATAGCACCAGTTAAAGGTGAAGATTCCAAATGGAATTGCAATCAGTTCTACTGTTAATTTCTCTCAGATTAATATTCTGAAATCATCACAGATCCAGTGTTACACTCTTCAGGAAATCAACCTATGAATTAAAATAGAAGAAATTCAAAAATAATAATAATAATAATAAAAAAAGGCAAATTCTGTCATTTACTCACCCTTATGTTATTCACAACCTGTATGACTTTGCTTTAATGGCTCCTTTTTGGAGCTTGATAGCCCAAGGTTTGCTTGTAAAGTTTCTCCTGTTAAGAGCAAAGAAAATCATACAGGATTAGAACATGAAAAACAGTGTAGATTTTTGAAATAAGTGATTTTGATGTACTATGCAAGCATACTCGCATCTTCACAATGTAAAACTCCTCCATAGTCCACCAAGAAAATAAACTTCAAACACTTCAAAAATCATCATGGTATTGACAACATAACAATGAGTGGTAACACTTTATTTTACAGTGTCCTTGTTACACGTTACATGTACTTACCATAGTGCATTAACAGTAAATTATGAATAATTACATGCAACTAACCCTCAACCAAATCCTACCCTAATCCTATAATAAGTACATGTACTTAATATTGCACAGTACTTAAATATAGAATTACACTGTAACAATGACACCTTAAAACAAAGTGTAACCCAATGAGCTTACTAACATGCATATCAGCCCATATTTGCATATCCACACTTACTCAGTATTCCTTGTGGAAGCGTTACTCAATTTGCATGTAGATGTAGAGAGGTTAGCCAATCATAGAATTAATCCTTTGCATATCAAAGTCTGGTCAGTATTCAGCCACAACAGGTTACCCTGGTTAACAGGTTAACACTACAGGCTACCCTGGTTCCCTGAGAAGGGGAATGAGATGCTGCATCTTGGTTTTGATGCTATGAGGAACGCCATCAGTGTGACCGGTGTCTGAGGCACGTGTAAATAAACACAGATAATCATTGTCAGGTGGCAATCCACAACGCCATACAATGAGCACCCATGAGTATAAAAGGGTGCCTGAGTTACACGTCATCAACTTTTTTGTCTGAAGGAGATGCGAGGACAAGCCCGATGTCTCATTCCCCTTCTCAGGGAACCAGGGTTACAGTCATAACCTGATAAGTTCCCCATTCAGAGTGGAACCTCGTCGCTGCACCCTTCTAGCCACAACCACTACAGCTTCACAAATATGCTGGTTCATCTGGTGGAGTATATAAAGTTGGAGGAGTTGGATCTGGAACTAACCTCGCCCCCTGGATCTCTTGTTCTGCAGTGAGGACCATCTTCAGCTTAGACCCCACTTAAAGACCCCTGGGGGAGAGCAGCTCATACCCTGCCTTGAGGAAAGGCACTTCACCCAAGACCTGCTATAGCTAGCTCTTTATCTTTTCTATTAGCACTAGACCATAGAATGCGACAGATAACAAGCTGGGACACAGGTAAACTTCCTCTACTTATTAGCAAACCAGGGCCATAGTAGAGCACCCATCCAAAGGGGAGCAATATCCCTACTTCAAGACCCAACAATAGTTGAAGAGGGAGGTAAATGAAGTAGAGGGGAGCTTTCATACCCATTAATTCCATTTACCTTGCAACAGCCCTCTAGAGAGATTCAAGCAATAACAGAGCCACCTACTGTGAATGCATTGCCACGAGTGACTCAACTCCCTCGAGAGCCAAATTCGCTCCATGCAAACGCTAGTTTTTTATCTCTTGGGAGAAAATCATGCAAGAACAGAGCTTCTTACCGCGAATGCAGCATAATGAGCACATCCAGCTCCCTCAAGAACACACTCCAACAGAATCTTATCTTACATGCCTATACAATCAAGCGGCTCCTGAAGACAAAACAGCTGATGGCGTGTAACTCAGGTGCCCTTTCACGTCATGGCCTGCCGTCTCCAATGATTATTGCCATTTGTTTACACATGCCTCAGACACCGGTCACACTGATGGCGCTTCCCCTTCAAAAGGGAACTGTACATATAAAAATAAAAGCTAATTCAAAATATTAATAAATACTATAACAGTATAGATATACTAAAATAACATGAAAAACTAAATTGAAGACTAAGAAACCTTGATAAACCTTTATAAGTGGATCTTTTGGAAGTGCTACAAAAGTGTAAAATATGGTGTTTTTACTTAATGCAGAACAACTGGAGTGGCATACGGGTTTGTAGTTATGCTTAATGTGGCAAGACTGATCATAGATCACTTGACATCTGGTTTATTAGATTAACAAACTGTTCCAGCTGTCACACATTATAGCCCGTTTCAGTGCGCAATCACAATCATTACAGACACAACAGGATGGTGCACGTAATGCGGTGCAGCACAAACCATATAACACAATGCAACACAACACAACAGAGAATCTCCAAAAAGCCAGCAGCAAAGCATCTCAGCATCCCACAGAGAACCCTGAAGCCAGAACCCAGGGGGAAACCCGAGGCTCATCAGCATTACAGCACCTGCAGCCATTCAAGATCAACTGAATATAAAGTTACTCAAGTCAGAGTTTTCATGCACTTTATTTCTAGCCTTACTGTTCTGTTAAATTGAGTTGAACTTCTCTTGTTCGTAGTCAGTGAGGTCTATAATACCTGGGGAGAGCTGTCTATTTTAGTATTTTTATTCATCTCTACGGTAGATGCTTTGTTGAAATGTTTATCTTTACATCATACTGCATACACTACTGTTCAAAAGTTTGGAGTCCGTAAGATTTTTTAATGTTTTTGTTAGAAGTCTCTATGTTGTGCTCAACAAGGCTACATTTATTGGATAAAAACATTAATATTGTGAAATATTATTGCCATTTAAAATAACTGGTTTTCTATTGTAACAAATTGTAAAAGCTGAATTTATCATCATTACTCCAGTCTTCAGTGTCACATGATCCTTCAGAAACCATTCTAATATGAGGATTTACTGCTCAAGAAACATTCATGATGAAAACAGTTGTGCTGCGTAATATTTTTTAACTATGATAATTGATTTCAGTATTCTTTGATGAATAGAAAGTTTAAAAACAGTATTTATTTTAAAAGATTTTTGTAACAATGTGAAAGCCTACTGTCACTTTTGGTCAATTTAATGCAAAATTTGCTATATAAAAGTATTATTTTCTTTCTAAAAATAAAGCTTGTTTGAATGGCAGTATATAGCCTACACATACTACTGTATATATACACTACACATATAAATAGTAAGCATACTGCACTGTATGCAGTATACTAGCCATCATTCTTAAAACTGCTATAGATTTAATCCAGTTTTGCATACTTCTACACAATCAAAGTGTATGTGCCAGTAATGGCATACATTAAAAAATGTCTTGCATTTGATAACATATTAAAATGTGCATTTGCATAGCAATTCATTAACTTAAAATGCATTATTATTTAACATTTAGCCTCGCATTTCTCCAATGGGATGATGCATTAAGTAAATCATTAATTACTTCAAAACTAAAAATACTACACTAAACTGGCGTATTGTGATTTGGGACACACTAATCCTAATCTCAACTATACAGTATGAGATGGAGAGTGTGTCAGTTGGGGAATGTTGTTTAATTAGTTCATGTTTTTAATTTAATAAATAGCTTAGCAATAACTGCAAACTCATGCCTGCAGTAACATCTGCAGTTATAAAAATCTGAACAGCATCAAATACATAAAAAATGAGATAAAAAGTTAATAATATGCGCCATTAATCTCCTGTTTAGAAAACCTTCTCCCTCCATTAGGTTTTAGTTTCATCTGAGAGTTTGTGTCATCTGTCAGCAATTAACATGACATCCCCTGGAAAATATAGTGTTCACTCCTCACCCAGTTACTCTACTATGACAATATAAAATATAGAGCCATTTTAACATAAAACCAATAAGGGATAGTTCACTCAAAAATTAACATTACATCATTATTTTAGGCCTATTCACACTACACTCTCAGAAAAAAAAGGTACATTGCTGTCACTGGGGCGGTACCCAAAGGTACAAAAGTGAAAAGGTACATCTTTGTACCTTACTCACCCCTAAATGGTACATAGTAGTACCTTAAAAGGTACATATCAGTACTTTAAGAGTGTGTAATAGTACCTTAAAAGGTACATATCAGTACTTTAAGAGTGTGTAATAGTACCTTAAAAGGTACATATTAGTACTGTAAGAGTGTGTGACAAAGGTAATGTACCATTTTTCAGCAATGTACCATTTTTTCTGACAGTGTAAGGATGATAAAAACAGATTCAGTATTCCTCAAAATGAATATAAACTGTGAAATGCAAAGTCAGATTATGAAGCATGCTAACACAGATATACTTTATGTATTTAATCTCACATTATTAACCAGTGTCTTTGCTACTGACCTTCAAATATCCAATTCAATCATACAAATAAGTAAAAATGACTTTAGTTAAACATTACATTTGTTTAATTTTTTTGTTGAACTTCCTTCTCCTGCGTCCTATTCTATTCAGCTGAAAGGTTAGTTTCAGCTGCGCTCTCTACTGTACAAGCATGAATTTGCATTTCCCCACTTCAACCTGAGGATTATTTGCTGAGTCCTAATTCGCCTACTTATACTACGCCCTAAAAGTAATGTACTTTTTGTGAAGAAAAAGTACATACTTTTGACTGTGTAGCATAAGAGTAGACAAGCTTTGGGACACACTATCATGTCATACAATTGCATCTTTAAAGGTTGCTATCGGTCGCATCCTGTCACCGTAAACTGGCCTGTCAATCATCTTGTCATGGTTAAAATCCTCCACATTTAATTAAATTTTCATGTATCGGAGAGAAATGCAGTAGCACGTTGATCTGCAGTGGCGGGTCTTTCATGCGGAGACTACTCATATTAATGCATAATGATGGATTTAATAGTTAATGGCCAAACGGAGCTTTATAAAAGTTCACATTGTTAGATGAAATATAACACGGATAACATTAAATAAATATTTTTTAATCAGGTTAAACTTTGATTATTAGTCACTCAAACCTTTATCTAAACCTCTCACCATCGGTCACACATATCCGCCATGTTCTTGTTTTTTAACCATTTTTACTTTGTAGTTCTGAACCGAATCCTCCTCCAAAGTGCAATGGGTTGTGGGCAATATTAGCCTTTATAATAAGGATATAG
This sequence comes from Paracanthobrama guichenoti, assembly GCA_018749465.1. Taxonomy (NCBI): domain Eukaryota; kingdom Metazoa; phylum Chordata; class Actinopteri; order Cypriniformes; family Gobionidae; genus Paracanthobrama; species Paracanthobrama guichenoti. The sequence goes on along the minus strand of CM031947.1, from coordinate 3,601,937 downwards.
TAGACCATACAGGGACATACTCTTTTCAACATACAAACCCGATTCCAAGAAAGTTGGGACACTGTACAAATTGTGAATAAAAACAGAATGCAATGATGTGGAAGTTTCAAATTTCAATATTTTATTCAGAATACAGCATAGATGACATATCAAATGTTTAAACTGAGAAAATGTATAATTTTAAGGGAAAAATAAGTTTATTTTAAATTTCATGGCATCAACACATCTCAAAAAAGTTGGGACAAGGCCATGTTTCCCACTGTGTGGCATCCCCTCTTCTTTTTCTAACAGTCTGCAAACGTCTGGGGACTGAGGAGACAAGTTGCTCAAGTTTAGGAATAGGAATGTTGTCCCATTCTTGTCTAATACAGGCTTCTAGTTGCTCAACTGTCTCAGGTCTTCTTTGTGGCATCTTCCTCTTTATGATGCGCCAAATGTTTTCTATGGGTGAAAGATCTGGACTGCAGGCTGGCCATTTCAGTGCCCGGATCATTCTTCTACGCAGCCATGATGTTGTAATTGATGCAGTATGTGGTCTGGCATTGTCATGTTGGAAAATGCAAGGTCTTCCCTGAAAGAGACGACGTCTGGATGGGAGCATATGTTGTTCTAGAACTTGGATATACCTTTCAGCATTGATGGTGCCTTTCCAGATGTGTAAGCTGCCCATGCCACACGCACTCATGAACCCCATCCCATCAGAGATGCAGGCTTCTGAACTGAGCGCTGAGAACAACTTGGGTTGTCCTTGTCCTCTTTAGTCCGGATGACATGGCGTCCCAGTTTTCCAAAAAGAACTTCAAATTTTGATTAGTCTGACCACAGAACAGTTTTCCACTTTGCCACAGTCCATTTTAAATGAGCCTTGGCCCAGAGAAAACGCCTGCGCTTCTGGATCATGTTTAGATATGGCTTCTTTTTTGACCTGTAGAGTTTTAGCCGGCAACGGCGAATGGCACGGTGGATTGTGTTCACGACAATGTTTTCTGGAAGTATTCCTGAGCCCATGTTGTGACTCTTTGAACTTCAAACTCTTTGCAGTGTTTCTCTGAGAAACTCCTTTCTGATATTGCTCCAGTATGTTTGGCCGCAGCATTGGGGGAATTGGTGATCCTCTGCCCATCTTGACTTCTGAGAGACACTGCCACTCTGAGAGGCTCTTTTTATACCCAATCATGTTGCCAATTGACCTAATAAGTTGCAAATTGGTCCTCCAGCTGTTCCTTATATGTACATTTAACTTTTCCAGCCTCTTATTGCTACCTGTCCCAACTTTTTTGGAATGTGTAGCTCTCATGAAATCCAAAATGAGCCGATATTTGGCATGACATTTCAAAATGTCTCACTTTCAACATTTGATATGTTATCTATATTCTACTGTGAATAAAATATAAGTTTGAGATTTGTAAATTATTGCATTTCTTTTTTATTCACAATTTGTACAGTGTCCCAACTTTTTTGGAATCGGGTTTGTACTAAGCTTTGGGACACAGTTATTCAAATCTCACATACTATTTAGAATGGATGCACTCTAAAAAAATGTTGGGTCTAAATTGGGTTGTTTTAACCCAGCGATTGGGTTAAACAAACATTTAAAACAACCCCAAATTGCTGGGTTTGTCCATTTTCAACCAAACTTGGGTTGTTTTTAACCCAACAGTTTTTAGAGTGGGAATTGGGACACAGGGATTCAATTCACTTTTGGTGTCACCATATTCACTTTATATTTGCCAAAAATATAACTTTTTTGTTATAGGGGAGTTACAGATGATAAAAAAGTACACATTACTTTCCCCCATAAAAATGCAATTGCTTTTTTTAGGAAGTAATATTGTAACACATTACTTTTAAAAGTAACATTCCCCAACACTGATGACGATAACGGCATTATTGAGGAACAACATCGTTAGAAATCACTTTCAGAGCGATTTTTTCTAGTTGATGAAGGATAAAAACATTGACAGCCAATCAGAATCCATCCTGCTTTAAAGAGCTTGAGCATATAAAGTGCCAGACGACAAAACTGCAGCGCACATGTATAATAAACAGAACAATATCGTGCATTGGTGTGGACACCAGTTATCTTTATAGTTATTGTGAGAACGGCCTTTACTCACCCTCAAGTTGTTCCAAACTTGCATGACTTTCAGAAGTTTACAAGAATGATTTGAGCTGCTCTTATTGATACAATGCATATTTTTACTGTCAAGCTCTAAAGAATCCAAGTTGTAATTCACTGAAAATGTTACTTGATGGCAAATCAGATATGGTGCCGTTTACTAAGATGCATGTTTGTCATCTATAACATTAGGGACCAGATTTACTGGAGTGGAAAGTTCTGCGTGTGATCTACTGATTGTAAGGGTGATTCGCCTACAGTGGTTCAGGCTGCAGGGTTGCTGAATGACTAAAGAAACATTATCAGCAAGATTGTAGAAAACTGTACATTTCTCGTCTATAACCAACCACTGCTACTTATACCAACAACGGAAATAAGTGCAGCTACAATAGCAAAATGTGTGGGAGAGCGTTGCTATAGTGTGACGATATTATATTGCAATACATAGCACGTCAAGTTAATACCGAATCAAAATTAGTTAGCACAGTATTTGTAATCGAAAGGATTTAATAATATATGATTATGGTTACACTTAAAATAGTTACAAAATATATGTATGAGATGATAAAACTTATACCATTAATCATACCCAGTATGACTAGAATGTTACCTGTGGGACAGAAAGTGAGAAGAGAGAAAGAGAGAGGAAGTGTAGAGAGAAAGAGACAAAAGAAAAGTGGAGGCAAAAGAAAGAGAAGAGCCAAAGAGCAGGCCCCAAGAAGAGAGACAATCAAGAGACAGAGCAACAGTTACAATATTCTTTCATCCCTTCCTTGACCATGTGACTGAAATCCAAATGTGAGACATTCAAACTGACCAATCAGATAATGACATCTTCGCCCACTGTACTAAAGGTGTGACTCACATTGAGGACGCCTTGACTATCACCACCTCTGTCTTTAGACATTCCAAATGGCAGGGTTGAAACAGTTAAGAAAATGTCTTTGTTCATTTTCAAATATCTTTGATTATTTTCAATCCTACTAATGCATATATGCATATGCAATAAGGTCAGCCGCAAAAATAACCCCGTCCATGCCTTTTCAGCGCTAATTTTTCTTTAGTAAATCCTAGAAAGGTCGTTTTTTAATGGCAAAAGAGGGTTTGCGCTGCTGGTGCAAGCTGTTAGTAAAGCTGGCCTTAGGTCAGAATACGGGAATAAATGACATTTGGTGTCATTCATGTTCAGTTTATGTGACAGACTCAACATTGACAGACTCTGACACCTAGAGTTTGAGCCTGGTTTCTCCCATGGTTTTTTCCCCCTCCATTTGTCACCTCTGTCACCTCTGGCTTGCTTAGTTGGGAACACATAATATTTAGCAATTGATTTGACTGCTCTGGCACTATTGGATGAGAACTGAACTGAGATGATGGTGACATCACAGTTTTCTCTAGAGCTGCTTTATTACTGAACTCATTCCATGATCAGGGATGCAAACGGGTGAGGGGTAAAAAAGGTGAGAACATTGTGTGGATAGAGAAAACATTCTCCGAGGTCAGGACACTTTTTTTCCTTTTTTTTAAAAATATATTTACTTTTCATGCTCATTTCTAGACACTTAAGTATTTTTGCACTAATTCTAACAGGTAAGAGGTAAACAAGTTTGTGTGTCTTATGTGGGGCAAAACAACCCATTATAAAACACAAAAAAAGGATTCAATAGATGTGGAAGCTGAATACATACATAAAACAAGACGACAACAACCAGGTAAAATGTATGTTGGAAATCATCTTAGCTTCTTTATTAACACTTAAAACTGAAAACTAAAGATCCCAGTGGTTACAAATGCATCAATATGGGATACTTTGTACACCACCTCGTAAGTTAAACCCTATTTCTTCTGATGTTTACCACCAGAATTTCAAGGGCCCGCTTCCTTTGTTTTGCCGCATGCCTCAGCCTTGCCCAATTTTCTTTGATGCATTTATTTTCATTTTCTTTTTACATTTTTTATTACCTTTTAATGTAACTCTTCACAAAATGAGAAAAAGCCTGAATGGACCCCCAGCCTGAACGGATTCAGCTCCTGTAGTTAAAATAAGTGTAAACCTGCAGTGAGGGGTTCCAGAGGAACATGAACACACACAGTCAGGAAGTGCGAGAGTAGGAGTAGGAGTGAGAGAGTAAAGGTTGCTACTGGAATAAACAAGTCAAGCATTTCTGTTTGTCAACTAAATTGCATTACTCATTTTTTAAAGGGGGCATATTATGCAAAACTGGATTTTCCCTGCTCTTTGAAAATAGTAAACCTGACATAAACATTCACAAGCACTTGCCCAGAGCAACCAGACCATTTACTGAAACTAATCCTAAACAGATCCTGGGTCAGACGTAACAACCCAGCGTTTGGGTAGTTTTTGTGTTCCCCAGCTCCCGGGTCAGACGTAACAACCCAGTGTTTGGGTAGTTTTTGTGTTCCCCAGCTCCCGGGTCAGACGTAACAACCCAGCGTTTGGGTAGTTTTTGTTTTTCCCCAGCTCCCGGGTCAGACGTAACAACCCAGCGTTTGGGTAGTTTTTGTGTTCCCCAGCTCCCGGGTCAGACGTAACAACCCAGCGTTTGGGTAGTTTTTGTGTCCCCCAGCTCCCGGGTCAGACGTAACAACCCAGCGTTTGGGTAGTTTTTGTGTTCCCCAGCTCCCAGGTCAGACGTAACAACCCAGCGTTTGGGTAGTTTTTGTGTTCCCCAGCTCCCAGGTCAGACGTAACAACCCAGCGTTTGGGTAGTTTTTGTGTCCCCAGCTCCCGGTCAGGCGTAACAACCCAGCGTTTGGGTAGTTTTTGTTTTCCCCAGCTCCCAGGGTCAGGCGTAACAACCCAGCGCTTGGGTAGTTTTTGTGTCACCCAGCTCCCGGGTCAGACGTAACAACCCAGCGTTTGGGTAGTTTTTGTGTTCCCAGCTCCCGGTCAGACGTAACAACCCAGCGCTTGGGTAGTTTTGTTTTTCCCCAGCTCCCGGGTCAGACGTAACAACCCAGCGTTTGGGTAGTTTTTGTGTTCCCCAGCTCCCGGTCAGACGTAACAACCCAGCGCTTGGGTAGTTTTTGTGTTCCCCAGCTCCCGGGTCAGACGTAACAACCCAGCGTTTGGGTAGTTTTTGTTTTTCCCCAGCTCCCGGGTCAGACGTAACAACCCAGCATTTGGGTAGTTTTTGTGTCACCCAGCTCCCGGTCAGACGTAACAACCCAGCGCTTGGGTAGTTTTTGTGTCCCCAGCTCCCGGGTCAGACGTAACAACCCAGCGTTTGGGTAGTTTTTGTTTTTCCCCAGCTCCCGGGTCAGACGTAACAACCCAGCGTTTGGGTAGTTTTTGTGTCACCCAGCTCCCGGGTCAGACGTAACAACCCAGCGTTTGGGTAGTTTTTGTGTCACCCAGCTCCCGGGTCAGACGTAACAACCCAGCGTTTGGGTAGTTTTTGTGTCACCCAGCTCCCGGGTCAGACGTAACAACCCAGCGTTTGGGTAGTTTTTGTGTCCCCAGCTCCCGGGTCAGACGTAACAACCCAGCGTTTGGGTAGTTTTTGTGTCCCCCAGCTCCCGGGTCAGACGTAACAACCCAGCGTTTGGGCAGCTTTTGTGTTACCCAGATCCTGGGTTGAGTTACTGACTTACAACCCAGGGGTTGAGTTATTTATCACGGGCTTTTTGTGACCTCTTCAGGAGAGAGCAGTTCAGCTCTGTAAAATTGGTGCATGTCTTTGGTAAAATGCAGATTTGTGTACATTTAATTTTATCTATAAATTCATTATTGTGCTGTATATGGTTTAATTTTATGCAAAGCGACATACAGGGGTGAGATGTGAGTCACCTAAATGAGTCCGTCTTTTCACGTGATGGAAATGCCTGATGCCTGCATAAAAGTGTTTGATTTTATTAAAAAAGATACAGAATATAAATACTTATGATGTTAATAATATGGGTAGTAATATGGGGTCGCAACCACAAATTGGGATGTTTTTATCCCATTGTTTCATAACCATGGGGACATTTTTTGAGCATGTGGACCACGTAACACATCAAATCATTTGCATATGGTCAGAGAGAGAGAGAGAGAGCGTGTGAGTAAGTGTGTAGCAATGAAAAACTAAATTATGAAAGAATTTTTTTTTTTTTGATGTAAGAAACACTGACTAACATAAATGGACTTAAAAGTGAAGAATAACCCTTTTAAAGTTGCAATTTCTTATCGCTTAAATACCACAAACAAACATCAGTTGGTGCATTATCCCACACAATATTATTCATATAAGAGATAAATGCTAAACATCTATCCATGATATCTTACAAATGGATTTATGTATGGCAATAAGCCAGAACACAAATAAATAACCGGAGACATTAAGACAAGCCAAAACTGCAGCATCATGCATAAACATTCAGACAAACACGAGCAATAAATCGCATGGCTATAATAACCTGCTCAATGAAGTGCAGTTCTGTTGGATCACAGACTGTGAACTTATATTGAACATCATTCATACTTGGCCTCATAAATCCTCCATAGCATGTTGTCGTACAGACATCAGAGCCTCAGTTGTGTGTGTTTGTCCATGTCATTTTCCAGTGTCTAATTGTGAATAATCTCCGATTGTTCCGCAAGGTCTCTGGTTGAATTGAGTGAATCAAATACCTGTATTTCATATCCACAATCCCAGAGTGTCATTTACAAGTAATTTAGCCGGTATTATTTATGCAGTGGTCATTTCAGAAGGCAATCATCTGAGCGCAGAAACGATTAAAGACAGAAACAGAGGACGGTGGGGGAAGGAGGGTTTGTGTTTGCTGTTATTATCGCTTATATTAAAACTCACTTATGTTCATTATTCAGTTCAGCAGATTTAAATATTGCAAAATGAATCTAATGTGCAATTACATCACAAATGGGTTCAGTGAGAGCAACACACACACACACACACACACACACACACACACAACCTATTCACACTCAAGGCTCTGTCCCAAAACCTTGAGAGCTGCATTGACTTGATCTGAGATTTGACTAAAAAAGGCTTTCAACAGAGTTAAACAGGGCTATTATAGTAAATTAAAACCAATAAACCCATAATAGTATATAAATAAAACTAGAATAACACAAAAAGAAAAGGAAAGCAGGTATCTTAGAGTGACGCTGCCTACCTTTAGGAACATCAGGAGCATGTGGGCAGCTCACTGGGTTTTTGGAAGAGAGCCTATAAGTGAGAAACAGGCATTAGGTTTAGGGCGCCTACACAAACAAAAGGAGAACACAAAACCTCCTGTAGTGCTCCACGCATTAAAGGAAACCACAGAGGTTTGGAACGATACGAGGGTGAGAATGGCATATCTCTGCAGTCTGAGGCAAGCGGAGTCACGGTTTATCCTCATGTAGGGTTTCCATTGAAAGCCCATTCAAACACCCACAACACATTATGGGATATTCGCACCGTATAATGGCCTCCTGTAATTTAGCTGCATGTCGTCAACAGTTCTTGCAGCCCATAAGCGCAGAGAGAGAGAGAGAGAGAGATCTGTGTGTAATTAACTCAAGACATCCCACAATGCACTGGGCTGAGCGGCAGCTCACTTTCACACTCTATTTTCTCTGGGTTCATCTAACATCACCACCTACACACCCAACAAACGCTCACACTCACTGAGATCCATCCGAAAGTGAATTGTTAGTGTTTGCAAGGCAACATATCACAATACAATTTAGTTTTTTAGATGACGTCATTGTAATATTTGCATAATGATTTTACTGAATTACGGCTGGTCTTCTGTCTTGCATATATTTGCATGCTTCATATGCATTATGCAATGCATATCTTTCATAGCTGATAAAAAAAGGTGCATGAGCAGGGTGGTACTTAAAGTTAAGCAATGCTTAATATACACTGATTATTTTATTCTTACAGTGTAGTAAAACCTTGATTAATATAAATCAAGACATGTTTTCCACACACGGTTTTAAATTAAATAAACAAAATTATACTTAACATTTTCATTTATACTGTCAAAAAACATTTAGGACTGATTTTTTAGATGTAAGCATTTGAATTGCATATTAAAACTATTTGCTTATTAGCGTGCATATTACTAGGATATTGGCTGTTTATTAGTACTTATAAAGCACATATTAATGCTTTATTCTGCATGACCATATTCTACGTGTCATACCCAATATCTAAACTTAACAAATATACCCTACTAAATATTAAGTAATTAGGAGGTTATTGAGGCAAAAGTTGTAGTTCATAGTTAGTTAATAGAGAGAACTGGACTCTAAAATAAAATGTGACCAAACAATTAACATAACTAATAAACAATGTTTGTAATAAACAATGCGTTTTAAATGCACAATAACCAGGTTTATAGATTTATCATCAATAAATCCAATTTGTTTAATTCTCATAAATGAGAAACTTAATTAAAAATTGAAACTTGCTTGTTCTACAGCATATTTAAACCATACTTTTTAACTGATTAAATTTGATTATTTTCACAATTAACAAATGTATTTATGATTCTAAGCAATTTGAATAAATATGATTATTTAAATAAAACCAAACGGATGCAAATACTTGATAGTACATTTTTATACATTAAATAAATGCACCACTACAATAATACATATTATTTTGGGTCAAATATATTTGTACATACTTGCTTCTGAGAACGAAAATGGCCGATGGTTTGTCTAGATAAGACCCTATTCCTATTCCTGGGATAAAAAGGCAGAGCCTTTGAAACGGCATTGATTTGGACCTTCAACTGTTGGTTGCAATTGAAGTCTATTATGTGGAGAAAAATCCTGGAATGTTTTCCTCAAAAAACTTAATTTCTTTTCGACTGAAAAACGACATGAACATCTTGGATGAGATGGGGGTGAGTAAATTATCAGGAAATGTTTATTTTGAAGTGAACTAATCCTTTAAGGCTGTGTTTGGACGGCTATTAGACGTCTTTTAAAATGCAAAATTGCTTGCTGGGAACTTACCAGCTCTAATACTGTTTTTGTTTTCAGTTTAAATCAGAGATGCTATAAAACAACTTTGTCTTATCATACCCACAAGTCTCAAGTGTAAGGATTCAGCTCAGAAGTTCAGCACGTGATCTACTGACGACGTGCAAATGAAAGAACACAGACGCAGCCGGATCATTTCCATAATGACCATCGCAATCTACCAAGAGCAGCGCAAATTAGCGTCTGCTTTAAGACATGCTTCTTTTGGGCGGTAAACACCAGTAAACTGACGAGCACAAACCTTAGTAAATCACCTCGCGTGATTCATTTAAATACTCTCCTCACATAGATTTAGCATCTGAAAGGGAAACTCCTACAAATGCATATGCAATAAGATCAGCCGCAAAAATAACCCTGTCCACGCCTTTTCAGCGCTAATGTTTCACTGCGTGTCACTGCGTTTTGGTTTGCGCTGGCGCAAGCTCTTGGTAAATCTGGCCCTTACTAGCCAAATAAAACACTACACAAAATCATCATGGTGTTGCTTAATTTGATCTCAACAGGAAAATCACTGTTAATATATGTTTAATAATATACGAGCCGTATAGTGTTAAATGTGGTGATATTTAATTTACACAGAACTAAAACCCAAAATGTACCCAAAACTCAAAAACGATTCATTTGCTGCCTTGCAAACTCTGCTGTATCCTTCAGCAAAAGCACATCTAGTTTCTATGTTGTTTTACACTTCTGATCTCAGGTAAGTCATACGGCAGGCGGGTGACGATTCACACTGAGCATGCTCGCTGCGCACCGCTGCGTCTGACAGATTGTGTCACTTCCTCTCTCAGCAGGAAGTGGGAGTGGGTGAGTGAACAGTAATCAGGAGGTAGGGGAGCAGATCAGGGAGGTTTAATCAGGCACACTGGAGCAGGGTTCAGACGGCTCATCCATCTGTCCACTTGACAAACTTTTCACCTTCACTGAGCTCGTGTTTATCTGGGTGATGTAGGACGAGTTCCTGGATCAACATCCTTATCTAAACACACTTGACTCACAAATGCACTAAATCATGGACTCAGTAAAGGTGAGTATGAAAGAATAAGCTCACTTGAGGATAAAGAAGAATATAATTTCAATTGCTCATTTGAAGAAAGTTAACTAGATATCCATGGATAGAGCTGTAAATACTGTAACGTAACTGTTGCTTCTGGTTACATTATCTAATCAAATTCCTCCAATTTCTTCTGTTTACAAAGCATGTTGATCCAGGAACATGTCCTCCTCCTGTAATTCATGCCAGCTGTTTTCAGTCTACACCTGAAACATGAAAACTCGCATCTGTAATATCCTGGAGCAAATCTTACACACAATTTAACACCAACATCCAGTGGTGGAGGAAGTACTGAATCCCAGTACTGAAGTAAAAGTACAAATAACCAGATTTACTTTAAGCAGGGTCGTCATTGTGGTACTTCTACTTTTACTAAAGTACATTTCAAATCGGGTACTTTTTACTTAAGTATTAAAAGTAAAAGTACTTGCATAATTTATTCTCTTAATGTCTATATTCAAATAATAATAATGAAAAAAAAAAACTATGGCAAGTTAGTTTTGGACCTGTGGCCCAGTTTATATTCTGACTTACAATTCTGGTTATCTATCAGGGTGATCTGCAGAGTTAAATATCATTATTCAGAAGCAATATTCTCACCAGTGTTCAATCAGCTGTGACAATATTTAAATCTGCATATTTGTGATATTTTACCTTTTATAAAGGGCATTGTTTTCCCTTATCTTATTAAATATAGGCTGTGCTTCAGCTTTCCTTTTATATTCTTAAATTTGATCAATACATTAAATTAGATTAAGACACTATAGGGCTGTTAACAGTCAAATTAAATAATTTACACAGAAAAATTACAACTGCATTAAATGTTATGAGATTGTTTTAAATATTTTTGGAATATACAAATAAGAAATGAATGTTTAAACATGAAAGTAAACTGCCAACTGACCATCTTAATGAGTGAGTCATTGAGTTGATTCGTTCAAACGGCTGATTCATTCAAGAATGAGGCAGTCGTTTATGAATGGGTCATTGAATCTTTGATTCAACCGATTCATTCCAAACACTGCATCATTCAGTAGCACACTGTTGCTGTGAGATGCGTTATGGTTCTGCTGTGCTCTTGGAAATATTTTTGCTGCTGAAATAGAACAAAAACAGTCAATATTGCATCTAAAATGTAAGTGACTTAATGTTAACGGTTTATGGAACTGTCATATGAAATCAGTGTCACATTTTCAATCGTGATGGTATCCAGGAAAACAGCACTCTTGGTCATGTGATGTTTTTTAACTGTAGCCTATTATATGTTATAAATATAAAACCTTTGAATTTATACCACAGTATGTTAACTGAGTTTCTTTATGAGAGGCACTCATTTGTTTCCATTTCTCATGAGTCTGTGTGAGCGCCAACAGCGCACCTCGTTACCGTCAGTACATTATACATTATATACTATTATCCACTATCGATCACCACTTACACTAAATGAATGCAGAATCATTCTTGCATTTTGATGATTCCCTAGTTATTTTTGTTGATGTTTTAATCAGCTTGTCCAGTCGGGCAAGTAAAATTCTCTTTCAAATGCCCCTTCAAAAAATCCACTTGTCCCGGACAAGTTAATGTCGAGCCCTGAAACTGATCAGAAAATGTAACGAAAATGTAACGGAACATTGTAGAAATGTAGTGGAGTAGAAAGCATAATAATTGCATTACATTCCACCACTGCCAACATCACTTTCTAAGAGAGACAGATATAAGAAAGTAGGAACTAGCAGACTTTCAAAACACTCACATAACAGGATCCAAGTAGCTTCTCGTAACGTTTTTGTTGAACTGCCAGGAAGAGTCGCCTACTGTATCTGTTAGTCACTTCTCATGCGGCGTCGTCGCTGTTCTCCAGGGTTGTCGGACCACAGGCCAGAAGAGACGAGCCAGCTGGCTGACACATGGACCTTGGCCTTGTGCTGTGTTAGAGGGGTAGATCTGGCAATGTGTACCATGTCAGGATCATTATCACTGCTTAAGGCACATTCACACCAAAAATGATAACTATAGGCCTATTAGCTTCCACCTCAACGCATGATAAGGTGAACATGATTTGACCAAGTACAGTATGTTCCTGGAGCAACATTCCAATCAACCAATCAATTTTGAGGGACAAGTTTTGGCTTACAACCAGGGTTAGGTTAATCATGTTCATGGATGTGATTATTAACGTTACTGTAGTGAAGCAGAGCAGGACCGAGTGTTGAGGAGCTGAGCGAGGCCGCCGGAGAGATTATTAATGAGATGAACGCAACACGCTCGCGAGAAGCGGGACCACAGTCGCCGGCGCCATTTCCGCTTTTCCGGTCATGAGTATGAGGTAACGCAGCTCTGTTTATCATATTAGACAGAGTGTGTTGAGAATGATGTTATGACGTTACTCTGTGCGTTCTCTCGGCGGCTGCTATGACACTTATTACACACTGCAGTGAGAGAAAAGCGCTTCTGCAGAATAAAACCAAATAAAATATGACGCCATTGACAGGCGACGCCCTCACACGTCCCGGTTCCTTGGTTAAAATAGCAATTTTCTCACAATTTACAAATAGTTGGAAACATTTGGGATATTGTACGTTCTCAACTGAATGAAATATATAACACTGGCCTAGTGGTTTTTGGATATTTTACTAAATTTTATTTTACATATTGCAGCTTTAAATATATTTTTGTTCAATATTTACAGCTGTTTGGAGATTTTAGTTTATGGCGCTAAAATCTCTTTTTTAGGCAACCGAAAGTCTTAATAGTTAGCCTAATGTCTACTTCCAATGTATTACTTTAACAAATAAACTAATCAAGAGCAAAATAAAAAAAATATGTGTGCGTATATTACATGATAGAAAAGTTGTATTTTTTGACCAGTTTTAAAGTTTTAATCCGCCCTTCTGCTGAGATCAGAATAATCAGTTGTTTGGATCAACGGTATCCCAATCTTACTAAAAAGTTTTGAACAACACCGACAAATCCAGATCAAAACCAAGATTGGATTTTCAGAATCCTTGTTTTCTTTTGAACAACCCATTTTCAAGATTTGATCCAATCCGTGAAACTTCATTCCAGTCTTAGATCCAGTTTGTGAAAATTATCATAATGAACAAAACGAGCTGCACTTGCACTGGCCGAGCTGTGATTGAAAAAAAACGAAACGCTGTTGGGTGTTTTTAAAAAGGGGGAGAGCTGATCAATATGTCCCGCTCCCTGTTTTCCTGTTTCAGAGGAATTACGTCACCACACTGAATAATGCTGTGCGTTTCAAGGCGTTTCTGCGGGACTTTAGCATGCAAAATAGCCAAAATGATTCCCAAATTAAATGCAATGTAGATTTGTTTTCTTGTTGCATAACGTTTCTCACTGCAATTCTACAAAACAGTAGTTTTCCCTTCCTCACACAGCCAGTGTTTTATTGCATGGTTTTTTGTGCTTTCATTCAAAGACACCAAACAGAACAGCAAACATTAAGTGCATTATTTAGAAACTGCAAGACGAGAAAGCATAGGGGAAAAAATGCAAAAAGAGAAATGAGTGTGACATTCTGAGTACTTTGAGCTTTCTTCTCCGTATGAACTCTCGTTCTGCAGCCTATTTCCATATAAAGCAGCCTCCTGCCTGGAGAAAGAGCGAGAGGAATAAAACACATCTCCCTCTGAGACACAGACAGAGAGGCAGAAAGAGAGCGCAATACTGCAGCCCGACTCCGATAACAACATTCAACTCAATTAAACTTCAGATTGGGGCCGTTCTCTCACAGAAACGATGAGCGCGCAGATAAAAGTCTAATCACAGGACCGCTGACCCTACAGGTCTCTCTCCCTCTCTGTCTGTTCTACTACCTGCTCTCTGTGATGATAGCAGAGGGTGTATTTAAGCATGCTTACTGGAGTCTCATGATTATACGTGCATGAGGATCATTATACCCCCTGCTGGAGTAGGAGGGAGTGTGAGGGACTGATAACACAAGCCCCGTCCCCCTAAACACCCCACGGCCCTCCCTTCTCTTCTGTTACCACAGAGGTGCTCTGCGTGTGGATTTAATGCTGTTTGCTAGTTATATTTCTCACAGAGTTAGTCATTTGTATGGAAGCTTGTTTCTGCCACAGAATAAAAAAATAAAAAAAAAGTTAAAAGCAACTTTTTATCTCACAATTAAGACTTTTCTCACCAAGTTATTTTCTCAGAATTGCGCGGAAAAAAAGTCTGAACTGAGCTGCTATTAACATTCATTTGATAGATCTCGGCTACCGTTCAAAGGTTTTGGGGTCGGTATGATTTCATAATGTTTTCGAAAGGTCTCTTATGCTCATGAGGCTGTTTATTTGATCAAAATACGGTAAAAACAGTAATTTTGTGAAATATTATTACAATTTAAAATAACTGTTTTCTAAGGTGAACGCTCTAAAAAAAAAAAAATGCTGGGTAAAACAACCCAAGTTGGGTTGAAAATGGTAAATGGGTTGTTTTAACCCAGCGGTTGGGTTAAATGTTTGCTTAACTCAACCGCTGGGTTAAAACAACCCAGTTGCTGGGTTAGTCCATTTTCAACCCAACTTGGGTTGTTTTTAACCCAGCATTTTTTAGAGTGTATATATAGTAAAATGTAATTTGTTCCTGTGATCAAAGCTGTATTTTCAGCATCATTACTCCAGTCTTCAGTGTCACATGATCCAGAAATCATTTTACTATTTAATAACACAAGAGACAATTCTTCTTATATTATTATTAATGTTAAAAAAAAATTTTGTTGATTCATATTTTTGTGGAAACTGTATAAATATATATAAATATAAATATTAGATGGAAAAAACAAATATAAAACCTAAATCTAGATAGAATTATAAAAACTGAAAAATATATGACTAAAATCACACGACAAAATTACTAAAGCAAAAATTTAAATATAAAAATAAAAGCTAATTCAAAATATTAATAAATAATATATAATATAAAAACAGCTCTTTCTTTTTGTTTCTTAATAAATATCAGTTAAAAGTCAAAATGCTTCTTAAATGAGATTTCTTGTGCTAAAGAATGTAACCAATCACCTCGTTACATCTCATCTTTTTGTCTTTCCTAAAACGTTTTGAAATATTTACTATTGACTTAATGCTACGTAATGCTAGATACATTATTTATACGATCAACAATAGTTAATATATTCAGAATTATTATAAAAGAGCAACATCTGAGCCATCAAATGCTCCTCGGGGTGCGTTTGAGAGAGACGGAAGTTCTTCAACATTAAGACAATAATGGAGAAGCAGAAGTTCTGGTCCTCCGTGGGAGAGTCGTGGGCACGGGGCCAACCAGACCTCAGCAGGAGGAACAGCTTGGCTTAATGACTAATTAAGACATCTTAACGACAATTAACTCCCCAATTAACACATCTCGCAATATGGTGTTTACCTTTAAAAGTCTTCAGCGCCCTTTTCTATAAGTCCACCGAGAGCAAACTATCACACATTCTCCCACTCATAATCATTAACATATGCTTACAGAGAGCTGGAATTGAGTTCACTGCAGTAAAAGTCCTGTCGCACATTGAACCAAACAAACAATGTTTAGGTTGCCATGGTTAACCGTCAGCTTTCAGGGGTTGTTGTAAAACATATAGGCTGCATCTGCAATCGCATATAGGTCAGTATGTGACCATAGATGTCTGAATTCACAGTACTCATAAGAGTCAGCAAAAAGTCCCCGGATGACCTACTGCTTCCACTGAGATTCTGAAGTGTGCATACGATGGACACTTTACTATCCCTTGAGGTCACGGGAGAGCATTAGTGAATGGAGGTGAAGGTAGGTCACATGTTAATGACGTGGCAGATGTAGTATGTCCAGATTACATTAATACACACACTCATATTCGTTTTAGCGGTTGTGAAGAAACTAATTATTTCAAAATAAGAACCTACTCAAGAGAGTGTGCGATTTCAGATTGCGATTTAAAGTGGGTTTTTCATATCAGAATGTGAGGTTGCAGTTAATTGTGGGAGATCTTTCTTATATATGCCATTATTAGATTACCTTCAAACTGCATTCAAATGACTGTTAATAATTAGCAAAGGGCTGAATCGCCTAAAATAACACTAAAAAAACAATTGCTAAATAGCCATTTAGCTACAGTGCCACAGTGTTCGCCCACTTTTTTCCAGGGTGTTAGTCCTGGAAGTCTTTTTCCATTCATTTTTCCAATATAGGGATACAAGTCATGAGCCATGAACCAAACCAACCAGCTATGAGGTGAATCACACAACATTACAGACTTTAATTTTAAAATTAAAATCTATAGATAAATATTTTACTTCTACTTTCATGGTACAAAATTTGGTAACGGTATTGGCACTTTCTATGTGAACACCAAAGACAAAAAATCATGGACATGATTCAAAACTGTTAAATGGTCCTGAAAAAAAATAGTCACACTTGAGTCAAAACTGAGCGCATGGGAAATGAATGGAAGACGAATTTCATCTAGTGGAAATTTCTGGTACTGCGGCAAAAATAAATTCTTACTGAAAGCTCATCTTTTGAGATATCAAGCTCAAATTTGGAACACAAGTTGTTTAGATTTATGGCTTTGATTTTCTCTCAGTTTTAGAGTAAAACATGTTTAGGAAAATATATATTTCATATAAAAACCAAAAATAGTATTTTGTGCATTTTTCATAACAATAAATGTAAAATTCTAAAACTTTTTTTTACGTTTACAATAATCTACCAAGTGTCTTTAATAAAAAAAAAAAATGAAACTTTCAAAATGTATGACAGTTTAATTTGGACATTTCATTTTCATGTCTATGCTCAACAAGTGAATAAACGGATTATAACTATACGGCATAAATATAATTTAGTACAATAAAATACAAAATATTGAAGAATAAAAAAATCAAACTAAAATATAGTCCATTAATTTCATTTAAAATTTCATTTTTTTTTTTTAAATAATTGCCATAAAAAGTATCAGAGGGTTAAAGATTTTGATTATACAGAAACATATTTTATTGCAAAATATGCATATAAATACAAATATATTTTGAAAGTGTATGTGCTTCATTGGAGTGGGCGGAACTAACAGTTTCAATTCTCTGATTTCTTTTTTACTTGTTAAACAATTATTTTAAAAAAATGGAATAATGCAAATGTATGTCTTCAACTAAAGTATATATACTATTGATTAATGACCTCGTAGCTCACAGTCGGTACGTCTTCAGAGGTTTATAAGTTATAATCAAAATCAGTTCCCCTGTGCAGAAAACGCATGGGATTTTTTACTTCCAGAACGACTTCTGGTTAACACTATCCAATAAGCTCACAAAACCTAGGTGATGTTAATCTAAAAGTTTTTTGAGGGAATATTACATAAAAATATAAACAGCCTTTTGTTCTCTGGGGTGACGTGCACAGATGAATCTCTCACTATAAGACCAGGAATGTGCGTTAAGAAAGTAAATGGGTTTAATTTTGATTTCACATTGACTTTAAAAACGCTCTAACATCCGTAAACTCCACGAGACAAACACACGCGCGCAGCGAGTGAGCCGCCACAGTGATTTATCTGATTCAATTAGCTTGCAAATGTAAAACAAGTCAGTTCAATAAAGAGCTAAAACCTCTCTTTCTTTCGTTCATTCTCTTCTTCGACGTCTCTCGCCCTTCCTCCCTCGACCTCCCTCTCTCTGCTGAATAATGAGAGTGTGTAAATGCTTAATTAGATTAAAAGGGTGTGTATAACGATATCAAGATGTTGTGTGTGTGTGTGTGTGTGTACAATCTCTCTACAAATCTCTCTACATTAGCGCTGTGTTATTGTGGGCAGGGCTGAGAATTTATGATGCACAAAAACCCTGAAACATCAAACCCATTAAAGAATCCTGATTTATTCTCTGTGAGCACTGGGAAATATATCACCCATAAAGAGGGGTGTGTGTGTGTGTGTGTGTGTGTGTGTGTGTGTGTGTGTGTGTGTGTGTGTGTGTGTGTGAGAGACAGGAACTCCTGGGAAGCATGCGTTTAATAGGAAAGGCTTAGCCGAGGTCTTTTTGAAAGTGTGTGACCTGAAAAACAAATTAGAATACAGAAGCAAACCATAAGACATGATACAGAAGAAAAAAAGAAAAAAAAATTACAATTGCATGCAAGGAAGACTGATCCAAATATCCTCAAAATATTTAAAACCTTTTAATATTTATTTTACTAAACCCTTAGCCAAATGTACAGTTTTGTTATGACAATAAAGCAAATTAAAACCGAAACTGAAAGACAGAACTAGATTTATAGATATTATTCATTTAATACAGTCTTCAATTAAATTGCTCTAATTAAGAGACTTCTAAATTGCTAATGTTACTCATTACATTTTTGTTCAAATCATAGATGGCTACTTTCTTAGTTCACTGTAATCTATTTTTATGTTAATTATATTGTTTTATTTTGTACAAAAATGTAAATGACTATGACATTATGTAGGACTTACTGTCAAACTATTTTCACTGAGAAATTGCTAGTAAAGTAATTGCAAAGAAACGGCAAGTAACACTGAATTAAATGTGACATTAAGAAAGACTGAAATAGTATTTCTCCAATAATTTTTGCTTTATGTACAAATAAAAAAAAAAGAGAAAAAGACAAAGACAAAAGCACAAATGGGATCTCTTTTATATCTTTTATATTAAATGGAGGACAAAAGGACAATTTTGCCCAAATAAGATCATGTGCGCAACTGCTAGACTTTCTCAACAATATCTCAAAATGATTTAAAAGTCTGAAATCAACATTAGTCATCAAATTCTCCCAAAATCTTCTGTTACTCGTCATGCAGTGAGCAGACTCACATGCCATTAATGAATCATCTAATTAGTGTATGTAAATCAGAAAATATATTGAATGTTCCCTTTCAGTCGGTCACGTTCGACGTACGTCGGACGTCACCGACGAATTGGGATCACTTCAGGGAGCCCCTAACAGCTTCGAGATATAGAGAACAGGCCAATGAGAATTGGCGTGCGAGATTTGCATCTCGCGCCGCCGCGTCGCGGGTATAAAGCGGAAGTGAAATGCACGCACGCTTGTCATTCACTTCGAGCCGAACGGCGTTGATGAAGAACGAAAACGAGAGAGAGAGAGAGAGAGAGAGAGAGAGAGAGAGAGAGAGAACAGACGAACAGAGAGAACGAGAGGCCAGAGAGAGAGAAAACGCGTGTGTTGGCGAGATCGGCACAACCAGCGCGACCGCGCCCCCTGCTGCATTAAGAGGAGAAAAAAAAAACAACTGCTGTTCTCACAGCAAGAGAGTTGTGAGTGCACACACACGGGCTGCACTATTTCCCGGTGTGTTGCCGTGGTCCTCCCCTGAGTGCTTCAGCACAAAAAAAAGAGCGTTTTTCCTCACAAAGAGAGCTACACGGGTGTGACACTGCGTCTTTTTCGAGATGTCATTCCACCCGTGCGCTACTGGATGCGGTCGTTCCCTGTCACAATCGCTGTATCACGTGCCTGGGCTTACAGCACGCTGAGGCAGCCTTTGTGGATAGTTTGTGTTCTCACTGCGGGAACATGACTATCGCAGCGCTTAGGTCGAGACTCGCCTACATTCGTGAAGGTGGAGTCCCCCTACCCATGCCTCGATCTAGCTCTATTCCCCAGAATAGATCTACTTCGACGAATGGCCGGGGTGACCTGAGGATTACGGTTAGGGCTAACCCGCAGAGCGTACCTCCGCAGGCCCCTAACCCCTCACAAGCGCCGCTACCGGTTGAGCTTCCGGAGGGACCCGCTGGCCCCTCCCATGGGCGTCCGGCGGTCTCCTTCGGAGCTCCGGCGGAGGAGCAGATGTCGATCGCTGCATCAGAGGGGGAGTTCCAGTCCTCGGAGGATGAAGATTCGGCTGCACTGCCTCCCTCTGGGAGAGTGGCAGCGGTCGAGTCAGACCCCGAGTTGACGGGGGAGTTTCCCGGGCCGCCGAAAAGGTCGGGCTTGAGTGGAACCCTCCACCACGTCCCGAACCTTCTAGGTTGGACGATTGGTTTCTCGGGGCGGGCCGCGCTGGTTCTCAGCGTCCCGCCCCGGTACCTTTCTTCCCGGAGGTGCATGAGGAGCTCACCAGGTCGTGGTCGACACCCTTTAGTGCCAGGAACCGACCCGGTGGCTCCTCCTCCTCACTACCTACCCTTGACGGCGGGCAAGCCAGGGGTGCGTGGGGATCCCGCCCGATGGAGCGGGCCGTCGCGATGCAACTGTGTCCGGCGACCGCCTCCAATTGGCGCGGTGACCCACGTCTCCCGTCCAAGGCCTGTAAGTTCTCCTCCAGTCTGACTGCGAAGGCTTACAGGTCTTGTGGCCAGGCTGCGTCCGCCTTGCATGCCATGGCGCTGCTTCAGGTGCATCAGGCCCAGGCACTCATGGATATGCACGAGGGTAGCCCTGGCCCAGAGCTCCTCCGGAGCTCCGGACGGCGACGGACCTCGCCCTCCGGGCGACGAAAGTCACCGCCCGTTCCATTGGTCAGGCGATGTCCACTCTAGTGGTCCAGGAGCGGCATCTCTGGCTCAACCTGGCCGACATGAGGGAGACCGATAAGACTCGGTTCCTGGACTCCCCCATCTCCCCGGCCGGGTTGTTCGGCGACGCGGTCGAGAGCTTTGCCCAGCAGTTCTCGGCCGCCCAGAAGCAGACGGAGGCCATAAAATACATCCTGCCCGGCGGTCAGCTGCTGCCTCCACCCGCCGCCGGCGCAGCACTCTGCCTGCTCGCCGCGCCGGAGGCGTCGCCCGCCGCTGCCCCGCTCCCGCCCCAGCCCAGCAGCAGCCTCCACCGGGCGTCGGCGTGGAGCCGGCGTGGGAAGGACGCCCAGCCCGCTCAGGCCGCTGCCAAGCCAGGTGGCAAGCACCGTCGTAAGAGACCCTGAGACGGGCCACCCAGAGATGGAGGAGACTGCTCTTCGGGAGACGGCCGCAGCACCTCTCCCCCCCCCGGAGGAGGGCCGGGGGGCGATATTGTGTCATCCTGTTCCGCCGCTAGCCCCAGTGCTAGCGGCACCCAAATTGTCAATAAAAGAGCAGTTTCCGGAATCTCTGGGTGCCAAGAGAGTGCGCTTGGCGGTGTTCGACGCTTCCATGCCTTGTCACCCTCAGGCGCCTCTCTTATCGCCAGCAGGGGGTGCCGGCTGTGTCTGGGACGCTCACCAACGGCCTCCCCACACTCGCGTGCCCCCTCAGCGGAAGCAGGTAAGTGTTGCACAGCACACTCAGACCCCACCTTGGGCCGCTACCATGCCGCCCGTATCGGGTCCCTGCATGCCGCCGCGCTGCCCCGCTGGAATGCGTCTGTGGTGCCGTTGGTCCCGCTTGCACGGTTCCTGGGAGCCTGGCTAGCACTTCCCAGCCCGTCTCGCTGGCTCATCCGTACTATCAGACTCGGCTATGCGATTCAGTTCGCCCGGCGTCCCCCCAAGTTCAGGGGCGTTCACTTCACCTCCGTGACGAAGGAGAATGCCCCTGTGCTCCAGGCGGAGATCGCAGTCCTACTGGCGAAGGACGCGATAGAGCCGGTCCCTCCAGCCGATATGAAGACCGGCTTCTACAGCCCGTACTTCATTGTACCCAAGAAAAGCGGCGGGTTACGACCGATCTTGGATCTGCGACTTCTGAACCAGTCCCTTCACAGGCTGCCGTTCAGGATGTTAACGCAGAAACGCATCTTCAGGTGCGTCCGTCCCCAAGATTGGTTTGCAGCGATCGACCTGAAGGACGCGTGCTTTCATGTCTCGATTCTCCCTCAACACAGACCGTTCCTACGCTTTGCATTCGACGGACGAGCATATCAGTACAAGGTCCTACCTTCGGGCTGGCCCTGTCGCCCGTGTCTTCACGAAAGTCGCGGAGGCGCCATTGCTCCCATGAGAGAGCGTGGTGTTCGCATTCTCAACTACCTCGACGACTGGCTGATCCTTGCCCAGTCGCGAGAGCAGTTGTGCGAACACAGGGACATGGTGCTCCGTCACCTTTGCCGGTTGGGGCTTCAGGTCAACTGGGAGAAGAGCAAACTCTGCCCCTCGCAGAGGATCTCTTTCTCGGGATGGAGATAGACTCGTCGCCGGACGGGCGCCTCACCGAGGAGCGCGCGTCCAGTCAGTGTTGAACTGCGTGAACTCGTTCGAACGCAGGGATAGCGGTACCACTGAAACATTTTCAGAGGCTCCTGGGGCATATGGCGTCCGCAGCCGCAGTAACGCCGCTGGGATTGCTTCATATGAGACCGCTTCAATGCTGGCTCCACGACCGGGTCCCGAGATGGGCGTGGCGCAGCGGAACTCTCCGTGTCCAAGTGACGCCGAGATGCCGCCAAACCTTCAGCCCGTGGTCGGACCCT
Source organism: Paracanthobrama guichenoti (assembly GCA_018749465.1). Classification (NCBI taxonomy): domain Eukaryota; kingdom Metazoa; phylum Chordata; class Actinopteri; order Cypriniformes; family Gobionidae; genus Paracanthobrama; species Paracanthobrama guichenoti. The sequence goes on along the minus strand of CM031947.1, from coordinate 3,579,389 downwards.
TCATTTCTACGGGCAGGCGTGCCTCTAGAACAAGTGTCCAGGCATGCTGTTGTCTCCACGGATGCCTCATCCACCGGCTGGGGTGCCACGTACAACGGGCTTGCAGTGTCGGGTCTGTGGACGGGCCCCAACTGCAATGGCATATCAATTGCCTGGAGTTGTTAGCAGTTCGCCTTGCACTCAGCCGCTTCAAAACGCCGCTCAGAGGCAAGCACGCGTTCTGGTCCGTCTGGACAGCCCTGCGGCGCCGTACATCAACAAACAGGGTGGTCTACGCTCCCGTCGCATGTCACAACTCGCCCGCCATCTCTCCTATGGAGTCAGAAGCATCTGAGGTCGCCGTGCCATTCATATTCGGGCCTGCTCAATCGGCGGCCGACGAGCTCTCACGACAGCCAGTGCTCCCGGGAGAGTGGAGACTCCATCCCCAGGTGGTCCAGCTGATCTGGAGTCGCCCGGGGCCGCGCAGGTAGATCTGTTTGCCGCCCGACTCCACCCACTGCCAGCTGTTCTATTCCCTGACCGAGGGGACCCTCGGTTCGGATGCGCTGGCACACAGCTGGCCCCGGGCCTCACGCAAATATGCGTTTCCCAGTGAGCCTTCTTGCACAAACACTGTGCAAGGTCAGGGAGGACGAGGAGCAGGTCCTGTTGGTCGCTCCGTACTGGCCCAACAGGACTTGGTTTTTCGGAACTAGTGCTCCTCGCGACAGCACCTCCTTGGCCCATTCCTCTGAGGAAGGACCTCCTGACTCAGAGACGGGCACCCCTCTGGCACCAGCGTCCGGACCTCTGGAAACTCCATGTCTGGTCCCTGGACGGACGCGGAGGTTCTAGGCGGTCTGCCACAAGCTGTGGTAGACACCATTACTTCCGCTAGAGCGCCTCTCTACAAGGCACCTCTACGCGTTGAAGTGGAACCTGTTCGTCGAATGGTGCTCTTCTCGCCGAAGACCCCGAAGGTGTTCGGTCAGTTCTGTGCTTTCCTTCCTACAAGACGGGTTGGAGCGAAGGCTGTCTCCCTCCACCCTCAAAGTTTATGTGGCCGCCATCGCCGCCAATCATGACTACGTAGGCGGGAAGTCCTTAGGGAAGCACGATCTGATCGTCAGGTTCCTGAGGAGGGCGAGGAGACTGAATCCGCCTCGCCCTCTCTCTATACCCTCCTGTCTCTGGTGCTGACCGCACTGCAGAGGCCTCCCTTTGAGCCTTTGCAGTCAGCTGAGTTAAAAATTCTGTCTCTGAAGACAGTACTCCTGACTGCATTGGCCTCCATCAAGAGGGTAGGGGACCTGCAGGCATTTTCGGTCGACGAATCGTGCCTGGAATTCGGGCCTGGTAACTCTCACGTAATCCTGAGACCCCGGCCGGGATATGTGCCCAAGGTTCCCACCACTCCTTTCCGGGACCAGGTGGTGAGCCTGCAAGCGCTGCCTTCGGAGGAGGCAGACCCAGCCCTAGCTTTTCTCTGTCCCGTCCGCGCTTTGCGGACTTACGTGGACAGAACGCAAAGCTTCAGGACCTCAGAACAGCTCTTCGTCTGTTATGGAGGACAGCAGAAGGAAAGGCTGTCTCCAAGCAGAGGATGGCCCACTGGATAGTGGATGCCATCGTCTTGGCGTATGAAACCCAAGACGTGCCCTGCCCGCTCAGGTTAAGAGCCCACTCCACCAGGGGTGTAGCTTCTTCCTGGGCGCTGGCTCGTGGCGCCTCGCTGGCAGATATTTGTAGGGCTGCGGGCTGGGCGACACCTAACACGTTCGCTAGGTTCTATAGCCTACGTGTAGAGCCGGTATCTTCCTGTGTGCTCACTTCCCATAGTCAGTAACACCGGCGTGCCCGTTCTAAAGTGTCGGCTTGCTGCGCCACTCCCTTCCCATGGAACGGATACGCGCGCTTATATGCTCCAGTCGAGTTCCCCAGTATGGCGAACCCTGTCGAGTCCTCCGCAACCTCGGCAGTCGGACGTGGCGGAGCGTCCGACGCCAGGCCTAACGCCGTATGCATTGGTGGAACTTGTGTTAGGCTGGGTTCCATATGTTGTGACCCCCACGGTGGTCCCATATGTGTATTCTCCACGGTAAGTCTCCCTTCGGCGAGCTCGTGTCTTTCCCTCTCTGCCGTCTCAGTGTGGTGTGGACCCCCGCCTAAATGGCCGGAGCCACCCCTGGGGCTTCCGTATGTAGCACTGCCCACGGCCAGTCCATACGTGTATTCTCCACATGGTAACTCCTCCGGGCATGATGTGGCTTCCGCAGCGGCCCCCCGGGGCACGCTTTCCCAGCGTTATCCAATAGTCGGCTGAGTGGGTCTTGCGGAACAGCAGCTGACTCTCCCTGCGTGAATTTCCCGCCCGAACAGCCGGGGTCTGAGGGGCTTTCCCAGGGCGCTGGAAGTGGTAGCAACTGTGGCGTGTTCCAAAGGATCCCAATTACGCCGGTGACGTCCGACGACATCGAACGTGACCGACTGAAAGGGAACGCCTCGGTTACGTATGGTAACCCCGTTCCCTGAAGGAGGGAACGGAGACGCACGCCCCGTCGCCACAATTGCTGTACCATCACTGCAGGCCGAGTCAGTAGTTCGCTCCTCAGTGAAAAACAAACGTCGTGCATTTCACTTCCGCTTTATACCGCGGCGCGGGTGGAGCGCGAGATGCAAATCTCGCCGCGCCAATTCTCATTGGCCTGTTCTCTATATCTCGAAGCTGTTAGGGGCTCCTGAAGTGATCCCACCTGCCGGTGACGCCCGACGACGCCTCGTCTCCGTTCCCTCCTTCAGGGAACGGGGGTTACCATACGTAACCGAGACGTTTTATTTGACCATCTTTGGTTTTAAGAGATCAATCAGCCATTCAGAGGGAATATAATATTAGAGCTCATGCTGGTGTGTGTGTGTGTATGTGTGTGTGTGTGTGTGTGTGTGTGTGTGTGTGCGTGTGTGTGTGTGTGTGTGTGTGTAACAAAGCGGCTAGTTTTAATAAGACAGACAGGAGAGAGTCGTCTTGTTTCTTTAGCGAGTGGAGTAAACCTCTGAAAAACTCAAGAGCGCAATAATTACTGAAACTAAACCTGCATATAAGTGTCAAATATAGTGTGAGGGGTCACTGACCTTTGACCCGAATTAGGCACTGCTGTGGGGAGGGGGTTTTCTCAAAGACTTTGCTGAAGATAAAGATCTCGTGCTGGACGGCAAAGGATTGTGGAGCGTCACATTGAAGGTGCCTTTCAGAACGGAGTCCATGATGACCGGACTCAACTACAACACACACACACACACACACACACACACATTATTTATATTGCACATTTAAAAACAGCTAGTGTAAGTGCTGTACATATACAAATAAAGTAGATACTAAAAAGGAGTAAGAGAATAAAAAGCCAATACAAAAAAACACATTAAAATACACAAAATACAGGTCATCCAAAAGCCAAGGAATATAGAGAAGTCTTCAGGCGTGATTTAAAAACAGGAAGAGAAGGTGCAGATCTAATGTCCTAAGGTATGCTGTTCCATAGTCTGGGACCAGCTCCAGAAAAAGCACGACCCTTTAAACTTCAAGTGAGAGCGAGGTATATGCAGGAGAAGTTTATCAGAGGATCTGAGAGTCTGAGAAGATTGTTGGTAGCCGAGAAGTTCGGTGGGGCTACACCATTTAACGCTTTAAAAACAAATAGAAAAATCTTAAAAATGGATCCTATAACGCACCGGTAACCAATGAAAACCTAGCGATACAACAATGAATGATTGACAGCCATGTAAAATGTATCGCAATAATCAAGTCTAGAAGAGATGACGGCATGAATAACTGTCTCCAAATCCTTAAATGAGAACACAGATTTTAATTAGTTTTTTTTTTTTTTGCCTTAGTTGGAAAAAGCTGCTCTTCACCACAGCACTTATCTGTTTTTCAAAATTCAGACTGGTGTTAAAAATCACACCTACGTTTTTAGCAAAAGGATGAAATCTAGATTACTAGCGATACCAGAGACAGCACCAGGACCAAAGACAACATTCTGAGTCTAGCTTTCTTACAGTCCAGCATTTGGTATCTTCAAAGCATTTAAAAGGTCAGAATAAGAGTGATCAGAGCTAAGAGGGATGTATTGTCAGTGTAACACCCAATTCAATCCGGATTTATTTGTTCAATACATATATTTTATTTGTGTTATTTATATAAAACAATGAATTACTAATATATATATATATATATATATATATATATATATATATATATATATATATATATATATATATATATATATCTCATCGGCATCAGGAGACGATGGTGTAGCTTCCAGTTTGGTGATTTTCTATCTGTATAGATTTAACAAGGTACTGGAAACATTCCTCAGAGATTCTGGTCCATATTGTCATGACAGCATCACTCAGTTTCTGCAGATTTGTCGGCTGCACATCCATGATGTGAATCTCCCGTTCCTCCACATCTCAAAGCTGCTCTATTGGATTGAGATCTGGTGACTGTGGAGGCCGTTTGAGTTTAGTGAACTCACTGACATGTTTGAGGTGATTTGAGCTTTGTGGTGTGTTATCCTGCTGGAAGTAGCCATCAGAAGATGATACACTGTGCTCATAAAGGGATGGACATGCTCAGCAACAATACTCAGGTCGGCTGTGGCGTTTAAACGATACTCAAGAGGCCCAAAGTGTGCCAAGAAAATATCCCACACACCATTACAGCACCAACAGCCTGAACCGCTGATACAAGACAAGATGGATCCATGCTTTCATGTTGTTTACAGCAAATTCTGCTGAATGTTGCAGCAGAAATCCAGACTCATCAGACCAGGCAATGGTTTTCCAATCTACTACTGTCCAGTTTTGGTGAGCGCATGTGAATTGTAGCCTCGGTTTACTGTTCTCAGCTGACAGGGGCGGCACCGGTGTGTCTTCTGCTGCTGAAGATTGTCTGCTTCAAGGTTGGACATGTTGAGCGTTCAGAGATTGTTGTGCATTCAGAGATGCTCTTCTGCAGATCTCGGTTGTAACGAGTGCTTATTTGAGTTACTGTTGACTTTCTATCAGTCTGGTCATTCTCCTCTGACATCAACAAGGCATTTTCGCCTACAGAACTGCCACTCACTGGATATTTCCTCTTTCTTGGACCATTCTTTGTAAACCCTAGAGGTGGTTGTGTGTGAAAACCCCAGTAGATCAGCAGTATTCTGAAATACTCACATCAGCCCACCTGGCACAAACTACCATCCCACGTTTAAAGTCACTTAAAGGGTTACTTCAGCGATTAGCATTAAGCTTTGTATCAGTAGAAACCCGGTAGTATATTCGAATGATCGTGCTTCCCCCCCTCATATCCCCCTGAGACAAGAGAATTATGCATTTTATTTCTAGAAAATAAAATCCCCCGATGATGCAAAATGACGATATTTGCGTCATCGGAGGATTTTTTCCAGAAATAAAATGCATAATTCTCTCTGAGGATTTTTTGGCCAAGAGGCTAGAGACTACAGCCAGTAGTAGGAGCTAGTTTTCAATCCACCCATAGGGGTGGGATCTCACTCACAGAATGTAAATGTGCACGGCCGCTCAGCTCGGACATTCATAACGGAGCGGTGCGGAGCAAAGTGAGTGTTTCAACTTTTCAATGAATTCTTATGAAAGTTAAGCTTCCATAGGCATGATCTGAAAACGTGCCAGACTGAACATGCGCCATGAATGACTGCCACGTTTATCTCAGCTCTGCTCAGCTCTTTACTCCCGTAATGAATGAGATCTGACTCCCGCTGCGTTTGTGCCGTGACTTTCGTTCGGCTCACTCACACTTTATTGAACAGACATGTTCAGTTTTTAATTGTAGTGTCTATTCTCTAACTGAACTAAATTATTTAATTACTATGAAAATCAAAATGACAGTGGGGGCGGTGTCATGGTGGGCAAGTGATAACCAGTAGCAGTGGCTTTGGGAGTGGCCTCGTTGGGCTGCGAAGCAAGTGCATTCTGGGAGTTGTAGTCTTTCATCCTTTCTCAGTCTAGAAGGCACCAAATTAAAAAAATGCACATTTCTACTACATAAATGACCCAGTTTAAATACACATTCATCTTCCCAGCGCTGAAGTACCCCTTTAAATCAACTTTCTTCTCCATTCTGGTGCTCAGTTTGAAACTTCAGCAGATCGTCTTGACCATGTCTAAATGCATTGAGTTGCTGCCATGTGATTGGCTGATTAGACGTTTGAGTTAACGAGCAGTTGAACAGTTGTGTAGCTATATCTATAAATAAACACAAATCACACACATTGTATAAATATGAGGTACATACCTCATATGCTGTGGGTCCAGGGGTCATGTCTTTAGGGCTTTTGAAGCGATCTTCTTTTGAGACAATCAATGCAAGTTTAGGGCCAGATTTAACATCTGGACTATAATGAGCCGGACCTGCAAAACCACAAATAAGAAACCAATAGTTTAGCTGGAATACTTGAACATAACTCCCTAAAAACAGTTGGAGCAGATGCCAACGTCATGTTGGTAAAGCAAGTTCCTAAGCCTACAATATCCCAAATTAAGGAAATTTTTAATTTTTTAAGTAATGTTCAATTATAATGCAACAACAAAAATATAAGCTTCACATTTCTGCTTTTAAACAAATTTTCACAAAATATTTTCTTGTCTTATTTTTACAAACTGAAGGAGTAATGTACAGATAATCGACAGCAGGCCGCAAATGCCGTTCATCAAGCAAGTGTAAGTCACCTGGGACTTCAGGGTCATTTTGGAGGTAGGCAGGGTCTCTAGGAGCAGCAGACAGGAAGCAGCTCTGTCGCTTGCGAGCTTTCTCGCTCCGTGGCTTGCTGTAGCGATGGAGACCGTGTGTCTTCTCAAAAGATTCGCTCACGTTATATGAGCCTGGCGGTGGAGTATCCTGCCAAGAGCAATCTAATAACTAACCACAACATCATAAACATCATCTGCACAATGAACCTACAGCAGGTACAAATGACCCAGGGGAACTTATATGTGTGTGCGAGCTGTAGGAGCATTATTGCAAACACAATTTTTGCTTGTTTTCACAAAATGAATGACGAGTCAAAATTAATTTGGTTGTGTTAACCGCCGACATGCTACAGATGCTGTACATCGAAATTAAACTATTGAATCATTCTAGTTATTTAGACGTATTTGTATACACTCACCTAAAGGATTATTAGGAACACCTGTTCAATTTCTCATTAATGCAACTATCTAATCTACCAATCACATGGCAGTTGCTTCAATGCATTTAGGGGTGTGGTCCTGGTCAAGACAATCTCCTGAACTCCAAACTGAATGTCAGAATGGGAAAGAAAGGTGATTTAAGCAATTTTGAGCGTGGCATGGTTGTTGGTGCCAGACGGGCCGGTCTGAGTATTTCACAATCTGCTCAGTTACTGGGATTTTCACGCACAACCATTTCTAGGGTTTACAAAGAATGGTGTGAAAAGGGAAAAACATCCAGTATGCGGCAGTCCTGTGGGCAAAAATGCCTTGTTGATGCTAGAGGTCAGAGGAGAATGGGCCGACTGATTCAAGCTGATAGAAGAGCAACTTTGACTGAAATAACCACTGTTACAACCGAGGTATGCAGCAAAGCATTTGTGAAGCCACAACACGCACAACTTTGAGGCGGATGGGCTACAACAGCAGAAGACCCCACCGGGTACCAATCATCTCCACTGCAAATAGGAAAAAGAGACTACAATTTGCACGAGCTCACCAAAATTGGACAGTTGAAGACTGGAAAAATGTTGCCTGGTCTGATGAGTCTCGATTTCTGTTGAGACGTTCAGATGGTAGAGTCAGAATTTGGTGTAAACAGAATGAGAACATGGATCCATCATGCCTTGTTACCACTGTGCAGGCTGGTGGTGGTGGTGGTGTAATGGTGTGGGGGATGTTTTCTTGGCACACTTTAGGCCCCTTAGTGCCAATTGGGCATCGTTTAAATGCCACGGCCTACCTGAGCATTGTTTCTGACCATGTTTATCCCTTTATGACCACCTGATGGCTACTTCCAGCAGGATAATGCACCATGTCACAAAGCTCGAATCATTTCAAATTGGTTTCTTGAACATGACAATGAGTTCACTGTACTAAAATGGCCCCCACAGTCACCAGATCTCAACCCAATAGAGCATCTTTGGGATGTGGTGGAACGGGAGCTTCGTGCCCTGGATATGCATCTCACAAATCTCCATCAACTGCAAGATGCTATCCTATCAATATGGGCCAACATTTCTAAAGAATGCTTTCAGCACCTTGTTGAATCAATGCCACGTAGAATTAAGGCAGTTCTGAAGGCGAAAGGGGGTCAAACACAGTATTAGTATGGTGTTCCTAATAATCCTTTAGGTGAGTGTACACACACACACATACACACACACACACACACACACACACACACACATATACACACACATATATAAATAAATAAATAAATACATAAATAAATAAATAAATAAATAAATAAACAATAGTTAAAAGTAATCCAGAATAATGACACTTTAGTGAAAAAGTCAAAAATAAAGTTACAATGCAAAACATCATAATGGTGCTAAAATTAAGTTTCCTTTTTTTCCATTATGCTACCTTCAAAATGTCTTTCTTTTGATTTTGGGTTGAAATGTGATTTGGTGAGATTCCCGCAGACAGCTGTGTGTATTGTGTGTTATTTGTGAGGGAGCAGACATGTGTCTAATAAAGGAGTGGGGCAGACGTGCTGAGCTCATAATAAAATATTTGCAGCATCTGCATCAGAGTGTCTGACTCACACACTCTCTATGATACACACTCTCAACATACGGACACTTCTGCGTTCTCATATCTTGCGAATTATAATTACTGATTTTAGATACAGGATTTAATCTAAACTCTCCAGGGAGCGAAATATCAGGGCTTTCCCATTGAATTCAAGCTTATACAAATACACACAAAAAAATCTGAACTACAACAGGTTGTGTTTGACTCTGAATACTGACTGAGCTGACACATTAATCCCTATCATTACACATCATGGAGCTGAAAACGCCCTGAGACTTTGCTCTTTCAAAGCTCAAAACAATTTTCATTTAAAAGGTAGGGTAGGCAATTTTGGAGAGGCTAGCAATAGCAAGCTAGCTTTGAAAGCATAAGATCCCACGCTCCCTTCAGAGTTTGAGCAGAGTTTGCAAAGCGTCACGAGAGATGATAGTAAATTACCTAATTTCTCAAAGTATATAACATTACAATAATAATGAACGCAAAAAACTTACAGAGCTCTTAACTGTAACACCTGACTGCTGCAGAGTCATTTCTCCGTTGATAGTGTTGACATAGAAATGAATGCAATGATTGGATGAACATTTTTTGGTCCTAAAACTTCCACAGAAGATATATGTACATGTTTTAATATTTAGACCACTTCTATTATTGATTGCCATCAGGATGTGAAGAGAGGTTCAACCAGTATAACAGAAAGTGTTTATAAGAAAACCCTGTCTTTAAAGTAGCCCATCATATACGAGTCAATAGTTGACATAGTATTTCAATGGTCCACTTTAGACATTCTACTAACTTTGCAACAATTTGTCAACTAAAGGCAATTCTCACCGCACAAACGCCATCAAACAAGTCTGTCGGAGTTTGTTGGATCAGTGCGTTACCCTGTCGGCATCTGTTGCCGTTGGGTCAGTTTACTTTCACCCGACTGAACATGTTCAAATCGCCATTTGTTGGGTCGTGGAATATCTGCACAATGTGGTATGATTTTCCAACAAACTAATTTAGTTTTTGACCTGGACACGAACCGTTGCCATGACGATGAGGCAAGTGCCTTGCAAAAGCCCTATTCGGACGGTAATTGCTTCTCGTGGGTCGTAAGGTAGTTTCATCATTGACAGGGGTTAGTCAGTGATTTTATTGCCATCCAAATCCAGAATGTCAGTGTTTTTCCTCCCACCACCCGCGTAAAAATCCCCGGCCGAATTACCTACTGTTTTTTGACAAACACCAAGGTCGTGTGGTGATTTAATTGCTGTCCGAATCCACATCTCTGAGTTTACAAGAATATATCACTTCAAAATTCACTGTTTATATCCTTTTTGACCACTGCAGAGCACCGTACGGATGCGCTTTGCTGTAATTTGGATGCATTTTAAAGATCTAGACTTTCATTACTGAAATGCTGGCAAGTATTTACAAGGGCAATATATTTCATCACCGCTCAAAAAGGAAAAAAAAGAAAAGCATGCAAACATTTGAAATGGGCCGACATTACGGCAGGCAGCATTTTAACTATATATCTTCCTATTTTTAAACCGATTTAAATAATTAAACAATAGTTAAGATATTATTTTCCTATTATTAAACCATAACCATACCTTATTATACCAAGCATATGACATTTTATTTACAGCATACAATCATGTTATTGACCACGCGAGCAGCACGTTCCCAGAACTCACTCTTCCACCGTGAATAAATCACCATCCAAATGCATGAGTTTTATCACTGAGGTGGCATGGAAATTCCACGGATTTCCACGTGAGAAACAATTACCGTATGAATAGGGCTAAAGACTGCATGTAGTTGCTGGGCGTGCATAGTAAATTATCCTTGTAGTAAAAATGGCAGGTTTCTGGACAAATCAGAAGACAATTCTAGAGAAAGAGCAAGGAGATGATATTCGCGAGCACACTGGACAAAGTTTGAGCACACACACGTGAAATCTGAGCGAGAGCAGAGCCATATTTGAAAGCGCGCGTCCAGTAAGTTTTGTGCTAGAGTGAAAGAAATTCGCCTGCGAGTGGAGAGATTAGTAGTTACATGGATGCACTCACAACATTTAACGCCATAGAAGCGGCCTCAAATGAACTATAAAACGAGAAGAAAGTCTTGTCTGAAAGCTGCAATCTTTTATTTTTATTGGTTAAAATGAATGGAGAATATTGTGTGTTTTTCCGTGGGTGCTTGAGTTTGTCAGTGTCTGTTGGGGCAGTGTGAACATCATAGTTATTTTTCATAAAATTCTAAATCCAACGGCCAACTTGTCTGTTGGTGTTTGTCTGTGCAGTGTGAATTGCCCTCAACTCTCACACTAAAGTGGAATATTGAGTATAGAGCTAAAAAACAAATGAGGAACAGCTTAGATCATTTGTTCTGAGAGAAAATTTAATTAGAAATGTTTTGAATTCCTATTGAGATCTCAGTTTTGATTGCAGATTTTATTATCTTGATAAAACTGAGCACAGTGTGAGACAACGACTTCTCTTCTGATATGTTAGAGGAGACCCATGTGAGATCACTGGGGCTTTATTCTTAGGAGAAACATCTGAGAAGCATGAGACTTAGTAAAAAAAAAAAAATTGTAGTAAAATCTTCTCTCCATTTCATGTCAGTGCAATCCAGGAAAAACACTTGAGATATTAAAGAGATCTCATTTGTGATTTTCTTCCCAGTGACAGTCTAAAGATGAAATTTGAGTTGTGCGTGTCTTACTTTGGCGTACAGTGAACCCACAAGTCTGTCAGTGGCAGATTTAAAAGCAGCTGTACTCTGTTTCTTATATAACGCTTCATTTGTCTTCTCCACCTGCAGCAAACACAAAAGAAAGACAATATACAAGATTATTATTACCTCTTTCGGATTCTGACTGGTAAATCACAGCATTCTGCAGTCAAATAATGATGTGTGACTGATTCATATGAATCAGTTTCAAATAATTACTTACATTTGAGCCTGTTCTTCTTATAATTAGAATATAGTACACAAGAACACACTAGGCTTTCATACATTTATAATACCAGCATGAAAGCCGCTGATTGCGGTCTACCTTCATTGCATGAAAAAAGCAGGTTAGAAATTCTCCAAAACATCTCTTCCACAGAAGAAAATGAATTTAAATTACAAATCTGATTCCAAAAAAGTTGGGAGACTGTACAAATTGTGAATAAAAACAGAATGCAATGATGTGGAAGTTTCAAATTTCAATATTTTATTCAGAATACAGCATAGATGACATATCAAATGTTTAAACTGAGAAAATGTATCATTTTAAGGGAAAAATAAGTTGATTTTAAATTTCATGGCATCAATGCATCTCAAAAAAGTTGGGACAAGGCCATGTTTCCCACTGTGTGGCATCCCCTCTTCTTTTTCTAACAGTCTGCAAACGTCTGGGGACTGAGGAGACAAGTTGCTCAAGTTTAGGAATAGGAATGTTGTCCCATTCTTGTCTAATACAGGCTTCTAGTTGCTCAACTGTCTCAGGTCTTCTTTGTGGCATCTTCCTCTTTATGATGCGCCAAATGTTTTCTATGGGTGAAAGATCTGGACTGCAGGCTGGCCATTTCAGCACCCGGATCCTTCTTCTACGGAGCCATGATGTTGTAATTGATGCAGTATGTGGTCTGGCATTGTCATGTTGGAAAATGCAAGGTCTTCCCTGAAAGAGACGACGTCTGGATGGGAGCATATGTTGTTCTAGAACTTGGATATACCTTTCAGCATTGATGGTGCCTTTCCAGATGTGTAAGCTGCCCATGCCACACGCACTCATGAACCCCATCCCATCAGAGATGCAGGCTTCTGAACTGAGCGCTGAGAACAACTTGGGTTGTCCTTGTCCTCTTTAGTCCGGATGACATGGCGTCCCAGTTTTCCAAAAAGAACTTCAAATTTTGATTGGTCTGACCACAGAACAGTTTTCCACTTTGCCACAGTCCATTTTAAATGAGCCTTGGCCCAGAGAAAACGCCTGCGCTTCTGGATCATGTTCAGATATGGCTTCTTTTTTGACCTATAGAGTTTTAGCCGGCAACGGCGAATGGCACGGTGGATTGAGTTCACCGACAATGTTTTCTGGAAGTATTCCTGAGCCCATGTTGTGATTTCCATTACAGTAGCATTCCTGTATGTGATGCAGTGCCGTCTAAGGGCCGAAGATCATGGGCATCCAGTATGGTTTTCCGGCCTTGACCCTTATGCACAGAGATTGTTCCAGATTCTCTGAATCTTTGGATGATATTATGCACTGTAGATGATGATAACTTCAAACTCTTTGCAGTTTTCCTCTGAGAAACTCCTTTCTGATATTGCTCCAGTATGTTTGGCCGCAGCATTGGGGGAATTGGTGATCCTCTGCCCATCTTGACTTCTGAGAGACACTGCCACTCTGAGAGGCTCTTTTTATACCCAATCATGTTGCCAATTGACCTAATAAGTTGCAGATTGGTCCTCCAGCTGTTCCTTATATGTACATTTAACTTTTCCGGCCTCTTATTGGTACCTGTCCCAACTTTTTTGGAATGTGTAGCTCTCATGAAATCCAAAATGAGCCAATATTTGGCATGACATTTCAAAATGTCTCCCTTTCAACATTTGATATGTTATCTATATTCTAATGTGAATAAAATATAAGTTTATGAGATTTGTAAATTATTGCATTCCTTTTTTATTCACAATTTGTAGTGTCCCAACTTTTTTGGAATCGGGTTTGTAGTTTAGAACAACATGAAGGTGAATAAATTATGACAGGTCTTTCATTTTAGGCTGAACTATTTATTTTAATTATGTGCTGGTGTAGTTTTAGCAGCTCTGAGGTGTCTGTGTGGTCTCTGCTGACAGAAAAACTCCTCTCTGGTTCAAGTTATAATGAAAAATCATAATCTCCACTATCGTGACGCTAGAGATAAGATGCACCAGGTCCTCATCTCAGACTGCAGGTTATGTTCAGAATGAAATAATAGCTTTTTACACAATATGTGCTGTATACAGCATACTTTTTTTATTTTTTTTTTTTTTTATTTTACCTGTGTAGTCTAATGTTGTGTAAAAATGCCTTTTGAAATCATATACAATGAATCAAGAAGGAGATTTGTGGTTGCCATTACATTTATCAGTTGTAATCAAAGGCATTGCATTGTGGAATACAGTGTGCCCCACAGTGTGCTCTGTTTGCATAGTGCACATCTTGGCATCTGCGTGTGCATACTGCACTTAATGTACACTACTGTCCAAAAGTTTATGGTCAGTAAGATTTTTTTTAAAGAAATGAACACTTTTATTAAGCATGGATGCATCAAATAAGCAGCACAACATTCAGCATTTATAATAATAAGAAATGTTTCTTGAGCATCAAATCATCATATTAGAATGATTTCTGAAGGATCATGTGACACTAAGACTGGAGTAATGATGAAAATTCAGCTTTGATCACAAGAATACATGACATTTTAAAAAGAGCTATTTTAAATTGCACTAATATTTCACAATATTACTGTTTTCACTATTTTTAATCAGATAAATGCAGCCTTGCAGGGCTGGTTCACACGGAATGCGTTTTTGCTTTGAAAAATTAAATTTTGTGTTTTTTAAAAGTTAAACTAATTTTAACTTGAGCGCCTTGTTTTTGAGAACGGCCTGTCATGAGCGAGACGCTGCAAAACACGAAAAGCAACGGTTATACACGTCCGTCTAGCGCATGTTTACACAGAAAAACTATGGGAAAGTAGCGCATTGAAATGGAAAACGCGTTCTGTGTGAACGGTCCCTTAGTGAGCAAAAAAGTCTTCTTTCAAAAACATTAAAACGTGAGCAGTGAGCACATTCTGTCCGACAGAAAGTCTCCGTGAATCTAGAGGTCCAGTAGGACACATTCACTGCTCTTATCTATGCAGGCAGGGACCATATACAAGGAACAGAAGGAGAGGAGAGTCCATAAAAGACCTCCAACTAGGGTCGGTTTGGTTCAGGAAGCAGGCCAACTGGACACTCGTACTGGAAATAATGGATGTGTCCAAGAAAAGAGAAGAAAGAAAAAAAAGAGAGGGAGGGATTTGTCAGATTTAAATTTATAACGGTATGTATTGTGGCTGTTATTCTTACAAATATGTACATTGTGACCACAGTGTTTGCCAAAAGACCACAGTGTAAGTGTGTGTGTGCTTTTATCTGTTTTATCATCCAGAAAAGTAAAAGCACACTTCAATTCAAGGCTGCATTGATGTCTGAAGCATGAATGATTGATACTTCATTCAAATACCACACCCTTGAGTATGAGCTACAGTAATTAATAGCGATGTCTGCCATGGAATACAGAAACTGCTGTATTTTGCCTGAAACTATGGTTTCCATGGTGCATTCTGAAAATATGTGCTCTAGGTTGTAGGCTCCAGGCAAAACTGACATTTAGCGAATGCTGAGAAATATCCAGTTCAAGGGGATTTATGGAAGATTTATTCGATTCATTGGATGAAGCCCCCTGAAAAGTCTGAATAAGCTCCCGAGGGCGCTGGCAGATTAGTGTACAATAGACAATAGACAATGAGTGCACACTTTCTGGGTTGAAGAACTGCTCACCTTGTACTGAGCCGGCCCAGGGGTGCTCATTTCCTCTTTGCTGGGGAGAAAAAGCCGGCGTGGTGCAACAGAGCCAAAGGCGCCCTTCCTTTTGCTCTTCAGACAGGCTTTCTTCAAACTCTCCCGAGCCAGGCCATAATCAAACACGTTATAGGCACCGGGACCTAGCAAATACAGCATGTCCTGATTTTGCAGAGTTAGATGAGTTCCTGGGTCAACATATTTTGTTGATCCTGGAACAACATTCCAGTCTGAAAATTTAGTCCTAACCCTATCCATAAGTTATCCCAAAAATCAGAGGGAAGTGATAGGTGAATAACACTGATGTAGAAGCTCCTAATCCTGGTTTTAGACCAAAACATGACATAAACTATAAGCTTGTCCCTTAAATCTGATTGGTTGATGGGAATGTTGTTTCAGGATGAACAAAGATGTCGATCCAGGAGCATGTTGCACTTAGTGAAATCAGGTTCTGCAGCAAATACATGCACGAGTAAGATGTTTAGTTACTATTGGAGTACTACTAACTAGGTCTGTTTAATATTGATGATTGTGGCTTTGCCTAATTTTCATACACTACTGCTCAAAAATCGGTAAGATTTTTGTAATTAAAAAAAAAAAATTCTCATCAAGGCTGCATTTATTTGATCAAAAGTAAATACAGGTAAAACTGTAATATCGTAATGAAATGTAATGTATTCCTGTGATCAAAGCTGAATTTATCATCATTCCTCCAGTCTTCAGGGTCACATGATCCTTCACTAATCATTCTGATATGATGAACTGCTGCTCAAGAAACATTTATGATTATCAATGTTGAAACCAGTTGTGCAGCTTTTTTAGTGAAAACTTTCAAAAAGGTCAAAAGAAAATGTATTTGAAATTTATTAGAAATCTTTTGTTACATTATAAATGTCTATACTGTCACTTTTGATCAATTTAATGCATCCTTGATGGAAAAAAATTTTTTTTTATATATATTACTGACTGAATGGTAGTGCACTTATGCAGTCCATGTGGTTAGCTATAATACATACTTTTGTTTATGATAATAGAAGTATGCCAGGAGTGGGAAATACTACACTGAGAGTTTTATTTTTATATATAATATTTATATTTTAGTATGATACATTTATAAAATATTTATATATTTATAAAATAAGATTCAGGTTAAATTGCTGCCTTAAAAATACTGATTACTGATTAAACACTCTGAAGACACATCAAAAAATGATAACATAAATTAACTGGTTTTATTCAAGTCAAATATTATTTAATATTACTGAATTAACCTAAATACATGAATAGATTAAATCAGGTAGAAATAGCAGTTTACCACTTTTCACAGTGTAGTTCATTGCACTTCTGTTTCTTATTTGATAAAGTTTGCATCATAATTCTGCTACTTTCCTGTTTATTACTACTATGAAGCTGCTTTGAAACGATTTCTATTGTATAAAGGGCTATAAAAATAAATGTGACGACTTTGATCACTTTGAATGTAATTTGCTAAAAAAAAATGCAATTGAAACTCTTCGATGGAAGGCAACATAATCGTTTTCATAAAATAGCGTTTTGAGACCAACTTACAAAATTGCACACCATCCGAGCACCTTTGGCATACTATTTCCAGCCTATTATGATTTGGCATCTTGCACACTAGAATGCATTGCAAATCAGAATGCATCTTGAGTGTCTTAAAGTGGCATAGAATCTGATTGGTGGTTTTGAGAGTGGCTTAAAATCTGATTGGCTGCTGCTGTAAAGCATTTGTGTAAAGTATGAAATCTAGTGATAACTTCACCAACCTCATGTTTGTCCCTCTAGCAAACACAATCCAAATCTGACCTCTGACTGCACTCCACAGATACAAGACATTTTGCATTCAGAATGTGGCCCGATTCACATTCACACAGAAGAAAAACACACCTGGCGTAGCTTTCGATCTGTTTTCTGGCAGGAAGCGTACAGCTGTCAGGTCAAAAGGATTCTTCTTCACCCCTCTGCCTTTCTTCAGGATCTCCAGAGCACAGCGCGGGTCATCGTACGCACCTACAGGGGGCGCATCATCCTTGACCGGACTGAACCGCTGTGAGAACCAGCACAATACTGAGATCAGATGAAAATCGACATGAGGTGGTATGACAACAAATGAAAACACATTTTACTTCTTTAATTCGATTACATTTTACTGAAAGATTATGAAGACTATAATGTGCTCTGATGAACTGTGCACAAGACCAGAAATGTGTATTAAGTAAATAAGGTCCATTTTGATTTCACGTGACTACTCCGGCATAACAGCAGCTGTTATTAGCACTTACTACACGGCGCTCTGAAATGCTTGATTCTGATTGGTCAGTATCAACATTCCAAGGTAAGTTATTCCCCCATAATGATCGCCATCAATTGCAACTATGTACAGTGACCGCTCATCCTGGTATTTGAGGCGGCACTTCTTTCATGTCTCTTGTGGACATGCTGGTGGCATCTTGTGCCTCAGTTATCGACTATACACCGATCAGGCATAACATTATGACCACTGACAGGTGAAGTGACTAACACTGATTATCTCTTCATCATGGCTCCTGTTAGTGGGTGGGATATATTAGGCAGCAAGTGAACTTTTTTTTCTCAAAGTTGATGTGTTAGAAGCAGGAAAAATGGGCAAGTGTAAGGATTTGAGTGAGTTTGACACAAATTGTGATGGCTAGACAACTGGGTCAGAGCATCTCCAAAACTGCAGCTCTTGTGGGGTGTTCCCAGTCTGCAGTGGTCAGGATCTATCAAAAGTGCTCCAAGGAAGGAACAGTTGTGAACTGGCCACAGGGTCATGGGCGGCTCATTGATGCACGTGACATTTCGGCAGTGAACAGGGCACCCTGACTGGTCTGCAGCTATGCAGCCCCATAAGCAACAAATTGCATATAACCTAAACCTACTGACCACTGCAGACTGGGAACACCCCACAAGAGCTGCAGTTTTGGAGATGCTCTGACCCAGTTGTCTATCCATCATAATTTGGCCCTTGTCAAACTTGCTCAAATACTTACGCTTGCCCATTTTTCCTGCTTCTAACACATCAAGTCTGAGGACAAAATGTTCACTTGCTGCCTAATATATCCCACCCACTAACAGATGCCGTGATGAAGAGAACGATCAGTGTTATTCATTTCACCTGTCATAATGTTATGCCTGATCGGTGTATTTACCGTAAAAGGAGGACTTCAGTATTAATAGTAGCCTAAGGTAATATTGTTAAATTATTTGTTTTGTTGCTAGAAATGTAATAGATAAGATAATAAACAAGTATGGTTTCTTCTCAAATCCATATTTCATGTCCCTGACATTATTTATTTGGTAAAAAGCTGTGAAATAAGTGACACCACACTGTACATTATCCCTTACATGTCCATCTTGTTTGAACTTCTTCATACGTCTATGCTCAAAGCTGCTTACTATGAACTGTTTTGCTTTGTGGAAGCATTGCGTTTAGTGAGCTAATAAAATATTTCAACTGAAATCCATATTTTTTGTCT
This sequence comes from Paracanthobrama guichenoti, assembly GCA_018749465.1. Taxonomy (NCBI): domain Eukaryota; kingdom Metazoa; phylum Chordata; class Actinopteri; order Cypriniformes; family Gobionidae; genus Paracanthobrama; species Paracanthobrama guichenoti. The sequence goes on along the minus strand of CM031947.1, from coordinate 3,560,496 downwards.
AATTATTTACTTAAGTAGCCACATAATGGATAATGTACATTCAGCTGAATGTACATTATGTACATAAAAAAATAAAATAAAAACCTTCAGGCTGATACAAGACCTCTCCACTTCACGTTGGGGTCCTGATCACCCTGTCAGAGTTTATTTTGTGATAACAGCCGGCTGGATGTATATTATCCCTTATGTATGAATGTTCAAAAATAAAGCAGTGTGTTGTTGCCTGAGCTTGAGACAGGAAGGGTGGGCTCAACACAGGACCATGTGGGTTACTTGGCGTCTCAAACTGACTCTTTATGTGGTACTGCCCTGGACCCGGGACACCCTGTGAATACATACACACACACAAAGAAAAAGAAAGCTTATTTGCAGCACAACAGAAAAGCATCCATGCAGAAATGCATCTAACATTGAGCTCAAGTCTTGTTGCAATAGTGCCCTCTACAGGCAAGACACAACTTCTACATGTCAAATTTACACACATCAGTGTTAAAACAGGGGTTTCCAATCATCCTGGTGTGAAGGACCCCATCTTAAACTTTAAAAGGCATCTATCTTTTATAAACACCCATCAAGATTATAAATGTGTATAAATAAATATAAATTACATTAAATTACATTATTATATATTTTTCCTACTCACTATATGAATTTATTATTTATTTATTGAAATTAATAATATTTTATTGTATTTATCATGCAAAATTATATTTATTTTAATCTAATTTAATCTATTTAATAGACAGCCAATTTATTTACCCATTTACTTTAATCTATTTTTTTTTACATTAGCTTTAATTTACATTTGACTTTAACTTGCAGCTTCAGTGCTGTCAAATGTCTTTAAAAAAAAAAATGATCCAAAAATACCTACACATATAGAACAGAGACTAAAGACAAAATGATATTCTGAGGTTTAACCTTCTTCTCCTCCTGCAGAGCCACCAGCTCGTGGTATCGAGGGATGACCAGCTCTGAACGGCCTCTCTGCTCTCGTGTGAGATTCACATTCTCATAGTGGACAGTGTGATCGCTGGTATACACAAACAGGGATGCACAAAATCAACCATCTTTCAAACACACCATAGAGTGCTGAAGGGATGCCGTATTTCTGTAGGCCGAAACCCTGAAGTCAATGGCTTTTTGGTTAAATGCCTGGAAAAAAGGTCTGTGGTGAAAACAAGCTCAATATTTTATTCTATGACATAAAATACACCAACAATTGTGATTTTTTTATTTTATTAAAGTTTTAATTAAAAAAAAAAGTTTTAAAGGTGGCTGCTAAAAAGTGTCTAAATAGGACAACAGAGTTTGTCTGGGACATTAAATATAATCACAACAAACAGGAAAACTTATCAACTCACTAGTTTGCTCGCACAACCTTGTTGTGTTCATAATCACACTCTTTCAAGAGTTATAGAAGCTGCGACCATGGTGTAGTTTGTTTATACCCTACGTTTAGCTTTTTACTTCTTGCAATTGTATTTAGGCTTCAAAATTCATAAAAAGTGTATTTGTGAAGATTACCATGACTGAAAATGTGTATAAATCAGAAATGTTTGTTGATCATAGAGCTTATTTTCTGCAATAATCCAAAAGCCAACAGAAAAATCGTAATTGTTTTTTTTGTCGAAGCAACCAGGGTGATGCTGACATCCGGATTGGCCTACAAAAAATACATCATCACTGCAGCGCTGACTTACTCCCATAATTTGCAGACAAGTCCGTCATGCAGATTAGATTTTAATAGATCAAGGAAGTGCTTTGCAGCTTTGTGTGCAGTATGCATCAGACGGTCAGAGAACAGACGGTGGCTGTGCCATCTGAGACCATGTGAAATGTATTCAGAATACATTTTGCAAGACAATGCAAACAATGCTATGTTGCAGCTGAGAACATATGCGTCAATCAAACTCACTCCTGTAGTTCATACTGTCCTGGTCCAGGTCCGTCTCCGCCCTTTACCTGCTCTCTCCGGCCTGACATCTTCCCGAACTGTACACCTTTATACTTCTGAGAGGATGACAGCTCCTCCTGCAAAATATATACATACATACATAATATATATATATATATATATATATATATATATATATATATATATATATATATATATATATATGAAAGGGTTCCTACACATTTTCCATTTCAAAATTCCATACTTTTCCAGACTCAAATTTCCAAACCTCTCTGTAGATTTTCAGACCATATTTCACATATATGGTTCATACAGAATTATATTTGGTTTATAGTACAGTCACCTGTAAATATTTGTATTTTCTCAGAGTGACAACATACAGAGCCCCTAAAATAAAAAAACTTTTTGCATGAACGAGAAACGAAACTTTTTGTGCCAGCAATTACAATATTATATTATATTATATATATACACACACACACACACACACACACACACACACACACACACACACACACACACACACACTACAACCTATTTTCTGTGTGTCACTGCCATCTTACTGTGATGAAAATGAGAGCTTGGATGCACATGAATTAATAGAGATCTGTTTGCTCAAAATTTGTCTTTCCTTAGAGTAGTAACTCTAAGTCTAAATGTCCAATTTAACGTTTCCTCTGTGGTGCCGGAGAAACCATGACACGAAATGGGCTGATGGCACAATACAGCTGTATGCATGTCCCTATTTGCCATGTTCAAGGGTCTATAAAAAAAGACTGGTACTGTAATAAAAAAATAAAAAAAGTGTTCCAAATTTGGCTTTCATTAGGGCAATATGTCACATCACAAGGCCTTAGGTGTGCTTTAATGCATAGTCTGTGGTGGCTAAGAAACCACACCGCGAACTGGGCTGAGGGCGCAAAAGGTGTGCATTGTCCTACATGCTAAGTTTAATGGTTTCTCATGTGCACACGAAAGTCTGTATATTTTTTTTATTTTTGCAAAGGTCCTTTTAGAGGCTCTGCAGTACGGTGCTAAGAATATCGTTATAATAAACCCAAAACTATGCATAATGAAAAAGTGCACCTTGAATTCAGTCAGTCGTGTGTGACAATCACTAAACAGAACACTTCTTGTATGATACATTTATTTTCATTAAATCCTTAATTTATAGAAAACGAAATGGGGGAAATAGTCTGGAAATGCAAATATTGTTTCCATACTCTGCTTTCTTTTTTCCCCCCACACTTTTCCAGACCAGAAATCAAATTCCATACTTTTCCAAACTGTGTAGAAACCCTGATATATATATATACATATATTTGCATTTCGCATTCCTTTCACATTTACATTTGCACTGTATTGTGTCTGAGATCACATATTAGTTCGCAAATTATCAGCATTTTCACTGGACATAATACAGATGTATGTTTTGATGTCAAATGTCATTGCGCACACTTTAACATTCAAAGTCCATTTATTGACATTAACCACAAATAAACCCAATTTATTCACAACCATGAAATAATGTGTGTGTGTGTGATGGTTTTTTTTTAATAAAATAACATATACAAATACATATATAATGTATATACAGTATGCATATAATGCAAGTCAGGCATAATATTTGCTATTAGTTATAATAAATCATAATATTTTCAATATGCACTGATAAAAATGGACTCATTGAACTGCGTGTCACAACACGTACACTGTCTCACTAGGTCTTGAAACAGAGCCGATGCAGTGAAACAACATAAAGTGCTACAAAAGTGTAGAATATGACCATTTTAATTTACGGAAGCACATACAAATGAGTGGAAAAGTGTAATCAGAGTGCAAACCCTGAGACGAGAGCGAGAAACAGATGCACCATAACGAATGGCCCTGCGCTTTGATACAGAGTTCTTCCCCCTCTAGAGGAAGTTGGCAGCTCAATGGCCAATGAAAGATGATTTGATTACAGCTGAGTCCAGCATCTGCTGCATTATTGTAAGTGAATATTGAAATATAACGTAAAGAATAATTACCCGGGGTTTTCGGTCCTGACAGTAAAATGGATGAGTGCTGCGCTTTGTGACTTTTTAAAATAATGCAGCGATCATTAGTAATGGAAACAGCCTCAGCACTAATGATGCAGAGCGGAGGGGCATTAGACAGTCTTCTGTTAATGGACACATCTGACCTTACACACACACACACACACACTCAAACCACTCCATTAGACCTGTATCTTTTTCATGACTGAGTGCACATCCATTTACACATACTGCTCGTAATCTTTCTGACCGGTAAAGGGTTGTAGAAGGCCGGGCCGAGGGTCTGGTCTCTGGTCGGGGGTTTGTGTCTGTGTAGGACACCTTGAGGATCCTCTTCAAATCCGAACGCCTGTCCGGGAGAGGGGATGGATGGAGCATCAGGATTCAGCAGCATCTTTACCGCTTTAAAGACAGCCTGCAGGCATCGTAAAGACATTTACTCAAATAACAAATCAGAGCATTAACAGAGAGAGATTCATTACAGCTGCAGGAGAAAAAAATATGTGAACCCTGGATATTTACCTGGATATCTGCATTAATTGCTCATAAAATCTCTTGAGTTTTAATTAAATCTTGTTTTTATTAGTACTGTCAAATCGAATAGTTGTGATTAATTGCATCTAACATAGAAGTTTGTGTTTATATAATATATGTTTGTTTTTGTGTGTGTGTGTGTGTGTGTGTGTGTGTGTGTGTGTGTGTGTGTGTGTGTGTGTGTGTGTGTGTGTGTGCGTGCGTGCGTGTGTGTGTGTGTGTGTGTGTGTACAGTCCAACCAAAATTTATTCAGACACCAGACCTGACCATGACCAGCAAAATAAAGTCAACTGTGATTATTCAGACACTTTGACCTGACCATGTTTTGCTTCGGTGCTAATGCGACCTTTGACACCACAGACTGAACACAATGAAGCATTGCTTGGTCATTGGTTGAGCTAAATGGTATTATCGAATTGTGTGCTTAAATGTAACAGCTGATTGGTTGATTGTAATCCAATTTATCCAAACCTTTCTATCAAAGTTATCTGACATTATGAAGATGAATTTGTCTAACACAGTTTAACTTTTCATAGTTCTTGTCATATTTTATTACCATTTTCTATATTTTATAATGTGAGAAATGTTGAAGGTGTATATACACTACCAGTCAAAAGTTTGTACACAATTTCCCATTCTCTTTTATATATATACATATATATATATATATATATATATATATATATATATATATATATATATATATATATATATATATATATATATATATATAAAACACAAACTTTTATGTTAGATGCAATTAATTGACAACCCTATTTTTTTAACATGCTGTATAAATATTGTTGATAAATGAATGTAATTGTTGTCAAAACAAATGACACAATTCAAAAAGACATAAATGATCCTATTATTATCATCTTTATACAAAATATAATTTGTTGAAATATATAATTTGGGTTGAAATATAATGTTTTATTGTTATGGATGAATCTCACAAAGAAATGTCCAGGTCATATTTCAAACTGTGCAAAAGTCTTAGGCACGTTGGTATTTTCACACGGAAAATGTTTTTAAGCCAGTTATTTATATATTTTACTGTAGTGTGTCAGTAGGAAATATCAGTTTACATTTCCAAACATTCATTTTGCAATTAATTGTAATAATCCAGTGAGAATTTTTTTTTTCTCATGCACAAGTCGTCTGCCAGCAGCCGGTGTGATCTCACCATCACTGAGTCTGTCTGTGATTACAGGAAGAAACAGAACAAACTGAGACAGACTAAATCCAGAAGAACTGAGGCAACGTCTCCCAGACACCTGAGGAAACCTTCCTGCAAAACTACAGCACTGTGAAACGTTTAGGCACTCGTCAGAATGCTTTAAAGTGAGAATGCTGTCAAAAATAAGAACATAAATAGCTTTTATTTATGAATGAACTTCTATGAACTAAATCAAATCAATATTTGGGGTGAGCACCCTTTGCTTTTGTCACCTCATCTGTTCCTACACCTGTTCCTGTAGTTCTGCAGGAAGCTTTCCTCCAGTGTCTGCGAGACGTTGCCTCAGTTCTTCTGGATTTAGTCTATCAATGTCAGACTCGATGAAGATGAGATCAGATCTCCAATGTGGAGCAGAGAGACTATTGTCAGACTCTTTATGCATACAAAAATCTCACTGGATTATTAAAATGAATGGCAATTCATTTATAAATGTAAACTGATATTTCCTACTGACACACTACTTAAACACACTTTTTGTGTGTAAAAATACTAGCGAGCCTAAGACTTTTGCACAGTACTGTATATAAAATGTTTTTTTGTTATTTTTCTTTTGAAATATGTCCTGGACATTTCTTTGTGAGATTCCTCCATAACAATAAAACTAAATTATAGTCTATATGATATTTCAAACTTAATCTCTCACCTTCAGACTCTTCTCTGGATTGGTTGTTCTTTTCCCTGAAGGTGAAACATTGCTGGTAACATCGTACGCTCCCGGCCCTGGCACGTCTGACACCACGTCATCAAACCGCTTGGAACGATTCTGAAGACTGTTTCCTCCCAAAACATGATTCTGCAATATTCCAGTGATTTTGGACTTGTCACTGACATGTTAACTGATTGCACGGTGATGCACAGTAAGATAACATACCCTAGTAATGTCACTGTTATACTGTCCTGGTCCAGGATAGAGGAGACCACTGCCCGACCCCAGGAACCCAGACTCTCTACTGGACAGCGAGAGGAAGGGGGCATACGAATCTGCAGAAACAGATCAACAATTAATAATAATAATAATAACACTTATAGGCCTGGTTTCACAGACAGGATTAGGCCTTTAAGAACATTTAAGTAACTTTTTAAAATGTGCCTGGTGTGCATCTTGAGATAAAACAATGACATATTTTAAGATGGGTCTGTGCAAGATGCTTTCAGTTAAGACAGCTCAAACATGCATTTTAGTCCGGGACTAGCTTAAGCTTTGTCTGTGAAACCGGGCAATAATATTTACATTTACATTTATTAAATAGGCAGCCGCTTTTATCCAAAGCATTTTTATTTTAGCATTTTCTTGCTTTCCCTGGGAATCGAACCCATGACCTTGGCGTTGCTAGCGCCACGCTCTTATTGTCTGAGCTACAGGAAAGCTGTATATTAGTATTACTACTAAACAAACCCAACAGCCTAGTAGATTGATCACAGGTGCCTAAACTATTAAAAACAGAGGTTCAATTAATAACTTAAAAGGGTTGCACAACATAAAGCCACATCAGAAACTTTTATTTATTCTCAAGTCTAGTTCTTTAGAAAACCCAGCTATAGTCTGGCACTTTAAATTTAACAATATACAATATCAGTCTGATATCTAATATTTAACATCAAGAACTATAGCAACCCAAGAAAACTATAGACAATGGTTCTTGGTAAGAAGAGCGTCTGCAAAAAAACATTTAATAACCTTTTATGTAATATATACAGTCACCTAAAGGATTATTAGGAACACCTGTTCAATTTCTCATTAATGCAATTATCTAATCAACCAATCACATGGCAGTTGCTTCAATTTAGGGGTGTGGTCCTGGTCAAGACAATCTCCTGAACTCCAAACTGAATGTCAGAATGGGAAAGAAAGGTGATTTAAGCAATTTAAAAGTCCTGTGGGCGAAAATGCCTTGTTGATGCTAGAGGTCAGAGGAGAATGGGCCGACTGATTCAAGCTGATAGAAGAGCAGCTTTGACTGAAATAACCACTCGTTACAACCGAGGTATGCAGCAAAGCATTTGTGAAGCCACAACACGCACAACCTTGAGGCGGATGGGCTACAACAGCAGAAGACCCCACCGGGTACCACTCATCTCCACTACAAATAGGAAAAAGAGGCTACAATTTGCACGAGCTCCCCAAAATTGGACAGTTGAAGACTGGAAAAATGTTGCCTGGTCTGATGAGTCTCGATTTCTGTTGAGACATTCAGATGGTCAGAATTTGGCGTAAACAGAATGAGAACATGGATCCATCATGCCTTGTTACCACTGTGCAGGCTGGTGGTGGTGGTGGTGTAATGGTGTGGGGGATGTTTTCTTGGCACACTTTAGGCCCCTTAGTGCCAATTGGGCATCGTTTAAATGCCACGGCCTACCTGAGCATTATTTCTGACCATGTCCATCCCTTTATGACCACCATGTACCCATTCTCTGATGGCTACTTCCAGCAGGATAATGCACCATGTCACAAAGCTCGAATCATTTAAAAATGGTTTCTTGAACATGACAATGAGTTCACTGTACTAAAATGGCACCCACAGTCACCAGATCTCAACCCAATAGAGCATCTTTGGGATGTGGTGGAACGGGAGCTTCGTGCCCTGGATGTGTATCCCACAAATCTCCATCAACTGCAAGATGCTATCCTATCAATATGGGCCAACATTTCTAAAGAATGCTTTCAGCACCTTGTTGAATCAATGCCACGTAGAATTAAGGCAGTTCTGAAGGCGAAAGGGTAACACAGTATTAGTGTGGTGTTCCTAATAATCCTTTAGGTGAGTGTATATGCTTCATGGTAAGGTTTAAAACTGCCTTACGAAAATTAAACTATGGTTAGTGTAGTAAAACCATGGTTAATTTGTGGTTACCATGGTTTAACTATGTTTTATTTGCAGTAAAACTATGATAAGTTTTGAGGCTACTAGCATAAAATTTAGCCACTATATTAAAAAAAAACTAATTTTACTAACCAGCAGTTAACCAAAGGGTTCATTTCAATCTCACTTTTCCAGTTAAAATGTTAACGATCTACCTTCTTGTGTAACTGATTTTAAAAAGTTATGAAAGTCTATTTCATGCCAAAAATTAAACTTACAGCTTGTGCCGCACAGAGACCGGTTGATATTATAAGTTCCTGGTCCAATATCAGACGTGGTGCTGCTTAAAGTCAACCTGGGAGTGAACCTGGGAGCTCGATCATACATGTTGATTAATTAATGATATTGTACAATGATGAAACTTGTTTAATTAACTAATGTAACACAATGTGAGAGCGTCTTTCACAAACTCCAGTCACTGGAGCGCGTCGCTGCGTTGCCTAGACGCCAATTACTAATACGTTGATGCTCATGAATATTAATTAGGCAACGGAGACGTCCCGAGATTCGTAAACTTCCGGAAGCTGCCAGTCAACAAAACCGACCCAACCCGTCGCCTGGACACTAAGCCCAACACAAAACTAGGGTCTTAGATTATAGTACACTCAATGACATTTTCATAATTAAATGGTTAATAGAGTTTTTTGAAGAATATAGAAAGTCTTTTTTCCTAACTATGTTTTTAATACTCTAGACTTTTTGTTAAATTGGCCAGTTTTCACACACAAGCCCTGCTAGCCCCTTTTCACCGCACAATTATTTCATATGGAATAACAAAGACGTACTATTTAAAAACAAATCACTATTTTATCATGCTTGGGTCAATGACAACTGGTCAACTGCAATGGATATTTGTTATCATATCATAGAGTTTGCGTGTATGATAGAAATTTGTGTATTTGATGTCCTTTTTTATTCTCAGAATGATAATTTGGAAGGCAAAAGAACAACATATACAGTTATTGGTATTATTATACATATACATAAGAAGTGCATGGGCTCAATACAAACAGTACATGTTTGTAAATGACTTTAAATTATATGTAAACCTTTTGGAACAAACTAAATTCAAAACAAAAAATATATATTTATATAATATATTAATATATTTTATTTATTTATTTATTTATTCATTTTCATTTCCTGACAGCTAATGTTAATGTGATATTATGAATATGCAATACCTCTTGTTCTCATGGCATTGAATACAAAATAAAAGACAGTTCAATATATATGTAAAATAACTCTGATATGTATATATCTTTAAATAACGCTTAACATTATATATATATATATATATATATATATATATATATATATATATATATATATATATATATATATATATATAGCATTTGTTTATTTATAATTAATCAAATACTCAGTTTTATCCGAAGCGATCTACAAATGAGGAAAACATAGCCAACAATATTATCAGCGTCACTATACATAATTTCAATGGAAAATCGTAAAGCGGAAGAGAAATTACATTATTTATTTACTTTTGTAAGTGCCATTAATTTATGATCATAGTTGCTATAAAGTGTTTTACGGCCCAAAAAAATATAAATTAAATGTTTTGGCTGCTAAAACGAAAACAGTTTGGCAGTTCATCCGCGCCGGCATGTGGCGCTGTGCGCAGATCAGCTGTTCCTCAACCCTGCGCCAGGATCCCTGAAGAACCGTAAACAAAGAGATCCAGTAGAACAGGGTCACGGAACCACAGCTGCCGCTGCTGTAAACATCAACTGTAAGTTTAAATACACTTAATGAACGGCGTATTCTATTTCTGTACACTTGAATACAGTAACAGACGAGCTTTGCCGTGACACTTTTGCTTGTTTGTTTATGTGCGTCCCGCAGTGAAAGCAGGACACGTTGTTGGTCGAGCATGCCCAGTAACACGGCTCAACTCTTGGAGTCAGACGATACTGAACCGGACCTTCCGGTGCTGGTACCGAACCTGAGCGGGTTGAGCCTCCGGGATGATGAGAGTCCATCAGAACCACATGATACTTCTCATCTGGGTGTCCTGGGTGCGGTGTTGGACCTCCAGCCCCTGTCCCAAACTGGATCAGAGGAGGAAAACACCGCCAACAACAACATTATCAGACATGATGTTGATCTGGAGCAGCTGAGGGCACTGGCCCTCACAGGCATGGAGGCGCCGGGGACGGGTGGGCTCTTTCAGGATGGGCTGGGCGAGTCCCAAGGCTACCACCACCAGGTTCAGGGGAGGATGATGATGGCAATGATGATGATGCAGGAGGGTGAGAGGTGTGCACTCAATGCCAGGAGGAAGAGCGTGAACACAACAGAGTGCGTGATGGTGCCCACATCTGAGCATGTGGCAGAAATAGTTGGCCGACAGGGTGGGTTTGTTTGCTTGTCATGTTTGATATTCTAATATTGTGACTCATCTTGTCTCACTTTTCAGCCAGAGCAGGGCTTAACATTAAGGATTTCTTTTGTATTGGGCCTAATGGATTAGTGATTCATATTTGTACTCGCCCTGCTGATATTTTCATAGACCTGACCTCACCTCACACACATATACACACACACACCAAAAAATAGTCGCTGTTTGTATTTAAATTTAGGCATTGTATTTAAACATAGTCTATGATTGGATCATCGCAGTGATTATCATGTTTCTAGCATGTTATATGTTTGACAACAGTTCTTCTAACCGTAACTGATGGAGTGTGTAGCTTTTAATTTCTTAAACAACCATGTAGGAAGACACATCACATGGCCTTATTCCAGGATGACAATGTCGAGATTCATCAGGTTCAGATTGTGAGAGAGTGGTTGGGAGGGAGCATGAAGAATCCTTAAATTCACTGAGTCTTTGGGATGTGCTGGAGGAGACTTTACAGAGTGCTGGCAATACAAGATCTTGAGAGTCAAGAGTTTTATTTGTCACATACACAGTTATATACAGAATATACAACCGGCAGTGAAATGTAAACAGGTCCGCTCCATGGACAGTGCAAAACACAAGGAGGAAATTATAATAGAATAAAAAGTACTCATATATATATATATATATATATATATATATATATATATATATATATATATATATATATATATATATATATATATATATATAAATAATAGTGGAATAAAAGTAAAAAATAAGTAAGTAAAAACTGTTCAGTGAGTAAACTGTAGACTTATAAATATGTGGTTAACAAATGTACAAAGAAGTTTAATGTTCAAACAGGTTTATAACAGGTTGTTACACAGTAACAACGAGAACAGAAAGTGCAGTGGAATGTCAGTGTATCGATGGTCACGTGATGTTACGTGACTGAGTTCAGGAGTCTGATGGCCTGGGGGAAGAAGCTCCTCCTGAGTCTCTCAGTTTTGGCCATCAGGCTACGGAAGCGCTTACCAGATGGCAGCAGCGTGAAATGAGGGTTTGCAGGGTGATTAGAGTCCTTGATGATCTTGGTAGCTCTACCTTTGCAGCGTTTGGTGTAGACGTCCTGCAGAGACAGGAGAGCTGACCCTGAGATACGCTTTCGGATAAGCGCCGCGACTCTTTGCAGGGCTTTGCGGTCATGACTGGTGCTGTTCCCATACCACGCTGTGATGCACTGAGTTAATACACTTTCTATAGCCCCTAAATAGAAAGTTTTCAGGATAGCTGGTGAAACCCTGAATTTCCTCAGCTGGCGCAGGTGGTACAGTCTTTGCCTGGCTTTTTCACCTGTGTCTGAATGTGAGCAGTCCAGGTCAGGTCCTCGGAGATGTTTACACCCAGGTACTTGAAGCTGCTCACTCTCTCTACTGGTGACCCGCTGATCATGAGGGGGGAGTATGTCCGTTGCTGTCTCTTCCTGAAGTCCACAATCATTTCTTTGGTCTTGCCAACATTCAGAGAGAGACAGTTGTCCTGGCACCATGATGTTAGATGCTCCACCTCGTCCAAGTATGCCGTCTCATTGTTGTTGGAAATGAGGCCCAGGACAACAGTATCATCAGCAAATTTGATGATAGAGGTGGAGCTGGGTGTGGACAAACAGTCATGTGTGTAGAGAGAGTAGAGCAGGGGGCTCAGGACACAGCCCTGTGGAGCTCCCACACTCAGGGTGATGGAGGAGGAGGTGGACTGGCCTATTCTCACCACCTGAGGCCTGCCAGTGAGGAAGTCCTCAATCCAGTGGCAGAGAGAAGGATTCAGGCCGAGATCCAGGAGTTTGGCGGTTAGCAAACATTGAAGAACCTCTTGATGGAAATAAATGTTGTGATGATATTTCCATCAAGTGGTGTGTCAATTTTAGTGAAGATCTCATATTGACAATGCAATTTATATATATATATATATATATATATATATATATATATATATATATATATATATATATATATATATATATATATATTATACATACACATGCACACATACGGGAATAAATTACATTTTAAAATGTTCAAATTGAAAACTATTATTTTTAAATGTAATAAGCTTTTACTGTATTTTTGATCAAATAAATTCAGCCTTGGTGAGCAGAAGAGACTTAATCCAATTTCCAAACTTTTGACGACCAGTATTATATACATTATAACTGTAAAAAAATAAATAATACAGTTTCTTTACAAAAAAAAAAAACAGTATTGATATTTAATATCAGTCATAAGATTGGTCATTAGTCTAAATTGTATAGTATAAATTGTGTGGGCCAAATTTTCAAAATCAGTGCATTTATAATGAAATAATGTAATATTAGCTTGAATTGACTTCATTGAACTGCATGAGTCATGTACACTAATATGGATTTCAGCTGTCCCACTTATCTGTGATGACGTGATGTTCATTCACTGCACTGTATGACAACAAGTTGTGTAATACAAGTGAACTAGCACACTTGTTGTCTGTGCTAGTTCACTTGTATTACACAACTTGTTGTCATACACCCCTGCTACTATACCATGTGTGTTAGTATTGACCAATCAACATCAAGGACTGCTGTAATTACGCCTGAGAGAAGATCACTTGTCTATCAGTGGGATTGATTGATTGATTGATGTTTTCTTAAGCTAGAAATGTGTTGACTTGTCTCTTTCTGCTCTTTTCAGGGTGCAAGATCAAAGCTCTGAGAGCAAAGACCAACACTTACATTAAAACACCCGTTAGAGGAGAAGAACCAGTGTTTGTAGTGACCGGACGGAAGGAGGACGTCATCACAGCGAAGCGTGAGATTCTGTCTGCGGCCGAGCATTTTTCTCTCATCCGGGCATCTCGGAATAAATTGCCGCCAAACGCTGGGCACAGCAGCATCCCTTGCCATCCGGGACAGACAACCATCCAGGTACGGGTGCCGTATCGAATGGTAGGGCTCGTGGTGGGACCGAAAGGAGCAACTATCAAGAGGATCCAGCAGCAAACCCACACCTACATTGTCACGCCAAGCCGCGACAAAGAACCAGTGTTTGAGGTGACCGGCATGCCTGAGAACGTGGATCGAGCTCGGGAGGAAATTGAAGCCCATATTGCTGTGCGTACCGTGGGAAACGTGGACACCAGCATAGACGATGATGACTTCCACTACAACGGCACCGACGTTGGCTTCGAGTCGGGCAGCAACAGAGCCTGGCTTTTCTCTGGCGGTGTTTCAAACTTCAACAACAGCAGCTTCCACAGCAACGCCGCAGGGTACCGCAACGACAGCTCCAGCTCGCTCGGAAGCAACTCAAGTGAGTCCTACTACAGCGGGAAAGGCAGCGGAGTGGCGGATCTCAGTCCCGGCAGCACCGGCGGTACGTTCTGGTTTGGTGATACCCAGCTGCCCTTGGGGTCGGAAGATTCGGCCGGATACGACGGGATAACAATGACGGCCCCGTCCACCAATCCATTGTGGAGCACCTTTGATCGAGGAGGCGCGAGTTTGCCGGCTACGCCGAGGCTCTCTCCGTCCCTCATCGCTCGGCTGTCTCCGTCTCTTCCGGAGGCACTGGATCATCCGCTGGTTCGGCTGGTGCAGGAGAATTCCCAGAGTCTCCCGGCCTTTGGTACCGCGTTTTCCCCGTCGAGCGACAGCACGGGCTCCAGCTCTCCGCCGGACATGCGCACCTTCCCCAAACACAGCCAGGTTCCTGCGTGCATACGTTGCGGAGACAATGTGGCGGCACTTGTCCTGGGTGGGCAGAACCTCGTCTGTTTGGAGTGTTCCAACGCCATCCTGCAAAGCGCGTAAAGAGCGAGAGATAGAGATTTGGCATCACGAGGAGCAAACTGGTTTATTTTTTACATCGATAAATACTTCTTCCTCCTTTATTATGTTTAAATAACTGGGAAATGCAGGTTTTCAATCAATTCATCTCAACGATTTCCCCATTTACGTTTAGCTGCTACGTTGTTCTTACGGCAAGCAGTGCTGGGGTTTAGCAGCGCTAAATCGTGTTTTTTGTTGGTTTGTTACTTTGTTTTCAAGGTATCGACCCTGTATTTACATTTTCATGTGCCTGATTCCATGACGGTCGCGGTCCACACTGGCGCTGTTGCTGCAAAAGCATCTGTGGCCTTGAGTTTCTGTTGTGCAACACTAGAGTCGAGCAGCCTGCGATCACACAAGAGCTGTCCTGACCTCCACGACCCTGATGCCTGCACTCCATAAACATTTAAAGGTGTTGCACATCGTCATTAAAGGGATAGTTCACCCAAAAGTGAGGTTCCAGTGGTTCCAAACCTGTATGAGTTTCTTTCTTCTGTTGAACACAAAAGAATATATTTTGAAGAATGTTGGTAATCAAACAGTTGACTTTCATAGTATTTTTACTTTTTTTTTTTTTTTCCTTCTATGGAAGTCTGTTTGATTACCAACATTCTCAAAATATATATTTTTAGTTCAACAGAGGAAACGCATACTTATGGGAGAGTAAATGATTTTTGGATGAACTATCCCTTTAAACACGAGCTAAATTAATTTGCGTGTAAATCGCTCATAAATCCGCTCTTGCATACATTTTTGCATGTCATATTTTAGATCAATTTAAACATTGGTTTTGCATGAATAAAACCCAATTTCGCACTCAATTAATTCAGTAGCTGTGTTTCCATCCACTTATTTTTATGTAAATTTTGGGATATCGCATTAAAAAAAATGCTGGTTGGAAAACGCCAAGCTGTGAGTAAAGTCTTAAAAAGGTATGCACTCAGTTGGGACAGATAATTTTTTTTATTTGATTAGAAAACGTGCATAATAAGCGATGATGAAAACAAATGTACTAAATAAATTCCACATGCCTTCATGATCAGAACAGATCATGTGATTGGATAACTGAACTAACCAGTGGCTCAGTCTCATTGCACACATCTAAAATATTCTTTTAATCATTCTGAAATACCTGAGTCAAAGTCTGCCATCAAAATGATTTGGTATAATTACCTCCCAGAGCTGTCTCGCACAATTACATTCCCAAACGTCAGGCGTCCGAGCACAAGATAACATGAGAGCGCTGGTTATTGCGTTTCGTCTGCATGCTCCGATGCACAAGCAATTCATTATCATGGGGAAGAACGAGTCATGGGCTTTCCCCGGTTGCAGCAACTTTTTATTATTTTATTGATATTCTGTGCCAGTTTCACAGGAAGTGAAGATTTTGTTCTCTTGAACAAATAGGACGGAAACGGCTTTATTCATATTCCAGTTCAATTCGCAACTCTAGATGGAAACGCATGGAAAATATGGTTGATTGTTTCACGGACGAGGCCCTTTTAGTAAGTTGCATTACGGTGTGTGTCCGTAACGACTCCTCTCATTGCCTTAACTAAAGGGGTCCTGCCGGGCCAGCACAGGGTGTCGCACCGAGAGGAACGCGGCGCTCGGTTCTGTTGACGAGAACGTGCAAAAACAATCCCTTCTCAAAGCGCAGGCTGACACGGCTAATGGCGTCACTTTTCACAATAACCACTAAACTCAGAGAAACTAAGGCATCCATAAGCTCTCAAGATTCACTTTGACAGAGTTTTTTTGTTGTTGTTTTTTTTACAATTTTGTAGTATTTCTGTAGTTTATATTTCATATTCAAATACACACACATATATATATATACATATATTAAGAATAAATATAAGACTATTTGGCAAGCAGGATGCCGTAAGTATTAGCTTGTAGAGTGCTGACGTTAGGTACTGTAGAGCAGGAAAGAGCACACCTGCATGATTTATCTAACGATTCCTAAATCGCAACAAAAAAGCCAAGGATCCAATACATATATATATATATATATATATATATATATATATATATATGCTGCATTAGGTCTACATACTACTACATTATGAACAAAATAAAAGTCCTGTTAAACATAAGGAATTTTGTTTACCTGAGGGATTTTTATCATCACACTGCAACAATGTTTCTGTATTTGATAATTTTACTGTTCTTTTATTATGTATATACACATATGCAGGGACATGATGGCATATAAGTTGTATTAAAATTTAAAATATATTTTATGATATGGCCTTACTGTCCTGTGGCCAAAGCACTGATGATATATATTTGCTGTAAAAAGAATTAAGATTTTTATTTTTCTGATATTAAAGTTCCTTAATAAATTGTTTCATTTAAAACTCACTTGCCTAAGTGTGTGTGTGTGTGAGATTTGAGGTTTTCCGTCACCCAGGTTCGTCCATATTTTTATAGGCTCCGAGCTGCAGTCAAACTGCAAAAGAATCTGTGAAGAAAATATTCTGGAGACATTTAATGAAAATCGTGAAAGTTTGGTAGTATAGAAAAGACGTTACTAATGCAGTGGAAAAAAAAATGCAATTTTATATAGTAACCAAACGTTAAAAAAAAATACAAACCAGTTTGTCACATTTAATAGTTTTAGAGAGAACGCTTTCATTGTTAAATCACATTAATGACTGAAAGTAATCAAAACTGTTGTATTCTCATATCTACCGTATGTTTCAGTCATATGGTGATATCGATCTTCTGTTGCTCAACGTAAGTCTTTAATAAGATTTGACAACTGCCGGTATGATCTGATCTCACCATCATCGAGTCCGTCTGTGATTACATGAAGAAACTGAGACAAAATCCACAAGAACTGCAGCAACGTCTCCAAGACGCTTGAAAGAAACCTTCGTGCAAAGCTGCCTGAAAAACTATGAGGATTATTACAATTAATGGTAAAAAGAATGTTTGGAAATGCAAACTGATAAAAGATATAGCAGAAGATATAAATAACTGGCTTAAATACTAACGTGCCTAAGACTTTTGCACAGTACTGTAACATGTCAAAAGAACATTGAAAGAAAACCACTAATAAGTGAAGAAACACTGGAAAATATTCTCCATCAGCCTGAACAAGTCAACCAGGCTCAACAAGTCACTCATTCACACACAATTAAACTCTCTCTGGTTGACTGGCTGTATTCAGAATGGAATACTAGCACACATACTATATACTGCACACAGTTCACAGAAAAACACTATGTGAACAAAAAATCATGGATATGTTTCGAAAAGGTTAAATGTCCTGAAAAAAAAAAAATCACACTTGTACTCCTCACGGTCAAAAATGGTCGCATTGGAAATGAATGGGAAACAAATTTAATCTAGTGGAAACGTTTGGCACTGCACCTAAACAAATTCTTACTGAAAGCTCATTTTTCGGTGTCTGGCTATCACCAGATCTGGTTCTACTGCAAGAAGCGTGATCAACTGGCATAGTTCAAATGACTCTGTACGCAATTGGATGGTCCTTCAACCAATCAGACCAACGATCCATCGCTTCCCTATCCGTCATTGTGTTAAACCTGCCAATAGCGCGCCAGGTGGATAAGCCAGTCTGTGATTGGTTCCCGCAAATTTGTAACAGAAGCAGGATAGAAATATGTACAGGTTTCCAGCCTGAGCTGCAGGGTGAAATCAGATCGCCGGAAATCAAGCTCAAAATCAAGGGCGAAATCAAGCTTAAATTTGGAAAACAACTTCTTTAGATTTATGGCTTTGAATTTCTCTCAGTTTTGGAAAATATGCATTTCATATAAAATTTTAAAATAGTATTTTTGTGCATTTTTCATAACAATAAACCTAAACTTCTATAACTTTTTTTTGTTTCGCTTTCACTTTTTTTTAAAACTTCACTTCAGCAATAATCTGCCACGTGTTGTCTTTAAAAAGAGACCAAACTTAAGTTTGTGCTCCAAAGCATTTAATATTTATGACAGTTTAAGTTGGAAATTTCATTTTCACGTCTATGCTCAAAAAAAGAATAAATGAAATACCATAAAATATATATTAAATTAAAAATGTCAAACTAAAATGTACATTCATTTCATTTGAGTCATTTTTGACCGTCACACGATGAGCACCACAGGGTTAAACCAGTAGTTTGTTATACACTATATTGCCAAAAGTATTGGGACACCCCTCCAAATCATTGAATTCAGGTGTTTCAATCACGTCCATGGCCACAGGGGTATAAATCAAGCACTAGGCATGCAGACGCTTCTACACACATTAGTGAAAGAATGGCTCGCTCTCAGGAGCTCAGTGAACTCAAGCGTGGTACCCTGATTTGTGAAATTGTATTAATTTTAATAGTTTATTTACTACTAAATATTCCACACTCAACTGTTAGTGGTATTATAACAAAGTGGAAGCAATTGGGAACAACAGCAACTCAGCCATGAAGTGGTAGGCCACGTAAAATCACAGAGCGGGGTCAGCGCACGCTGAGGCACACAGTGCGCAGAAGTCGCCAACTTTCTGAAAAGTCAATAGCTACAGACCTCCAAACTTCATGTGGCCTTCAGATTAGCTCAAGAGCCGTGTGTAGAGAGCTTCATGGAATGGGTTTCCATGGCCGAGCAGCTCATCCAAGCCTTACATCAACAAGTGCAATGCAAAGTGTCAGATGCAGTGGTGTAAAGCACGCCGCCACTGGACTCTAGAGCAGTGGAGACGTGTTCTGTGGAGTGACCAGTCACGCTTCTCTGTCTGGCAATCCGATGGATGGGTCTGGGTTTGGCAGTTGCCAGGAGAACGGTACTTGCCTGACTGCATTGTGCCAAGTGTAAAGTTTGGTGGAGGGGGGATTATGGTGTGGGGTTGTTTCTCAGGGGTTGGGCTTGGCCCCTTAGTTCCAGTGAAAGGAACTCTTAATGCTTCAGCATACCAAGACATTTTGGACAATTTCATGCTCCCAACTTTGTGGGAACAGTTTGGGAATGGCCCCTTCCTGTTCCAACATAACTGCGCACCAGTGCACAAAGCAAGGTCCATAAACAAACCAAGTCCAGTGCACAAACCAAGGTCCATCCACATTCCATTCTGTCCTTGTATCCGTGCAGACGTGTTTTTTTTTCTCTCTGTTCCCTGCTGGCTCTCGCGCTGTTTTGTTTTGTCTAGTGTTTCGTCTCTTCTCTTCTCTGACTGCTGCTCTGCTGGACTCTTGAAAATACTGAAATGGAATTGATTAACTGGTCAATCAGCGCAATCGACAAGATTTTCTCACTAAGGAAGGGTGCCCCGGGAGAACCCACCTGCCCGGACGGGACCTTTGCCGCAGGGTACGTGAGGGACGCATGGAACAACTGGCAAGTCCTGTGCCTGGAGGCTCTGTCCGTGGAGGATGCGGAAGATTTATACATGATTGGATTATTGATGGCGGGGTTCCTATTCTTTGGCTTTGGGATTGCCCTGACCTATCGGAAGATTGGTAAGACAGCTGCAAGCAAATTCACCCAGCCGCTGTCTGTGGAAATTAAACAATGCTTCGGGTTCTGTGTGACCGCTTGAAGGAATTAGATCAGAAAGTGATAGGAATTGAGGAACTGAACCGTAATAACGCAGTCCGGACTGCGGATACGCAGGGAAGAGTGGGCTCTATCGGGGTCAGATCGGTGAACTTTTACGGACTGTAACCGGTCTGGCCATGAGGCTGGACGTAATGTCTAGGGAAACTGCACAGACCGACGCGAATGCTGAGGACCAGATCTGATTGATTGATTATGATCCGGACAAATTACCAAGATCATCAAATGGATTAAAAATAATAAATTGTATTTGCCTGACCTAATCAACTAGCCCAACGAACCTCACTTGGTCCCTATCTCTCGGTTGGGAGGTCAGCCGGGCAGCTGTCTGCTATCTATCTTCCCTGTGCACTGCCTTATCTCCCTTCAAGGACAAACCATAGAACTGAACTCGAAAACATCTGAAGTTATGGCTAACATTCTCACACAACACAATCTCAGACTCACTCGCACCATACACAACCTACCCGATCCCACCCTCCAACCGCCTGCCTGTTTATCTATCTCCTCTCCACTCCATACAAAAATCCCATCACGTGACCACGTGTACTGTGTCATGTTTATGTTTATGTTTATGTTTTGTTGTGTTTGCTATGTAATGCTTGCTAAATTGCATTCTTGTATTTCTGGAGAGCGTAGGGCGGCGCCTGAATAATCGGCTGCGGCCCGGAGGCTTGCTCCAAACTTCATTTCGTTATACTGTACTTGTACATGTGTAATGACGAATAAACTTCAACTTCAACTTCAACTTCAAACTTTTGGCAATATAGTGTATTATTGTCAAGTTGAGACAAGTTGCATGTTTAATTCAGCAAATGGCATCTAATTATCATTATGAAAATGAATGCATTTTTTTCATTTGTAAATCTTATGTAATAATACATTTCTGATCAAATACTCAGTCAATAATAAAAAATCCTGGCTCATATTACTTGATACTTCCATATTACTGTTTAGTCGTACTGAAAATAGTCCAAATTGAGCATTATGCATTGTTCATATATGTACTTTGAACAATATACATACTGCATGGTGCCATATATTAGTATGATAGTATAGGCAAACATGATCATGCATCACTAAGATAAAAGATGAACAAATGCACATACAATTCAAAGACCAGACAAAACTGGTTAGTAATGAAAAAAAAAATCTGTTATTCAGTATTCAAGATATTTAAACCGCCTGAGCTAAATGGAGTTTTATATCAAAAGACAAAATGCATTTGGGCCCATCTCAAAGAAATCATATTTCATGTCTTCTAATAGTGTAAATTATACTGTACAAAGAAAAGAAATCCACACACCAAACAAAATCAAAGTTCAAGAGCCACTGAAAAGAGGTATTTTACTGTAGATTCTCATATAAAGTGATCACAGAATACCAAAGTGCACTGAGAAAGTCAGTTTTGTGCACTTTATATGAGAATCTACAGTAAAAGACTACTTCCCAATGGATCTTGAACTTTGAAATTGTTTTGTAAACTGAATCTACACACTCATGATATGTTTCATGTACAAATTGATGCAGGACTTTTTTGATATTTCCTAATAGTGTAAAACAGACGTCTAGAAGCAAGATGAGGCTGTTTTTATTGTGACTGCACTCATTTGTCTGGTCTCTGAAAGAGTCAGAAAACTACCTTCACAAGTGATATAAAGTAACCAAGTGCTTGATATAAATGAGTGCACATTAGTGTTATAAAAATACTGCATAGGAGTTAAAAAAAACACACACACACAATATTCTGGCCACACACTCACTGCAAAGATTCGGAAGTGCCAAACTCAAGCTGAACACATTTGTGTGCAAACTGCTCATAAAAGCCTGTAGACTGTTGCATTGAACTGAATATGTAAATGTTTTTTTAGTTTTTATATATAGATTTCACAAATTGCATAAAGAATGGCTTGTAAAACCATTTTTAGTTAAATAGAATGCAACAAATTACAAAACGTAATTTTTACTGTAAATGTTTCATAAAGAAATTTATAGAAGATTTCTCGATCAATCACAAAACAAACGTAAATGTTTCTGAAACCATTCTCGTACAAAAGCATTACATTGAATGCAACAATTATGTAATTTCTGCATAACTTCTGTAAATATGAGAACGGCCTCATTCATGAAACACAAGCAGAACCATTTGTGTGTAAATCGTTCATAAAACCATTCTTACACAAACCGTTAACCGAGGAATAGTTTGATGAACCATCATGAAGCAAGCCGTTTGGTTACGTAATCCAGAATTTCTCAGTAAATAGTTTGTGAAAACATTCTTACATGAATGTATTCAATATAACGCAATAATTTACATACTTTTATGAACCATCATTTATGAAATACAGATTTGTGTCGGTAAAACCTTTTAATTCAGTGCAATTACAGGATTAGTTCACTTCAAAATGAAAATGTCCCTGATATTTTACTCACCCCCATCTCATCTAAGATGGTCATGTCTGTCTTTCTTCAGTCGAAAAGAAAATAAGATTTTGAGGAAAACTCGTCGGAAAGGTCATGCTAGACGTAGACGGAAGTACCGCTCCAAGCGAACGTGCGAGGACTAATTCAAACGCCCTTTACAAACACTCCATCTGCAACTTCAAAATCATTGTTTAACCTTTTTTTGCTAAAGGATGTTTGTATTAGTCTTTGCACGAGCGCTTTGCAAACACGTGGGCGGTACTTCCACCAACGTCTAGCGTGACCTTTCCGACGTGATTACATAATCACTGGAGCGCTGCAGAGCAGCGCAAGATGAGCAATTTAGGTTAAAAAGTATATACACATTTAAAAAAAAAAAATTATTACTGACCGTTTGTCTAGATAAGACCCTATTCCTCAGCTGGGATCGTGCAGAGCCTTGAAGCCCTTCCTTTGAAACGGCATTGATTTGGATCTTCAATCATTGGTTGCAATTGAAGTCCATTATATGGAGAAAAATCCTGGAATGTTTTCATCAAAAAAACCTTCATTTCTTTTCAACTGATGAAAGAAAGACATGGACATCTTGGATGAGATGGGGGTGAGTAAATTATCAGGAAATGTTCATTTTGAAGTGAACTAATCCTTTAAAAGGTAAATGGTTTCATGAACTATGATAAAAGACACGCTGAGCAAATTTCTTAGTAAACTGTTCATAAAACTATATTGTAGAAGTAAATAATTTGCACATGGTTCATCTTGTGCTGCACAGAATAGTGACATCTATGTCACTGCAGTGCGTATGTGGCCACTGTATAGATCGATCAGTATAGACTGATCCAAACTCATGACACTGGATTAAATGCAATATAATATACATTTCTAAAGTCTCCACTCCAAACATTCGCACGAGTCCATTTCTTGTTTTAACATCAAAAGTGTAAGTCTCGTTAAGGTTTAAAAAAAAGTGTCATTTCGTTGCATTCTGATGAACCGTTCTGTTTGATCTAACAGAGTTAGTGTTGTTTTGTAGTATTGCTGGTTTTCGATCTAATGCCACATGCCATGGCTAAAGTCAGAGGTCATTTGAGTTGTTATGAATGTTGGAACATCAGTCCAGAGGTTGAGGGTCAGCTATAGGCATGGTGTGCAGAACCTCGTCCAGGAGCTGAAGGGCCCGGTGTAAATGAATTTCGATCCAACATGGGGTCTCCTTGATGCTCTGGCGAGGGTAATCGGGACCCCAGCCCTTCACGAAACTCATGCGCAGAATGCAGAGCCGCCGTAGGTCGTCCACGCCGATGCCTGCCGCAGCAGACAGACCTGAGGATAGGCGGACATGATCATTACTAAACCCTGAAACACTGGCAGTCTTTCAGTACACTGTTTCATCTGCATCAACGCGGGCATGCACATGTTCAAGAACCATTAATGGAACCAAAAATAATGAAAATATATATTTTTTAAAACAACCATTAATGAAACCAAATGTCATGCAAATAATTTGGTTCCAGTACATAAAAAAGAACTGTTAATGGAACTGAACATCATGAAAGTCATTTGGTTCAAGTATTTAAAAAAAAAGAACCGTCAATGGAACTGAATGCCATGAAAAAAAAAGCAAAAAAGAACCATTAACAGAACCGAAAGTCATGAAAATCATTTGATTCCAGTTTTCCTTTTTTTTTTTTTTTTTTTTAAGGACTGTTAACCGAACCAAACCATCATGAAAACTATGAAAAACTATTGCTGGAAGTGAACATCATAAAAATCAATTTAAGAATTGTTACCAGAACCAAATGTCATGAAAATATTTGGTTTCAATATATATATATTTTTGTCTGTCTGTCCGTCTATGTGTCCGTCTGTCTATGTGTCTGTCTGTCTGTCTATGTGTCTGACTATGCGTCTGACTGTCTGTCTATGCGTCTGTCTGTCTGTCTATGTGTCTGTCTGTCTGTCTATGCGTCTGACTATGCGTCTGACTGTCTGTCTATGTGTCTGTCTGTCTGTCTGTCTATGTGTCTGTCTGTCTATGTGTCTGTCTGTCTGTCTATGCATTTGACTATGCGTCTGACTGTCTGTCTATGTGTCTGTCTGTCTATGCGTCTGTCTGTGTGTCTGTCTGTCTGTGTCTGTCTGTGCGTCTGACTGTCTGTCTATGTGTCTGTCTGTCTGTCTATGCGTCTGACTGTCTGTCTATGCGTCTGTCTGTCTGTCTATGCGTCTGTCTGTCTGTCTATGCGTCTGTCTGTCTATGCGTCTGACTGTCTGTCTATGCGTCTGTCTGTCTGTCTATGAGTCTGACTATGCGTCTGACTATGCGTCTGTCTGTCTATGCGTCTGTCTATGCGTCTGTCTGTCTATGCGTCTGTCTATGCGTCTGTCTGTCTATGCGTCTGACTGTCTGTGTCTTGACTGTCTGTCTATGCGTCTGTCTATGCGTCTGACTGTGTCTATGCGTCTGTCTATGCGTCTATCTGTCTGTCTATGCGTCTGTCTATGCGTCTGTCTATGCGTCTGTCTATGCGTCTGTCTATGCGTCTGTCTATGCGTCTGTCTATGCGTCTGTCTATGCGTCTGTCCGTCTTTGTGTCTGTCTGTCTGTCTGTCTGTCTGTCCGTCTTTGTGTCTGTCTATGCGTCTGTCTGTCTGTGTCTGACTGTCTGTCTATGTGTCTGTCTATGCGTCTGTCTGTCTATGTGTCCGTCTGTGTCTGTCTGTCTGTCCGTCTATGCGTCTGACTGTCTATGTGTCTGTCTATGCGTCTGTCTATGCGTCTGACTGTCTGTCTATGCGTCTGACTGTCTATGTGTCTGTCTATGCGTTTGACTGTCTGTCTATGCGTCTGTCTATGCATCTGACTGTCTGTCTATGCGTCTGTCTATGCATCTGTCTGTCTGTCTATGCGTCTGTCTATGCATCTGTCTGTCTGTCTGTCTGTGTCTCTGTCTATGTGTCTGCCTGTCTATCTGTGTCTGTCTGTCTGTGTCTGTCTATGCGTCTGTCTGTCTGTCTATGTGTCCGTCTGTCTGCCTGTCTGTCTATGCATCTGACTATGCATCCGTCTATGCGTCCGTCTGTCTATGCATCCGTCTGTCTATGCGCGTCTGTCTATGCGTCTGTCTATGCGTCTGTCTATCGCCTGTCGCGCTGTCTATCGCGCCCGCTCTGGCGCGCCTGTCTGTCTATGCGTCCGCTCTGGCGCGTCTGTCTGTCTATCGCCCGCTCTGCGCGTCTGTCTGTCTATGCGTCCGTCTATGCGTCTGTCTGTCTATGCGTCCGTCTGTCTGTCTGTCCGTCTTTGCGTCCGACTGTGCGTCCGTCTGTGCGTCCGTCTGTGCGTCCGTCTGTGCGTCCGTCTGTGCGTCCGTCTGTGCGTCCGTCTGTGCGTCCGTCTGTCTCCGTCTGTCGCGCCCGCTTCCGCGCCTGTCTGTCTGTCTGTCTATACGTCTGACTATGCGTCTGACTGTCTGCCTGTCTATCTGTGTCTGTCTATGCGTCCGTCTGTCTGTCTGTCTGTCTATGCGTCTGACTGTCTGTCTATGCGTCTGACTGTCTGTCTATGCGTCTGTCTATCTATGCGTCTGTCTATGCGTCTGACCGTCTGTCTATGCGTCTGTCTATGCGTCTGTCCGTCTGTCTATACGTCTGACTATGCGTCTGACTGTCTGTCTGTCTATGCGTCCTGACTATGTGTCTGTCTCTGTCTATGTGTCTGCCTGTCTATCTGTGTCTGTCTATGCGTCCGTCTGTCTGTCTGTCTATGCGTCTGACTGTCTGTCTATGCGTCTGACTGTCTGTCTATGCGTCTGTCTATGCGTCTGTCTATGCGTCTGTCTATGCGTCTGTCTATGCGTCTGTCCGTCTGTCTATACGTCTGACTATGCGTCTGACTGTCTGTCTGTCTATGCGTCTGACTATGTGTCTGTCTCTGTCTATGTGTCTGCCTGTCTATCTGTGTCTGTCTATGCGTCCGTCTGTCTGTCTGTCTATGCGTCTGACTGTCTGTCTATGCGTCTGACTGTCTGTCTATGCGTCTGTCTATCTATGCGTCTGTCTATCTATGCGTCTGTCTATGCGTCTGTCTATGCGTCTGTCTGTCGCGCGCTCTGTCTATGCGTCTGACTGTCTGTCTATGCGTCTGTCTATCTATGCGTCTGTCTATGCGTCTGACCGTCTGTCTATGCGTCTGTCTATGCGTCTGTCTATGCGCGTCTGTCGCGCGTCTGTCTATGCGCCTGTCTGGCGCGCCTGTCTATCGCGCCTGTCTATCGTCTGTCTATGCGTCTGTCTATCGCGCCTGACTGTCTGTCTATGCGTCTGACCGTCTGTCTATCGTCTGTCTATCTGGCGCGCCTGTCTATCTATGCGTCTGTCTATGCGTCTGTCTATGCGTCTGACCGTCCTGTCTATGCGTCTGTCTATGCGTCTGTCTATGCATCTGACTGTCTGTCTATGCGTCCGTCTGTCTGTCCGTCTTTGCGTCCGACTGTCTATTCGTCTGTCTGTGTGTCTGTGCGTCCGTCTGTGCGTCCGTCTGTGCGTCCGTCTGTGCGTCTGTCTGTGCGTCTGTCTGTCGCCTGTCTGTCTATGCGTCTGTCTATGCGTCTGTCTATGCGTCTGTCTGTCCTGTCGCGCTGTCTCACGTCTGTCTGTCTGTCTATACGTCTGACTATGCGTCTGACTGTCTGTCTATCGCGCCTGACTATCGCCTGTCTCTGTCTATGTGTCTGCCTGTCTATCTGTGTCTGTCTATGCGTCCGTCTATCTGTCTGTCTGTCTATGCGTCTGACTGTCTGTCTATGCGCGCTGACTGTCTGTCTATGCGCCTGACTGTCTGTCTGACGCGCCTGACTGTCTGTCGCGCCTGACCGCCTGTCTGGCGCGCCTGTCTATGCGTCTGTCTATGCGTCTGTCTATGCGTCTGTCTGTCTGTCTATACGTCTGACTATGCGTCTGACTGTCTGTCTATGCGTCTGACTATGTGTCTGTCTCTGTCTATGTGTCTGCCTGTCTATCTGTGTCTGTCTATGCGTCCGTCTATCTGTCTGTCTGTCTATGCGTCTGACTGTCTGTCTATGCGTCTGACTGTCTGTCTATGCGTCTGACTGTCTGTCTATGCGTCTGTCTATGCGTCTGACCGTCTGTCTATGCGCGCTGTCTATCGCGCCTGTCTATGCGTCTGTCTATGCGTCTGTCTATGCGTCTGTCTATGCATCTGACTGTCTGTCTATGCGTCTGTCTATGCATCTATCTGTCTGTCTATGCGTCTGTCTGTCTATGCGTCTGTCTGTCTGTCTATGCGTCCGTCTATGCGTCTGTCTGTCTGTCCGTCTTTGCGTCTGACTGTCTATGCGTCTGTCTGTGTGTCTGACTGTCTGTCTGTGCGTCTGTCTGTGTGTCTGACTGTCTGTCTGTGCGTCTGTCTGTCTATGCATCTGTCTGTCTGTCTATGCGTCTGTCTATGCATCTGTCTGTCTGTCTATACGTCTGACTATGCGTCTGACTGTCTGTCTGTCTATGCGTCTGACTATGTGTCTGTCTCTCTGTCTATGTGTCTGCCTGTCTATCTGTGTCTATCTATGCGTCCGTCTGTCTGTCTGTCTGTCTATGCGTCTGACTGTCTGTCTATGCGTCTGTCTATCTATCGTCTGTCTATGCGTCTGACCGTCTGTCTATGCGTCTGTCTATGCATCTGACTGTCTGTCTATGCGTCTGTCTGCGTCTGTCTGTCTGTCTATGCGTCTGACTGTCTGTCTATGTGTCTGACTATGCGTCTGACTGTCTGTCTATGCGTCTATGCGTCTGTCTGACTGTCTGTCTATGTGTCTGACTGTCTATGCGTCTGTCTATCTATGCGTCTGTCTATGTGTCCGTCTATGTGTCTGTCTGTCTGT
Source organism: Paracanthobrama guichenoti (assembly GCA_018749465.1). Lineage (NCBI taxonomy): Eukaryota > Metazoa > Chordata > Actinopteri > Cypriniformes > Gobionidae > Paracanthobrama > Paracanthobrama guichenoti. Next base: position 3,531,791 of record CM031947.1, on the reverse strand, counting down.
CCGTCTATGCGTCTGTCTGTCTATGTGTCCGTCTTTGCGTCTGACTGTCTATGTGTCCGTCTATGCGTCTGACAGTCTGTCTATGCGTCTGTCTATGCGTCTGTCTATGCGTCTGTCTATGCGTCTGTCTATGCATCTATCTGTCTGTCTATGTGTCTGTCTATGCGTCTGTCTATGCGTCTGTCTATGCATCTGTCTATGCATCTGTCTATGCATCTGTCTATGCATCTGTCTGTCTGTCTGTCTATCTGTCTGTCTGTCTATGTGTCTGTCTGTCTATGCGTCTGTCTGTGTCTATGCGTCTGACTATGCGTCTGACTGTCTGTCTGTGTCTGTCTGTCTGTCTGTCTATGCGTCTATCTATGCGTCTGACTGTCTGTCTATGTGTCTGTCTGTCTGTCTATGTGTGTCTGTCTGTCTATGTGTCCGTCTATGTGTGTCTGTCTGTCTACGTGTCTGTCTATGCGTCTGACTGTCTATCTATGCGTCCGTCTATGCGTCTGTCTGTCTGTCTGTCTATGTGTCTGTCTATGCGTCTGACTGTCTGTCTATGCGTCTGACTGTCTGTCTATGCGTCTGTCTATACGTCTGACTGTCTGTCTATATGTCTGTCTATGCGTCTGTCTATGTGTCTGTCCATCTAGGTGTCTGTCCGTCTTTGTGTCTGTCCGTCTGTCTGTCTATGCGTCTGTCTATGCGTCTGTCTGTCTGTCTATGCGTCTGACTGTCTGTCTGTCTGTCTATGTGTGTCTGTCTGTCTATGTGTCCGTCTATGTGTGTCTGTCTGTCTATGCGTCTGTCTGTCTATGCGTCTGTCTATGTGTCTGTCTGTCTATGCGTCTGTCTGTCTATGCGTCTGTCTGTCTATGCGTCTGACTGTCTGTCTATGCGTCTGACTGTCTGTCTATGCGCGCTCTGTCTGCGCGCCTGACTGTCTGTCTATATGTCTGTCTATGCGTCTGTCTATCGCGTCTGTCCATCTAGGTATCTGTCCGTCTGTCTGTCTATGCGTCCGTCTATGTATGTCTGTCTGTCTATGCGTCTGTCTGTCTGTCTATGTGTCTGTCTATGCGTCTGACTGTCTGTCTATGCGTCTGACTGTCTGTCTATATGTCTGTCTATGCGTCTGTCTATGCGTCTGTCCATCTAGGTATCTGTCCGTCTGTCTGTCTATGCGTCCGTCTATGTATGTCTGTCTGTCTATGCGTCTGTCTGTCTGTCTATGCGTCTATCTATGCGTCTATCTGTGTCTATGCGTCTGTCTGTCTATGCGTCTGACTGTCTGTCTGGCGCGCCTGTCTATGCGTCTGTCTATGCGTCTGTCTATGCGTCTGTCTATGCGTCTGTCTATGCGTCTGTCCATCTAGGTGTCTGTCCGTCTTTGTGTCTGTCCGTCTGTCTGTCTATGCGTCTGTCTATGTGTCTGTCTGTCTGTCTATGTGTCTATCTGTGTCTGTTTATGCGTCTGTCTGTCTGTCTATGTGTGTCTGTCTGTCTATGTGTGTCTGTCTGTCTATGTGTCCGTCTATGTGTGTCTGTCTGTCTATGTGTCTGTCTATGCGTCTGACTGTCTGTCTATGCGTCTGTCTATGCGCCTGTCTATGCGTCTGACTGTCTGTCTATGCGTCTGACTGTCTGTCTATGCGTCTGTCTATGCGTCTGTCTACGCATCTGACTGTCTGTCTATATGTCTGTCTATGCGTCTGTCTGTGTCTGTCCGTCTAGGTGTCTGTCCGTCTGTCTGTCTATGCGTCTGTCTATGCGTCTGACTGTCTGTCTATGCGTCTGACTGTCTGTCTATGCGTCTGACTGTCTGTCTATGCGTCTGTCTGTCTGTCTATCGTCTGTCTGTCTGTCTATGTGTCCGTCTATGTGTCCGACTATGCATCCGTCTATGTGTCTGTCTGTCTGTCTATCTTTGCGTCTGTCTTTCTGTCTGTCTATGCGTCTGACTATGCATCCATCTAAGTGTCTGTCTGTCTTTCTGTCTGTCTATGCGTCCGACTATGCATCCATCTAAGTGTCTGTCTGTCTTTGTGTCTGTCTATGCGTCCGTCTGTCTGTCTATGCGTCTGTCTGTCTGTCTGTCTGTCTATGTGTCCATCTATGTGTCTGTCTGTCTATGCATCTGTCTGTCTGTCTGTCTATGTGTCTATGCGTCTGTCTGTCTATGTGTCTATGCGTCTGTCTGTCTGTCTGTCTATGCGTCTGACTATGTGTCTGTCTGTCTGTCTATGCGTCTGTCTATGCGTCTGTCTGTCTGTCTATGCGTCTGTCTGTCTGTCTGTGCGTCTGACTGTCTGTGCGTCTGACTATGTGTCTGTCTGTCTGTCTGTCTATGCATCTGACTATGTGTCTGTCTGTCTGTCTATGCGTCTGTCTGTCTGTCTATGCGTCTAACTATGTGTCTGTCTGTCTGTCTATGCGTTTGTCTATGTGTCTGTCTGTCTATGCTTCTGTCTGACTATGCGTCAATCTGTCTATGTGTCTGTCTGTCTATGTGTCTGTCTGTCTGTCTATGTGTCCGTCTATGCGTCTGACTATGTGTCTATGCGTAATTTCCAACTCAACGACTCCCGGCGCATGTGGCTGGGTCTGAGGTCCATCTGCTCTTTTGGATCTAAATCCTCTGCAGAGGTGAGCGCTGATCCGTCGCTTGTGAATGAGTTAAACTCTTTCTACGCTCGCTTTGACTGTAACCGCGTCAACGCGACTCCGCCAAGTGGCGCGTCAGAGGGAATTACTCAGAGCAGCAACAACCACGTGATCTCTGTCTCAGAGGGTGAAGTTCGGAGGGCACTCAAGTGTGTGGACGTCAGGAAAGCTGCTGGGCCAGATGGTATTTCAGGCCATGTTCTGCGGTCCTGTGCTGATCAGCTCGCCGGGTTGTTTACATCTATCTTTAATGAGTCCCTCGCTACATCTGTGGTCCCCACCTCCTTCAAAAAATCCACTATCATCCCTGTCCCTAAGAACAGTAAACCCTCTTGCCTAAATGACTATCGTCCAGTGGCTCTCACATCTATAGTCATGAAGGTCTTTGAGAAACACCATTTGCTCCTTCATTCCTAACACTTTGGACCCTCTTCAGTTTGCCTATCGTCCCAATAGATCGACTGAAGACGCCATCTCTCATGTCCTCCACTCCTCCCTCACTCACATCGACAGCAAAAGTGGGAACTACGTAAGGCTGCTATTTATTGACTATAGCTCAGCCTTTAACACCATAGTTCCCATCAAGCTAACCTCCAAACTCCTGGATCTCGGCCTGAATCCTTCTCTCTGCCACTGGATTGAGGACTTCCTCACTGGCAGGCCTCAGGTGGTGAGAATAGGCCAGTCCACCTCCACCTCCATCACCCTGAGTGTGGGAGCTCCACAGGGCTGTGTCCTGAGTCCCCTGCTCTACTCTCTCTACACACATGACTGTTTGTCCACACACAGCTCCACCTCTATCATCAAATTTGCTGATGATACGGTTGTCCTGGGCCTCATTTCCAACAACGAGACGGCATACTTGGACGAGGTGGAGCATCTAACATCATGGTGCCAGGACAACTGTCTCTCTCTGAATGTTGGCAAGACCAAAGAACTGATTGTGGACTTCAGGAAGAGACAGCAACAGACATACTCCCCTCTCATGATCAGCGGGTCACCAGTAGAGAGAGTGAGCAGCTTCAAGTACCTGGGTGTAAACATCTCCGAGGATCTGACCTGGACTGCTCACATTCAGACACAGGTGAAAAAAGCCAGGCAAAGACTGTACCACCTGCGCCAGCTGAGGAAATTCAGGGTTTCACCAGCTATCCTGAAAACTTTCTATTTAGGGGCGATAGAAAGTGTATTAACTCAGTGCATCACAGCGTGGTATGGGAACAGCACCAGTCATGACCGCAAAGCCCTGCAAAGAGTCGTGCGCTTATCCGAGCGTATCTCAGGGTCAGCTCTCCTGTCTCTGCAGGACGTCTACACCAAACGCTGCAAAGGTAGAGCTACTAAGATCATCAAGGACTCTAATCACCCTGCAAACCCTCATTTCACGCTGCTACCATCTGGTAAGCGCTTCCGTAGCCTGATGGCCAAAACTGAGAGACTCAGGAGGAGCTTCTTCCCCCAGGCCATCAGACTCCTGAACTCAGTCACTTAACATCATGTGACTGAATTCAGGATAAACATCGATGCACTGACATTGCACTGCACTTTCTGTTCTCGTTGTTACTGTGTAACAACCTGTTATAAACCTGTTTGCACATTATACTCTTTATACATTTGTTAACCACAAATTTAGTCTACAGTTTACTCACTGCACAGTTTATTTCACTTATTTTATTCCACTTCTTTATTCTTATTTTTTTTTACTTTCTTCTTCTTCTTCTTCTTCTACTTGACTTGATTATTTATAATTCTACAGATATATATATATAATTTCCCTCTTGTGTTTTTAACTGTGAATTTGCACTGTCCATGGAGCGGACCTGTTTACATTTCACTGCCGGTTATATATTCTGTATATAACTGTGTATGTGACAAATAAAACTCTTGAATCTTGAAACTATGCGTCTGTCTATGCGTCTGTCTGTCTGTCTATGTGTCCGTCTATGTGTCCGTCTATGCGTCCGTCTATGCGTCTGACCGTCCGTCTATGCGTCTGACCGTCCGTCTATGCGTCTGTCTATGCGTCTGACCGTCCGTCTATGCGTCTGACCGTCCGTCTATACGTCTGTCTATGCGTCTGACCGTCTGTCTATGCGTCTGACCGTCTGTCTATGCGTCTGTCTATGCGTCTGTCTATACGTCTGTCTATGCGCGCCTGTCTATGCGCTGTCTATCGCGCCTGACTGTCTGTCTATCGCGCCTGACTGTCTGTCTATCGCGCCTGACTGTCTGTCTATGCGTCTGACTGTCTGTCTATGCGCCTGTCTATACGTCTGTCTATGCGTCTGTCTATACGCCTCTGTCTATGCGCGCCTGACTGTCTGTCTATCGCGCCTGACTGTCTGTCTGGCGCGCCTGACTATGCGCCTGACTGTCTGTCTATCGCGCCTGACTATGCGCCTGACTGTCTGTCTATGCGCGCCTGTCTATCGCGCTGACTGTCTGTCTATGCGTCTGTCTATGCGTCTGTCTATGCGTCTGTCTATGCGTCTGTCTGGCGCGCCTGTCTGTGCGCCTGTCTGACTGTCTGTCTGCGCGCCTGACTGTCTGTCTGACTGTCTGTCTATGCGTCTGACTGTCTGTCTATGCGTCTGACTGTCTGTCTATGCGTCTGTCTATACGTCTGACTGTCTGTCTATCGCGCCTGTCTATACGCCTGTCTGTCGCGCGTCTGTCTATCGTCTGTCTGGCGCGCCTGACTGTCTGTCTATGCGTCTGACTGTCTGTCTATGCGTCTGTCTGTCTGTCTGTCCGCGCGTCTGTCTATGCGTCTGTCTATGCGTCTGTCTATCGCGCCTGTCTGCGCGTCTGTCTATCGCGCCTGTCTATCGCGTCTGTCTATGCGTCCGTCTATGCGTCCGCTCTCCGCCCGTCTATGCGTCTCACTGTCTGACTATGCGTCCGACTATGCGTCTGTCTATGCGTCTGACTGTCTGACTATGCGTCTGACTATGCGTCTGTCTATCGCTCTGTCTGTCATCGCCTGTCTATCGCCTGACTGTCTGACTATGCGTCTGTCTATGCGTCTGACTGTCTGACTATGTGCCTGTCTATGCGTCTGTCTATGCGTCTGACTATGCGTCTGACTATGCGTCTGACTATGCGTCCGTCTATGCGTCTGACTGTCTGTCTATGCGTCTGACTGTCTGTCTATGCGTCTGACTGTGCGTCTGTCTATGCGTCTGTCTATGCGTCTGACTGTCTGTCTATGCGTCTGACTGTCTATGCGTCTGTCTATGCGTCTGACTGTCTGACTATGCGTCTGTCTATGCGTCTGACTATACGTCTGTCTATGCGTCTGTCTATGCGTCTGACTATACGTCTGTCTATGCGTCTGTCTATGCGTCTGACTGTCTGACTATGCGTCTGTCTATGCGTCTGACTGTCTGACTATGCGTCTGTCTATGCGTCTGACTGTCTGACTATGCGTCCGTCTATGCGTCCGACTATGCATCTGTCAATGCGTCTGTCTATGCGTCTGACTGTCTGTCTATGCGTCTGACTGTCTGTCTATGCGTCTGACTGTCTGTCTATGCGTCTGACTATGCGTCTGACTATGCGTCTGACTATGCGTCTGACTATGCGTCTGACTATGCGTCTGACTATGCGCCAATTTATACACTACATATTTTTAAAGCACTCCAATAATAAGATTTCATGGATTATTCCACAAATTACAATCTTTCAGTTACCAGCCCAGATCGCCACACGCAGCTCTGTGACTGGGCTTCATTAATCTCTATGTATAAATGAAAGACTCACTGATAGCAGGGGCGATGCCCCCCACAGAGCCCGGGCCCGGGATGCTTCCAGCCACCGCAGCCGCCTGTGCAGCCGCCGCAGCCTGAGCCGTAGCCGCCTGCTGCTGCATCTGCCGATGACACTGACGCAAATCAAACACCTGCAGACACAAAACACACATGGCTTTGATATTCATTCAGTAGACGGTGAAGATGTTGAACTGCATATGTAGAACTGTTAAAGCCACGTAAAGGACATGCCATCAAATACGACGCAAACTTGTTAGACTGCACTGAGCAGACAAATACTAGGAAAAAACACGACTTTGACTTATTAAAGATGGTACATAGGCTGCATAAATTCACAGTTAAATATTCGGTTAAATGCTTCTTTTCACTTTTTTCTAATTTTATTAGTTGCATTTAGTGTCCTTGTTAGCATTGATTGTAAACAATACAATTTAATAATTTAATATTATAAATATTCTGATAATTAACAAATAATATGAGTTAATATTATTTAATATTTTGATAGTAAACAAATAATGATTAAATATTATTATTTAGTATTATAAACATTCTGATAGTAAACAATAAAATATAATATTACTTGTTATTTAATATTATTAACAGTACAGAAATATGAGTTTATGTAATATTACTAATATTCCGATAGTAAACAAATTATGACAATATTACTTTTTAATATTATAAACATACTATTATAAACATTCTCAGTAAACAAATAAGATTTAATATTACTATGATATACAAATAATAATTTGATATTATGTAATCCTATTAATATTCTGTTAGTAAATATAATTTAACTATTTAATACTA
>CM031947.1:3207053-3519553 GCA_018749465.1 Paracanthobrama guichenoti | reverse complement strand
CTTTGCTTCATCAACACGCTTACAGAGCAAGCCACGCAAACAATAACAATAACGTCCTTCTCAAATCAGAAACCGTGGGTGGACAATTCAATCCGCGCTGCAGTGAACACACGCACTGCCGCCATAACGCCCGGTCTCCTAACGGGGAATATGACTGAATACAGATCGTCCTGCTATGCTCTGCGGCGCGCAGTTAAAGCCGCAAAACTCCGTTATAAAGACCGAGTGGAGTCTCATTTCCAACTCAACGACTCCCGGCGCATGTGGCAGGGTCTGAGGTCCATCTGCTCTTTTGGATCTAAATCCTCTGCAGAGGTGAGTGCTGATCCGTCGCTTGTGAATGAGTTAAACTCCTTCTACGCTCGCTTTGACTGTAACCGCGGCAACGCGACTCCGCCAAGTGGCGCGTCAGAGGGAATTACTCAGAGCAGCAACAACCACGTGATCTCTGTCTCGGAGGATGAAGTTCGGAGAGCACTCAAGCGTGTGGACGTCAGGAAAGCTGCCGGGCCGGATGGTATTTTAGGCCGTGTTCTGCGGTCCTGTGCTGATCAGCTTGCCGGGTTGTTTACATCTATCTTTAATGAGTCCCTCGCTACATCTGTGGTCCCCACCTCCTTCAAAAAATCCACTATCATCCCTGTCCCTAAGAACAGTAAACCCTCTTGCCTAAATGACTATCGTCCAGTGGCTCTCACGTCTATAGTCATGAAGGTCTTTGAGAGACTCATTAAAAACACCATTTGCGCCATCATTCCTGACACTTTGGACCCTCTTCAGTTTGCCTATCATCCCAATAGATCGACTGAAGATGCCATCTCTCATGTCCTCCACTCCTCCCTCACTAACATCGACAGCAAAAGTGGGAACTACGTAAGGCTGCTATTTATTGACTATAGCTCAGCCTTTAACACCATAGTTCCCATCAAGCTAACCTCCAAACTCCTGGATCTCGGCCTGAATCCTTCTCTCTGCCACTGGATTGAGGACTTCCTCACTGGCAGGCCTCAGGTGGTGAGAATAGGCCAGTCCACCTCCACCTCCATCACCCTGAGTGTGGGAGCTCCACAGGGCTGTGTCCTGAGTCCCCTGCTCTACTCTCTCTACACGCATGACTGTTTGTCCACACCCAGCTCCACCTCTATCATCAAATTTGCTGATGATACTGTTGTCCTGGGCCTCATTTCCAACAACAATGAGACGGCATACTTGGACGAGGTGGAGCATCTAACATCATGGTGCCAGGACAACTGTCTCTCTCTGAATGTTGGCAAGACCAAAGAAATGATTGTGGACTTCAGGAAGAGACAGCAACGGACATACTCCCCCCTCATGATCAGCGGGTCACCAGTAGAGAGAGTGAGCAGCTTCAAGTACCTGGGTGTAAACATCTCCGAGGACCTGACCTGGACTGCTCACATTCAGACACAGGTGAAAAAAGCCAGGCAAAGACTGTACCACCTGCGCCAGCTGAGGAAATTCAGGGTTTCACCAGCTATCCTGAAAACTTTCTATTTGGGGCGATAGAAAGTGTATTAACTCAGTGCATCACAGCACCAGTCTGTCTGTCCAACTGCAAAGCCCTGCAAAGAGTCGTGCGCTTATCCGAGCGTATCTCAGGGTCAGCTCTCCCGTCTCAGCAGGACGTCTACACCAAACGCTGCAAAGGTAGAGCTACTAAGATCATCAAGGACTCTAATCACCCTGCAAACCAATTTCACGCTGCTGCCATCTGGTAAGCGCTTGCGAAGCCGGATGGCCAAAACTGAGAGACTCAGGAGGAGCTTCTTCCCCCAGGCCATCAGACTCCTGAACTCAGTCACGTAACATCACGTGACTTCACTTCAGGATAAACATCGATACACTGACATTGCACTGCACTTTCTGTTCTCGTTGTTGTATATATATATATATATATATATATATAGATAGTACTTTTTATCCTATTTCTATTATAATTTCCTCAGTTTCCAGTTTTTAACTGTGAATTTGCACTGTCCATGGAGCGGACCTGTTTACATTTCACTGCCGGTTGTATATTCTGTATATAACTGTGTATGTGACAAATAAAACTCTTGAATCTTGAATCTTAACAATAATAATGCTGTCTAGGAGAGACTAATCCTTATCTGACATAAATATGGTTTCTATAGATCGTAAATGGGAAAGCAGCCTGTTTTATTCCTCACCTGGATGTGTGGATATGGGCGGCTGGAACCCCAGCTCATTGTGGACTGACCCTGAGAAACACAGAAAAAGAGAAACATTTAGGGTGCTTTCACACTGGCCGTTTAGTTTGAAACGTGGAATAGTTTGCATGAAATATTGGTAATGTGAAAGTTGTCATGTGGACCTGGGTACACAACGGGGTACCGAACCCGAGACTACCTGAAGATGGTGATCTGAGTTCGGTTGCACTGGAACTGTGGTGCGATTCGTTCACTCCTTCAAGTGGATTATATTAGTGGAGTAATGTAGGCAATAGTGAATGGGTATGGGGGAGATTTCGAACACAGCTTCAGACTCAGGTGTGCACTTGTTCAAGAAGTAAAATAACATGTACAGTCAATAACAGTCGGGAATATCAGTGGTGATGATTTACCTTGGATACGAGCGAGAGCGAGCTTGCAGTGTAATTGCGCATAGCGAGTGCAATGAGAGCGGCAAATGAATGCCGTGCAATCCATTGTCTACTCAAAAGAGTCAATTTGCAAGCAGCAGAAAACTCCCTTCATGTGATGCAAATACAACGCAACACATGCAACGCAAGTGTCGTTCACTCTGCTGCATAAAATAAATAAATAACAAGGGGACCACTATTGTCAAAGATGATTCTGGGCAAGAACTCGAGAATAAGAGCAGAGAGAGCAGAGAGAGCAGCGACCCAACATAAATGTACTGCTGATATCATTAATGTTCAATTTAATGCACAACATAATTCAAGAAAAATGAGTGATTCGAAGAGGAATATCAGAAGGCCAAGTCCTGACTGGATGAGAGGAGGAGCTGGGAATGGAGATACGTGATGAAGCTACTGATAATACTGATGGACCTTATATACATGGATGCTGTTATAGGCTTCATATTCCTATAGGAAGACGCGATCAGTCTGATGCAAGCTTGACTGATGTGACTTGCCGGAACTGATTTGTGATGACGTATGAAGAATGCAAATGCACCAGAGTTCGACAGAATCAAGAGGGTGTAAATCAGACCAACGTGACCTAGTGTGAAAGACCCCTTAATGAGAGCAAAACAAACAGTGATGGTTAGTTAGTGGTGGTTCAAGTCACTCACAGTACTGTCCCGTGTGAGGCAGGGGAGGGTGGTGCTGCAGGTGGCCGTTCTGATGCGGGATGCTGGGGGGGAAACTACTTCCCCTGGGCCATGAGCTGGGGGCATCTAATGGAGGAAAATAAACAGATATTATATGGTCATAAAACAATATCATTACACATTGCATTTATCTATGATGCTGATTGTACAAAAGGATGAAATAATGGCTGCATCCAAATTTGCATACTCCCCTACTATATAGTAGGCGAAAAACGGTATGTGACAAAAGTAGTATGTCTGAATTCACAATAATCATAAAAGAGGAGGCAAAAAGTACCCGGATGGCCTACTACTTCCCCTGAGATTCTGAAGTGTGCATACGATGGACACTTTACTATCCCATGAGGCCATGGGAGGGGATTTGTGAAGGGCAGTGAAGCGACACAACTGACGCTGGTAGGTGATAACATGATGAGTGTAGTACGTCCAGATTATATTCATACTACACACACTCATTCTCATACTTTTAAAACAGTCATGACGTAATTACTTATTCAAAATAAGTACCTACTCAAGAGAGTATGCGATTTTGGACGCAGCCAAGGACTTACTGGTTGGACCGGCAGCCATACTGGTAAATACAGAAGTGGAGGTGGAGCTCGCAGAGTCAGCTGGGGGCAGGAGGGCAGGGCTGTTGAAAGTGTCGGGCGGAGCAGAGGAAGTGGCAGTATGTTGGATGGTTTGAATACCATGACCTCCATCTGCAGATGAATGTGACGGCTGTCCCTCAAACTCATCCTTCACCATGAGCTCTCCACTCGGACCTACACATAAATGTGAAAAATCACAGATCTGCAATGAATCATATACAAACCAGATTCCAAAAAAGTTGTGATACTGTCCAAATTGTGAATAAAAACAGTTTATTCCAAAAAAGTTGGGACAGGTAGCAATAAGAGGCCGGAAAAGTTAAATGTACATGTCCCATATATGTACATTTAACTTTTCCGGCCTCTTATTGCTCCCTGTCCCAACTTTTTTGGAATGTGTAGCTCTCATGAAATCCAAAATGAGCCGATATTTGGCATGACATTTCAAAATGTCTCACTTTCAACATTTGATATGTTATCTATATTCTATTGTGAATAAAATATAAGTTTATGAGATTTGTAAATTATTGCATTCCTTTTATATTCACAATTTGTACAGTGTCCCAACTTTTTTGGAATCGGGTTTGTATTTTATTGTAACATTATTAATGTCTTTAATTTATCCTTAAACTTTGGAAAGTAGTGTATGTGACAAATTGGTTGTGTAAGTTAATTACACCGTTTAACATCATTTTACAACTTGTAAAAAATAATAATATAATAATATCAAATCATAGTCCATAAAAGTGCACCCTTACCTGGGCCACCCAGAGTCAGAACAGACAGATCTGAAAATGGTAAGACAGAAAGAGATCACGCATAAATAAGAATTATTCTAAATAATACAAATATGACACTTGCAATACATTTTTACCATGACAGTTTCAAATCACAGCAAGACAACAGAAAACAATTCACCGATGCTTGGAGACACGACCCTCTCATAGTGATATGGGTTCACACACACATTGTCGCATTTCAGGTCAAAGGCAAACTGGCAGTATTTCACGTGTTTCAGCTCGTTCTTGTGCAGGTCCGGCCATCGCCACAGCCGTGCGTATATGACATGAGGAAATCCTTTACGACCGGCCACCTGAGAAACAAATCATCACAGTCACAGTAGACAAGCTATAGGACAGACTTTCATACAAGTAACTTCCTTTTCTAACATCCAAGATGAGCTTAAAGGGGTGGTGGATTGTCCCTTTTTACAAGATGTAAAATAAGTCTCTGATGTCCCCAGAGTGTGTATGTGAAGTTTTAGCTCAAAATACCCCACAGGTCATTTTTTATAGCATGTTAAATTTGTCACTTTTTACCATGCCGTTCTTGTGTGTCCCTTTAAATGCAAATGATCTGGTGCTCATGGGGCGGAGCTTCAAGAACTCCAGCTCTGATTACCTAATGCAGACAGGCAATGAAACTGTTCAGACTCTTATGTTCAAACCGGAGTCGGACAATGATGGAGAGACTCAAAAAGAAGTGACAACATGTAGAACGAGACAGGACATTTCTGAATGGTTAGCTGATGAATTTAAGTAGCTGATGTGGAGTTAGCTATCTTCAAGTCATTGATTAGTATATGCTGTCATGATAATCTATAAATTGTCTCCCTTTGTTGCATGTTCTCGGGGGCGGGGTTTATGTTAATTACAGGGCTTGTGATGTCACTAACCCGGGAGGAAGCTTGTGTAATTGTAGTCCTTAAAAAGCAATTTCTTTAAAAGAAAATATCTCCCTTTGTTTTGAACTTTGAGCATTGTAACTTTGCAGATATTGTTTTTCCTCAAGCAGCAACATTACACACTAACTAAAGTTTAAAATGTGAAATTATAAATCAACCATCCCTTTAAGAGAGTAAATTGGTCAATTTTTCTAGAAAAAATCAGACCTGCAGTCTACCGTCTAGCGTGCGCTGTATAGTCACACATTTACTGGGATGAGCTCCGTTCGTAGTGATGGCAGTGATCAGTGAGTCTAGCTCATCTTTCTTCTCTTTCAGCTTCTTCACCAAACTTTCTATGGCTCGTTTGGCGAAAGTCTCGCTCTCTCCGCCCTGCCGATGGCACATGAGGCTGTGGACGATGCTCAGGCAGGCATCATTACTGGTGGGTGTGCTGGATGTGGACATGTTGCTGGAATACACCTCTTGAGCTTCTGTCTTCACACCTTGATTTTGAGACGTGATCCACACCGGCCTAAAAAACACAGAGAGACTGTGAGCATGACTTATTCACCATGAAACAAAAACTGACAATACTTATTTTTTAAATGGTATTGCAGTATTCACTATAAATGATTTATCCAAGCATATCATTATATGTTTATGTGCCCTTGTAATTTAATGACCTTCTCTCTTGCTGACAACCTTTCACTCACATGACATTGCAAGGCCGTCACCATGTTTTGAACACTGGGGGAAGGGGGTAACGTTTTTTATTTATTTATTTAAAGACATTAAATAATTAAAGCATTAAAAGGGATTTAAGGGAATAAAGAAGAACTAAGAATGGTAAAATTTTAGCCTATATAGTTGTGAAGTAATCCATTTAAACTCTTTGCAAATGATATCTTATTTAAAAACATGCACACATTCACTCTTGTTTGAGTCTAATATGTCAAAAATGTAAAAACTTTTAATTTAAATGATGGCACATTTTCAATTTTTAAAAGTTTTAAAGTTTTAAAAAGGCGAAAATTAAATCAGAAAAGTTGAGTAGTTTGCATCCCTGTATGTGACTGTGGGGTGTTAAACATCGATCGGAAAACATGTGTCAAATATGAAATGTTTGGCTACTTGTATCTTACCACGCACACACACTTTCACTGTAAAAACTAAAAGCTTCGCATTGGAATTGACGCTCATCTTCAGTAAGCCCCGCCTTCTTTGATCTGATTGGCCATCATTTTGACATTGATGAGCATAGTTAGACCGCTGTGGTGGATGTATAAATAATATAATAAACGTCAAAATATACAAATATCAAAATGACAGACAAAATCAAGTCCCGCCCTACATTTTTTTCCTTGTTTGTGAATCCGTTTCACTGGGATATTCTTCACAATAAGGAAGAAAATACAATTGCAACCTCCGTTTCATGCTGACTTTAATATATTTTTTTTTGCACTCTGCTTTATTTTATAAACACAATTATTTGTCATGACAATAAAAGCACATTACACACACACACACACATATATACATACATACACACACACATATTATATACATTATACTTATATGCAACATATTAAATAGAGGTTCAAGAAGAGTGAAACGTGAATTAATTTAAGAATTAATATACCTAATTAGTAATACATAATTAATATTGAGTCTATAACCGATTTACACAAAATTCTGTTCATATTTATGCGGAATTACTGAGTAGAATTAACATTTTAATTTTCTCAGGCAAACACAGTAACGAACTCATACTGATCTATTAATAATTTATAAACTCAAAGGCACATCGTTACATTATTATAACAGTCAAATAACGTGAACGTGAATAATAATAAATCACAGTTCACTCTATGACAATACAACTGATCTCACTGTGAAGCTAACGAGCTAACTGGCTAACAGGTACTCCTCAAATATGTGGGGAATGAACAAATAAAGTGTCTACACGAGTGCTAGAGCAAAATATTAGGTGGAGATGAAAAATAAAATGAGAAAATGCCAACAGAAACACTTACGATTCGTGGAGCGACGGCAGGGACATTGTCTCTACGTAAGCGCAGTGACGTCATCGCTGGAGTGACGCCACAGTGAGCGTAAATAAGCCCCGCCCACACAGATGCGCTTCTTGCTTGATGACTGAAAGTGAAAACTACCAGTGTAAAAGGGCAATATGTTATTAAGCCAGGCTTAATATGTTATATGCTAGGACAATATTTCACCTTACTAAACTCTACTTGGTTGCACTAATAGTTCTCAATAGTACACGGTCCTACTACTTTCTTCAGTAGGCCTATATGTAGTATACTGACACAGTATGCACATTTTCTATAGGCACAGAACTCCTGGAGGACACTACATTTGCACACTGCAGGGAAATACTCAGTGCAGGGTAGATTATTTCTTACAAATTAGTCTGTTACAATTCTACTCCAGGAAGTTCATCTTTCTGTATAAAAGATTGTCATTTCTGCACCAAAAGAAGTTGCAAATCTGTTTGTGTGACTCAGCTGTGCCCAACATGACATGAACCAAGATATAGTGTGAATTTAGAGCAGAACAACGTATTTGACAGATGGGGAAGTGTTTGAAACTTCATTAAAAACAGTACTTGTATATGCAATTTTTGGTGCACCTAATGACAGAAATTGCTTGCTTTCAACCAATCACATGGCAGTTGCTTCAATGCATTTAGGGGTGTGGTCCTGGTCAAGACAATCTCCTGAACTCCAAACTGAATGTCAGAATGGGAAAGAAAGGTGATTTAAGCAATTTTGAGCGTGGCATGGTTGTTGGTGCCAGACGGGCCGGTCTGAGTATTTCACAATCTGCTCAGTTCCTGGGATTTTCACGCACAACCGTTTCTAGGGTTTACAAAGAATGGTGTGAGAAGGGAAAAACATCCAGTATGCAGCAGTCCTGTGGGTAAAAATGCCTTGTTGATGCTAGAGGTCAGAGGAGAATGGGCCGACTGATTCAAGCTGATAGAAGAGCAACTTTGACTGAAATAACCACTCGTTACAACCGAGGTATGCAGCAAAGCATTTGTGAAGCCACAGCACGCACAACCTTGAGGCGGATGGGCTACAACAGCAGAAGACCCCACCGGGTAGCAATCATCTCCACTACAAATAGGAAAAAGAGGCTACAATTTGCACGAGCTCACCAAAATTGGACCGTTGAAGACTGGAAAAATGTTGCCTGGTCTGATGAGTCTCGATTTCTGTTGAGACATTCAGATGGTAGAGTCAGAATTTGGCGTAAACAGAATGAGAACATGGATCCATCATGCCTTGTTACCACTGTGCAGGCTGGTGGTGGTGGTGTAATGGTGTGGGGGATGTTTTCTTGGCACACTTTAGGCCCCTTAGTGCCAATTGGGCATCGTTTAAATGCCACGGCCTATCTGAGCATTGTTTCTGACCATGTACATCCCTTTATGACCACCATGTGCCCATTCTCTGATGGCTACTTCCAGCAGGATAATGCACCATGTCACAAAGCTCGAATCATCTCAAATTGGTTTCTTGAACATGACAATGAGTTCACTGTACTAAAATGGCCCCCACAGTCACCAGATCTCAACCCAATAGAGCATCTTTGGGATGTGGTGCAACGGGAGCTTCGTGCCCTGGATGTGCATCCCACAAATCTCCATCAACTGCAAGATGCTATCCTATCAATATGGGCCAACATTTCTAAAGAATGCTTTCAGCACCTTGTTGAATCAATGCCACGTAGAATTAAGGCAGTTCTGAAGGCGAAAGGGGGTCAAACACAGTATTAGTATGGAGTTCCTAATAATCCTTTAGGTGAGTGTATGTAACACTTTTTAAGTATGTCATAGTTTTAAAAATGAGACTAGAATATTGAACCTTTTAACACAATATGAGATAAAAAACAAATAAATAAATACATTTAAAAAAAAGTTATTACTTTGAATGGCTTTTATGGCCTATACAGTGAGTACGAAAGTATTCAGACCCCCTTAAATTTCACTCTTTGTTATATTGCAGCCATTTGCTAAAATCATTTAAGTTATTTCTCATTAATGTACACACAGCACCTCATATTGACAGAAAAACACAATTGTTGACATTTTTGCAGATTTATTAAAAAGGAAAAACTGAAACAAATCACATGGTCCTGAGTATTCAGACCCCTTGCTCAGTATTTAGTAGAAGCACCCTTTTGATCTAATACAGCCATGAGTCTTTTTGGGAAAGATGCAACAAGTTTTTCACACCTGGATTTGGGGATCCTCTGCCATTCCTCCTTGCAGATCCTCTTCAGTTCTGTCAGGTTGGATGGTAAACGTTGGTGGTCAGACATTTTCAGGTCTCTCCAGAGATGCTCAATTGGGTTTAAGTCAGGGCTCTGGCTGGGCCATTCAAGAACAGTCACAGAGTTGTTGTGAAGCCAAACACTCTTTTTTTTTTTTAAGTCAAAGAGTGCTTAGGGTCATTGTCTTGTTGGAAGGTGAACCTTCGGCCCAGTCTGAGGTCTTGAGCACTTGAGGTTTTCGTCTAGGATATCCCTGTACTTGGCCGCATTCATCTTTCCCTAGGTTGCAACCAGTCGTCCTGTCCCTGCAGCTGAAAAACACCCCCACAGCATGATGCTGCCACCACGCTTCACTGCTGGGACTGCATTGGACAGGTGATGAGCAGTGCCTGGTTTTCTCTGCACATACCGCTTAGAATTAAGGCCAAAAAGTTCTATCTTGGTCTCATCAGACCAGAGAATCATATTTCTAGAGTCCTTCAGGTGTTTTTTTTAGCAAGCTCCATGCGGGCTTTCATGTGTCTTGCACTGAGGAGAGGCTTCCGTCGGGCCACTCTGCCATAAAGCCCCGACTGATGGAGGGCTGCAGTGATGGTTGACTTTCTACAACTTTCTCCCCTCTCCCGACTGCATCTCTGGAGCTCAGCCACAGTGATCTTTGGGTTCTTTACCTCTCTCACCAAGGCTCTTCTCCCCTGATAGCTCAGTTTGGCCGGACGGCCAGCTCTAGGAAGGGTTCTGGTCGTCCCAAACGTCTTCCATTTAAGGATTATGGAGGCCACTGTGCTCTTAGGAACATTAAATGCAGCAGAAATTATTTTGTAACCGTGGCCAGATCTGTGCCTTGCCACAATTCTGTCTCTGAGCTCTTCAGGCAGTTCCTTTGACCTCATGATTCTCATTTGCTCTGACATGCACTGTGAGCTGTAAGGTCTTATATAGACAGGTGTGTGGCTTTCCTAATCAAGTCCAATCAGTATAATCAAACACAGCTGGACTCAGATGAAGGTGTAGAAGCATCTCAAGGATGATCAGAAGAAATGGACAGCACCTGAGTTAAATATATAAGCGTCACAGCAAAGGGTCTGAATACTTAGGACCATGTGATATTTCAGTTTTCTTTTTTAATAAATCTGCAAAAATGTCAACAATTCTGTGTTTTTCCTGTCAATATGGGGTGCTGTGTGTACATGAACAAATGATTTTAGCAAATGGCTGCAATATAACAAAGAGTGAAAAATTTAAGGTGGTCTGAATACTTTCCGTACTCACTGTATAGTATGATATAGTGGCAATATGGTTAAGCAGCGTAGGGGGAAAAAATATTCAGAGGCCAAAATGGAGTAAAAGTAGGCAATTTGGTGCAAATGTTTTTATTTATATGGCCAAAAAAAAGCAGGATGAGATTCTGATAGCTTTTAAATCAATGAGATCTTTATTACAATTAGCAGATACTTACATAAAATACATATGAATATCAGTTGTCACTCAATATCTTCCAATAATGTCTTAGTAAGATGATATTTAAATGCTTGGTTCCATGATCAAAAGCTCTGTAGTTTTAATGTGGGGGCACAACATAGGCAATGAATACAATGATGATTGAGAGATGAACTAATAAATGCTCCTCAAAAGTCATATTTGACTCACATTTTAACATGATTTTTCTAAATAATATTTTATGGACAATCAAGTAAACAAAAGTTGCTTCAGTCCAGTAATTGATTACCAATATAACATAAAAGTTATGTTTTTACAACTAAAAGGCCTTTTACTTTCTAAAAGAGTACAAACTATCAATCAGACGACAGAAGGCATGAAGTGCAACAGGTTTTGCAGCAACATTTCGATGTTTAAAGGCTTAATAGTTCTAATAAAAAGGTTTGCATGAATTGTATAGGTCTTTATTGCCCATATAGTTTTATATAGTGAGAATATGGATCTCATACTCCTACTCGGAGAAGGGGGGAAATCATTTAGACGCCCAAATGGAGTAAAAATATGCAATTTGGTGCAAATGTTATTTATATGGCCAAAAAGTAAAACAGCTCTTAATGCTTTATAACAGTATAGCAAGACTACTTACATTAAACGCGTATGAAATGCATACAAGTTGTCACTCCATGTCTCCCAATAATGTCTTAGTAAGATGATATTTAAACGCTTAGTTTTATGATCAAAGCTCTGCAGTTTTTATTGTGGGGTGCAAAGCATATAATGCAATGAATACAATGATGATTGAGAGATGAACAAATAAACGCTCCTCAAAAGCCTGATGGATCATATTTGATACTCACATTTGAACATGACTTTTCTAAAACATGATGCATGGATATTCAAGCTGCTTCAGTTCAGTAATTGCTCATCTTGAAATATTACTAGCACGATTTTTTAAAATATTACTAAAATAAAAAACATTTCACAGTAAAAAGACACGTGAACAAGGAGCTGAAGGGGGACATTTTTACAATTACACTAAAAGGCCTTTTACTTGCTAAAAGAGTACAAACTATCAATCAGACGTAGATTGTGTGCAACAGGTTTTTCAGCAAAGTTTAGAGGCCTTAGACAGGCTTTTTAACATCATCATCAAACCATAACACTGATATGGTTTGTGCATGTTCATTATAACAGATCAGGCCCAATAAGATGCATCAAGTAAAGACTTACCCACCTCAGTCCACTGGTCCAGCAGTCTCTGTTTTTGGAAATAAAATTATTAAACATGTTCAATGCTCACACATTTCACCACGCATATACACTAACACGCATTCATGAATGCACCTCCAAATCAATAACAGTGGTAAAAATTACACTTTATTACAACATTTCCTTGTATTAAAATATAACTATTGGAAATTGTATCCATACACAAGTCTTACAGGATCTAATGTGTCAAATTCTTTTTGAGGGCAACAGGCAGCGTGAGAAAGTCTTCCGCGAGAATGACCTCTGTCCTTGACCCCTGCAGCACGAGCTCAGCTTGTCTCTTAAGCTCCGTCACGTCGTCTTCTCCGTCTCGCCGCAGGGTTTCGGGTTTGTAGCGTTGACTGAAGTGGTGCAGAACCAACGTGTGTGCCCCACAGGCGAGCGCCACTGCAGCGGCCATGCCGGGAGTGCTGTGCCCATGTTCCACTGCCTTCTCATGCTGCCCGTCCTCCAGCGTGGCCTCGTGCACCAGCACGTCCGCCCCCTGACACGCCCTTTTAAAGCCCTCCCCCAGTGCCGCGCTGCAGTCCCCAAAAACACACACCTTACGGCCCTTCAGCGCCGGCTCCAGCACCTCACTGGCAGTCAACACACGTCCACTATCTAGTGTCACAGACTCTCCGTTCTTTAGACGTCCGTATAGAGATCCAGGTTTCAAACCTACAAAAAGCAAAAGATAACAAGAAATACTATTTTATTTTAATATGTGCTGCGTGCTTTCCTCCCAATAACAAAATGGCAGCAGTGAGAAAACAGCAGTTAATAAAGCATCTGATCATTGTGATGTGGATGTTTGCACGAGCTCTGCAATTCAGCACTCCAGTCAAATCACGTCACGTTTATTTATATAGCACTTTATCCAATAGATTGCTTTAGCAAAGTAGCTTTACAGTATTAAACATGAAGTGTCAGTGTCACTTTCAAATGGAATTACAACTTTAGTGTCTGCTATAAAGCAGCTCTCCAGTGTTCATGTTTTAACTCACGGACGTCTGACCTCGACGGACTGAACTGAAGAAATGAACCGGAGAAGATTTCCACACCAAAGAAGGCGGAGCCTCAGAGCGCAACTACCTATTGTGTAATCAGCACTGACCAATGGCAGTTCAAAGGTGTTTACCAGCCGGAGTGAACCTTTCCAGAAAATTGCTTCGGCAAGCTGTTTCAAACTCCAGAAAACGAGCTCCAAACCAACTTTGTTTTGGCCTGATTTTGTTCTAAATGTCATCACACCAGTTCATTCTTCAATTTCACCTTAAGTATATCTGGGCCTTACGGCATGCCATGAAGATAATAGATTATAAACATCAATATCATATGGAAGCTTGTTTCCGCCACTGAATAAATTTTTTTTTGTTAAATGTAATTGCAGTTCTGACTTCTACAATTAAAGCTATAGCTATAGTCTATGGGCGGAGAGTCTATCACACCTGGTATTAAGATGCATTTCGGTCGATCGGATCTCAAGTGGACGACGCTAATACAGATGTAAACAGGATCGTTTCAGCTTGCCCACGTTGCATGACCACTTCCAGAGGTAGTCCAAAACATTTGACCGGATTGCTTTCGTAGTGTAAACGCTCATGTGATCGAATGTGTTCAAACAGCCACAAAAGACCGTCTACTCTCCTCCTACTGACCTAATGCGGAAACATTATGGGAAGCACGCTAGCCAGACGGGATTTAAACTTTGTCGGCTGGAGACCCAAGTTTGGTTTGAAGATGAAAAACGTACCAAGCACAATGTTCTCTCAGCATTCCTGATTTCTAACACACACACTCACAGCGCTCGGCTGGTCTTGTGTCTGTCAGAGCAGAAATGAAAGCTGATGCTCTCTGTGTGTTTTTCCGCCATCTCCAGTCGCGTTCATATTTCGTCCATTAGACCGAAAGATCTGAAAACGCTCACACATTCACCAGCCCATAGACCTCCCCTCAAAGAAATCAGGACAGAAGTGTTTGAAAGTGGACAAAAGAGACGGATTAAAACACCAGGTGTAAACGGGAACGTGTCTCCCTCGACTACTTGTGATCTGATCGACTAAAGCACATCTTAATACCAGGTGTAAACAGGGCCTAAGAAAAACTTTACTAGATTTGAGATGTTGATAACATGAAAAGATTTTACACTTATGTTACCTAGTTCTTTCAACAGGTCTGTGTTCAACCGTCCTGGACGTTCTCTTTCCTCCACCGAGAACCCGAATGATGGGACTCTGTGATACAGCTTAAACGCTTTAACCACAAACTGTTTGTCATCAATGAGGTCATAGCAGTCAGTGTCCGGGTGCAGGCGTATGGTTCTGCCGGGCCGCTCCTGTGGGTGAAGCGTTTCACTGCTGGAGGTCAGGGCAGGACTGAGACGCCCCTCCGCAGGACACTGGTCATCTGACGGCTCCAGCTCATGCACAGCGTACGGGAAGAGCAGCTGGGAGCTGGACAGCTCTAACGCCACACGGACGAAGTGTCTTAACCCCCGCGGGCCGTAAATGTCCACACAGGGAGGAGGTTGATCCGGCTGGGGGTTTGAGTTCAGACTGATGGTGCACAGCAAACCGGGAAGACCAAAGAGATGATCGCCGTGGAGGTGAGATATGAACACTTTGGTGATTTTGCCTGAGAGAAATCGAAAAGGTTTTCAATCAGTTTTCAAAAAAAAAAAATACAGTTTAAACACCGATTTAAGAAATGTGTCTTGAGCAGCAAATCAGCATATTAGAGCGATTCCTGAATGTTAACAGAAAACAGTTATTTCAAATTGTAATATTTAAAATAAACAAAGAAATATAAACTATTGCTGTATTTTTTTTTTTTTTTTTACAAAAAGCATTAGACTTGCAGATCCCAAACTACTGAGCATTAGATAGTATATTATATATATATATATATATATATATATATATATATATATACTATATATATATATATATAGTGTAAATGTTATGTATAGCACTTTTCAAACTATATAGTTTTATAAAAACAAAAAAAAAACAATTTTCATGTCAATTAAACAGATTTTTATTACCATAATTCAGTATTTACTAATATAGTTTCTCCTCAACTGTGATTTTCAATAATGTAATGCAGTGATCGCATACTGTACTGTAGTAAATAGAAGGCTATAATACAACATTTGCATTACTAATATTTATATTAGACTACATTTACAAATCAGTAAAAAGTATTTCATCAGCATAAAATGACATTTGAACCAGGAAAAAATAAACAACTTAATAGCCGTTTTAAGCAGTACAAATGATTTTTATACAAACATAGATGACATACTACCATGACATATTAAACCATATTATTGTTTTATGTTATATATATGTGTGTGTGTGTGTGTGTGTGTGTGTATGTATATATATATATATATTTTTTTTTATTACTTGCATTACATAATGAGTCGTGCTAATCATGATAATACTGCAACAAATGTTTCTTTTTAAAATCTGTATTTTTGACTTTTATTTTTAATTTATGATTCACCCGGAAGAGGACGATCATGTGACATGTAAACATATAAACACGACACACGCAGACACGAATGTGCGACTGACTTGCTTTGAGCGGACTCCTCATGAACTGAGTCTGAGTTCCTTCCCCGCAGTCGAACAGCCAGTTTTCCCCTTCGGTCCGTAGCACGAGCGCAGACGCGCCGCGGTTGGGAGACGGGTACGCTGATCCGGTCCCGAGAAACGTGATGTCCATGGACATGCTGCCGTTCTGTGCGCGTGTGGCGGGGGAAAAAAATAACGTTAAATCACCCTAAACGCTCCCCGCAACCAGCGGAGCCACGACTGACGTGTTCAATCAACATCCGGGGTACACACTGCATACTATACTAGTACGGAAGCCCATTCCCGCCACATAGGGAAAAAAATCGTGTTTTAAATCATAATAACGATATTAAAAAGACGAAATGATGACATACTAAGTCACATTTGTATGAATTTATGACAAAAAAAATGTCATTTCGCCTTTTTAGTCATTTAGTAATATGACTAATCATAATTATTGCATTGTATGCCATAATTACACCATTAAAAGTCAAACTTATGACTTAGTATGGGTTTCTACAATATAATACACATTTGAGTACTGCATACTGTTTTAAAAACATACGCAAAACAATCTTTTAGATGCCCCAAAATATGATCATTCGCATGCCACGGACCCCCATCCTAAAATTGAAAATATGCTATAAGCTGTATATTTTTACGTATAAAAGAGACCCGATTAATGCTGAAACATTTATATTATAAATTTGTTAGTTTATATTAGCCTATTATACCATTGTGGGTTTTTTTTACTCACTGTATTTTATTCAATTAAACATTTTAATCAAATATATACATGTATTATTTATTCATATTTAATTTATTTTAAACCATTTTTATTTTAATCTATTTATTTACAAAATTACAGGTTTTACAGGTTACACTGATTTTATAATTATTTAAATTAAATGATGTATTTTAATAATTAAATCAAATGTATTAATTTATTATTTAAATCGTTTTATTTATTTATTTATTTATGTTAACGATTTGTATTAGTTAGATTCATCTTACACTGTTTTTTTCTCTAAACTATTTTTATGATCTATATCATATTGTTTCTAAATGTTTTGAGTTTTTATTCCACTTTTGTGTAACAATGTCTTCAGGTTTGGAAGTTCAGTCTAATAATAAAACCAAAAAGGAGATTTGCTGAGATTTTCGCTAATTTCGCATTTTTGATCCTTTTTTACAAAATATTATTACCAATCATTTTTGTAGAATTGTCTTAACCTCCAAAGGTAGTCCAAATCATTATTCAAGAAAAACTGTGACTGATCTGGTTTTCATCACGTTGCTTGTATTATGGGATGAAGTACATTAAGACAGTGTTTCCCAACCACGATCCTGGAGGCACACCAACACTGGGAAACGCTGCATTAAGAGGCTCATTTTCGTGGTGGGTATTTACCTTGTAATGCAGTATGCATACTATATACTACCTTCACATTTACACTAGAGGTCAGCATAACATCACACACTAATCTAATCAGTTTTGTAGGCCACAGTTTAATCAGAGCACAATTCCTAAGGTATAGCTTATGTCAACCCTGATCCTCGAGGCCCATGTCCAATCAAACACACCTGAACCAGATAATCAATGTCTTCAGGATTACTAGAAGGCTACAGGCAGGTGAGTTTGATCGGGGTTGGAGCTGAACTCTGCAGGACAGTGGGCCTCGAGGACCACCAGGGATATACATCCATCTCAATTTTAATCTGTAAAAAACAATACTTTAATCCGTTTAAAAACGAGGGCAGCAAACAGACCAGCAAAGACTACTGCACAGGTTATGAATGTTTATTCTGCACTTATCAAGCAGACACAGGATTCTGAGCGGTTTACCTCCTAGTGTTCACATCTCATGGCAAAATAATCTCTACCCACAATCCTACATGTGAAGAAGGACTGCATTCAGAAACATTAATGACATTATGACCGGTGCACAACACTGATCAAACCTACTCAGTGCTTAAAGGACTGACAGAAACTAAGCATAGCTCTATGTGTTGGTCCTGGATATATGAAAGTGCTCACTAGTCACTTGTTCCATATGCTGTTGAAAAATGCCGTTTTTAAACGTCCATGAAAAGGTAAAATGTAAATCATGATAACCTATAAATTTGTTGCTCTTGTGATCTTTGGCTACTGCATTTACAATGGCTTATAAAAGATTGTATGATCCGCAGTGACTATATAAAGATGCATAAGCAGGCACTTGTGAGGTAATACCACAGTAGTACCTTTTTCTGAGTGGTCAAAAGTTGCAGTCAAATATTTTAATATAACGACCATTTAAATGTATGATTTACTGCTGCTGAATGAAGCCTATAGCTGTGATAGTCCCATCTTTAATATCACAACATCGTATTTCCATACGTTTATTTGGGATGCAGCTGTGTAACAAGTTAGATAATAGTTATTTTGTCTTCTAAATAAACCCCTTCAGTACACTGTGATAATGACATTAATTTCCTGTTTCTTATTATAAAGAATGCGTTTGTATCCTAAGCATCCACATACAAGTGTGTAAATATTTGCTGGTACAGTCACAGCTACAAATGCACACCACAATGCAAAGACTGTAATATTGTGCAATATACTAGAAACGCCGCTAGTCCTTCATGTCCTGTACTTCCTAAATAAATGGATCTTTATGAGCTGAATGACACTCACAAACACAAAGAACAAATGGAGTGTGACTTTCTTTGAGAAACGCTATCATCGCAGCTTTTGAAAACAAATGCGAGGAGTGACAAGGCACATTATTAAACTCGACACTGGAGAAATGGATGGAGTAAAAAACAAACAAACAAACATTTGGCATAAACTAAACGAAGCCTAATTAGACCATTA
Organism: Paracanthobrama guichenoti; assembly: GCA_018749465.1. NCBI lineage: Eukaryota > Metazoa > Chordata > Actinopteri > Cypriniformes > Gobionidae > Paracanthobrama > Paracanthobrama guichenoti. The sequence goes on along the minus strand of CM031947.1, from coordinate 3,500,536 downwards.
AGCTATTGTACAGTATGACGTTGTTTTCATAACAATTTGGCACATTACTCTAATGGCCGGGTTCTGTTTTTAATTCTTATTAGATTCTCATTACTGTAATAGTCTTGTTTTACTTCATTAGAGTTAAAAAAGTAATACAAATGGCAGGAAATACAACAACATACCAAGATGTGAAATGCGTTGTATTTTTGCATATTTTGCATTTTGGAGTAAAAAGTGCTGAAAATGACAAAAATGCAACAAAATCTTAATGATCCTAAAAACAGGCTTAATTTTCTTTATGCAAAATATTACTCCGCATTTATTTATTTTGATTCTGGAGTGAAATGTGTAAAAAAAAAATTGTACTGATTTAAACAGCAGGTCAGAAATATGAATAAATACTAGAAGTGGTGAAAAAAAAAAAAGGAGGAGTGCCTAAAACCCTTCCGACTTCCTTGTTTCTCTCCGTCTAATATTTTCTCACGTGTTCATCTAGTCTACAATGGGGCTGTGAGAAACCCCGGGCCAGTCGTACATGTCGGGCACGAATGAGTCGTAGTTTGTGTTCCACACAACCGATCTGACGTACGCCTCCTTATCCACAGGCTCGGGGTATCGGAACGCCATTCCCTTTGAATACACGTACTCCACCACCTGTGCACAAAAACACACCGTCTTGGGTCAGATAACATTTGTGTCCCTCATTATATATCTTACCATAGTGGGAATCTCAATGTATTAATAGATTCTCAGTGAAAAAAAAGGATGGATGCATACAAATGGATGAATTGTACAAATCATACACACCCACACAAAACAAGTGGCATTTTTAAAAATCAATCTTAAAGGGTTAGTTCACCCAAAAATTGAAAATTGTGTCATTAATTACTCTCCTTCATGTCATTCCAACCCCGTTAGACTTTCGTTCAGCTTCAGAACACAAGTGAAGATCTTTCTGATGAGATCTGAGAGCTCTCTGAAAGCAATTTAATGAACACTTTCAAGGTACAGAAAGGTAGCGAAGACATCATTAAAATAGTCCATGTGACTCCAGTGGTTCAACCTTAATTTAGTGAAGCGACGAGAATACTTTTTGTGCACAAAAACAAAACAAAAATAACGACTTTATTCAACAACTTCTTATCTTCTGTGCCAGTCTCCTACGTGATTCACGCAAGCGCCACAATGCATGTGATCATGGGATCGTGCTCGGCCAATAGTGAGCCAGCGTTTTGCCGTAAAACCTGGACACGCTGTACTTTGTGAATAGCTTAAGAGAGTGACAGGGAAGAGAAGAAATTGTTGAATAAAGATGTTATTTTTGTACACAAAGTATTCTCTTCGCTTCACTAAATTAAGGTCGACCCACTGGAGTCACATGGACTATTTTAACTATATCTTTACTACCTTTCTGGGACTTGAAAGTTGAAATTACGTTGCAGTCTATGGAGGGGTCAGAAATCTCTCATTTGTCACAGATGAACGAAGGTCTTATCGGTTTGGAACGACATGAGGGTGAGGAATTAATGACAGAATTTTTATTTTTTTATTTCATCCTATTAAGGCTTTTTAAGAGCTGCACAAATAAAATTAATACCATATGATCACCTGTTCAATTTCTCATTAATGCAATTATCTAATCAACCAATCACATGGCAGTTGCTTCAATGCATTTAGGGGTGTGGTCCTGGTCAAGACAATCTCCTGAACTCCAAACTGAATGTCAGAATGGGAAAGAAAGGTGATTTAAGCAATTTTGAGCGTGGCATGGTTGTTGGCGCCAGACGGGCCGGTCTGAGTATTTCACAATCTGCTCAGTTACTGGGATTTTCACACACAACCATTTCTAGGGTTTACAAAGAATGGTGTGAAAAGGGAAAAACATCCAGTATGCGGCAGTCCTGTGGGCGAAAATGCCTTGTTGATGCTAGAGGTCAGAGAAGAGATGTTCAGCTACTATGTTGCAGCAGCGCTGTCATATCTGGCAATCGGGAGCCGTTATAACACGCTCTCGCATGTTTGATTTTTACCATTTTGGGAGAAGTAAAAGGGGCCATTTCATGCATTCTGACTTACACTGTTAAAGAGTTGATTCTCACGCTAAACATGGCTAACATTTAAAAAAAATGAGTTGGACGTATGATGGAGTATTTCTGTGCCAAATACACACCTTTAGGATTCGAATATGTTTTGGAGAGTTTTATTCGAGTATGGCGCTGTATGACACCATAAAGGGCAGAATTCCTTGTATGGGCCCTCCATATATATATATATATATATGTCCTAAAAACACAAACACACCTTGATAGCCATCTGTAGTGACACCTCTCTGATGTTGGACAGCGGTGGATAAAGTCGTCCATAACTCAGCTCTTCATCGGTCAGCTGATCCGCCAGTGTCTAAAACAACACAACCATTGTTTTATCAAGTCAAAATGTAAAGTTTTTACAAAAACAAGTAGAGCAAGTTCTGCTTTATACAGTCAGGCAATGCACGGCTACTAACTTATGAACAGTAATGGGGTGTTCGTGATTAAGCAATGATTGATTCATTGCCATAATTTAACAACAGTTTCGGATACTGTACATGTTCATTAATCATGCAAACAGGGGTGAAAGAGCTGGTGATTTCAAAATAAAGCAGCATGTGGGGCTATAATGTACAAAATATTTCACCACATTATTTATTGGAGAAAATAATGTTTATAGAAACCAGCATGTTTATGATTAAGAAAATAACTTACAATAACATAACAAATAACACTATGCAATATCAAGCAGCGTAACAGATTGTTATTCTTATTATTTTTGTAAAATAACCAGAAGCGGATGACACCGGAAGTCATTCAAATTACAAATAGCCACACCTGCTCTCACATTAAAATGAAGGCGGATACTTTGGTCTTTGTGCATTTACCTTTGCAGCCTCAAGAAAGACTGTATCACTGATGTGTCGGACTCCACTGAGTATAACAGCCAGAGCCACACCTGAAATCACAAATACAACTTAGCGGTCAACACGTGATGACAGGACAGGCCAATGTTACACCCATTATTTCTTAAACATCGTAATATGCTTGTTAAATATTAGCAATTTCAAAATGTAGATGCGTTTAGAGCTAACCACCAAAACATCCATTAATACATAAGACTACGATTAGTGTATGTTAATACCTGGGAATATATACGCATTGTTGCCCTGTCCAGGGGTCAGTATTGTGCCATCTTCTAGTGACACCGGCCCAAATGGACTGCCGCTGGCGAACAAACACCGACCCTGTCACATAAACACTTATATTTCCATATTCATATTGGTATGACAATCCACTACAGGTGTAAATGTATTTTATCTGTGGACACCTGAGTGCGCAATTGTACATTTTTCATACGTCAGGCTTCAAAGGGTTAATGTATTGAAGATATTTTACCTGTGTGAGGCTGTACGCATCCTCAGCTGTGCATTCTGCTTTGGCGGTGGGGTTGCTCAGGGCGAAGATAATCGGACGCTCATTCAAGCTGCCCATTGCCCTGATGACATCATGAGTGAAGAGCCGGCCGGCCCCTGACACACCTGTTTACATTGAGTAAGAGGTTGAAACATACATACACATATGTTAGAAGAGAATGTATGGGTTATGCTTTATGCATAAAAAGCTATAAACAAACAACATGTAACAAACTAAAAAACAGCAACCCACTAGTAATGGGCGAGATGAACGATATGCAATATAAACGATACAAAATTTGCCTGCAAACGATGACACAATCTACCCGCAAAATTTAGAGCCACAAGCTGCAACTGGCTACAACGCATCATTGTATTTGTCATCTTGAGTAAACGCGGCTGAAAGCGAAACAGAGGAGCTGGTGAAACATCCATTATTTGGATTTAAGCCATCCGACAAGCAGCAGCAAGCTATACTGTAGAGTGTGTGGGGCAACAGTTTCGGCTAAGAGAGGTAACACGACTAATCTGTTCTACCGCCTCACAACATTCACTTCAGGAGGTTTACCTTATTGGTATTGTATTATTTCTTATCGTATACCTTCGAGAGACAAGAGTCGCGTTTGTTTCTATTGAGCCTGATTTCTTAAAATGGTGTGTGTGTGTGTGTGTGTGTGTGTGTGTGCTTATCCTGGGTGCCATGACAACAGTGCGAGTTATAGTAATGCTGCCTTCACGTGCTCTCTGTATTATTGTAAATACGAGTTTCCTAGGTAAAAAAATTGCACGTTCACATTTTGAAACTTGAATGCAGTGATCTCATAATCACGACTTCAGAAGTCGGAATGATCAAATTTCCGATAGCACGTGAAGGCAGCATAAGCGTGAGCGCCGGCGGCTGCTGAAGGCTCGCGCTCATCACAGGAACACGCGCAGAATAACGGCTGAGCTCAGTGTTTTGACCGAATAAGGTTTCTTCCTCGCAAAACCTCATAGTATGCCTCCTGAACACTGTCCATATATGGCGCGCATCTCACTGTATCATTGTGATACTTTTGTATCCTTTTCGTAAAGTTTTAGCTCAGTCACTATTCACTGCCATTATATGGAGGAGCACGTGCAGGACATAGGACATTGGAACAACAGCAGTTTGATGGGCGTATTGATGCCCACTTCAAATGTGAGAGGCTAGCTGATTACAACAGGACATTTACATACAGCAGCCTTAAAGGTACAGCAACAAGTCCAGCCGGGCAGCTGTCTCATCTCCCTTCAAGGACAAACCATAGAACTGAACTCGAAAACATCTGAAGTTATGGCTAACATTCTCACAGACTCACTCGCACCATACACAATACCTAACCTGATCCCACTACAACCGTCTGCCTGTCTTTATCTATCTCCTTCCCCAGTCCATACAAAAAATCCCATCACGTGACCACGTGTACTGTGTCATGTTTATGTTTATGTTTTGTTGATGTTTTGTTGTGTTTGCTATGTAATGCTTGCTAAACTGCATTCTTGTATTTCTGGAGAGCATGTGGCGGCGCCTGACTAATCGGCTGCAGCCCGGAGGCTTGCTCCAAACTCATTTCGTTACACTGTACTTGTACATGTGTAATGACAAATAAAATATTCAATTCAATTCAATTCAACAAAAGGAGCTTGTTTAATTCTAGGTCATGAACAACTAAATGACAACTGTTGAGGTGCAATCATTGACTAACATTAAAAGGAAAGCACTAAACCTTTAAAGGTTAAACAGAGGTAGAAAGACTGATGCTGGGTTGGATTTCAGAGCAAGACGCAGAGGAGCAGCTTTGTCTTACCGATGATCGCTGTGGGTTTAATAACATTGACTGCGTCTAAGAAGCTTTTCACGTCCCCTGGATCAGCGTGAACAAAAGCCTCCTGATTACTGTCCGTCTCATAAGCTCTGCCCTATAAAACAGAAACACACACAGGATTACTGGAGGACTCTCAAGCATGTGAAAGAAGAACAAGTTTGTCAACGGCACAGATTTTCTATTCCTGTTTAGAGTTTTTTTAGAGGAGACTTGTCATGTGAGGTCAGATGACTAAAATAATGCGACTGCATTTGGGTGTTTTACAACTGGGGTTTAATTTATTATTATCTCGTTTAGTTTTAGTTTTCCAGTTAGCGATTTTAGTGCTTCATCTTAAATGAAACAGAAATTAGAAACTAAAGTCTTTAATAGTTTTACTTTTTAACCCTGGTAGCACTGAAAAGTATGATTCATTTTAGTGAATTAGTTCATTTTAAATCAATCAACTGGTTCAATTCAGTAATCACTGTTTACATTCCATTATCTGAAGTTGAAGTTGAAGTTTATTCGTCATTACACATGTACAAGTACAGTATAACGAAATGAGTTTGGAGCAAGCCTCCGGGCCGCAGCCGATTATTCAGGCGCCGCCCTACGCTCTCCAGAAATACAAGAATGCAATTTAGCAAGCATTACATAGCAAACACAACAAAACATAAACATAAACATAAACATGACACAGTACACGTGGTCACGTGATGGGATTTTTTGTATGGAGTGGGAGAGGAGATAGATAAAGACAAAGACAGGCAGACGGTTGGAGGGGGGGGGTTGGATGCACCCTTCCTTAGTGAGAAAATCTTGTCGATTGCGCTGATTGACCAGTTAATCAATTCCATTTCAGTATTTTCAAGAGTCCAGCAAAGCAGCAGTCAGAGAGAAAGAGAAGAGACGAAACACTAGACAAAACAAAACAGCGCGAGAGCCAGCAGGGAACAGAGAGAAAACACGTCTGCACGGATAGAAGGACAGAAAGGAAATCTTTCCTTTAAAATTATCTATTTTAATTACAGTAAACATTGGTACGATTGCTCATAGCATTTGGTATTTAACCTTTTAACCTTTGCCTTACAACTCTGTCATGAATGATGAGATACACAATATATTACTGCGTTTACAAATGACTACTTTTACAAATACTTTAATTTAGTGATATTTCGTCACGATGTTCAGATAGCGTAAAAATACTGTATTCACGCATTTAAAAGCACACTCATACTCTATGGCCTGGTTTCACAGAAAGATTAGGCTTTAGTTCAATTAAAACATTTAAGGGTGCTTTCACACCTGAGTGTTTGTTTCAGAACCTGGTGTGTTTTCTCCCTTGTTTCGGTTCGTTTAGGCATATGTGAACACCGCAATCACACTCGGATCCACAGCAAAACAATCGCTCGGTCTCGGCCCGATTGCAATCAAACTCTGGGGCGGTTTGCTTGAGGTGTGAAAGCAATCCAACCCAAATGGTATTATAATTCATAGCGGGAAGTGTGCTATATAAATTGCGCCTGATTCTATGAGTGAGCACATTAAATCACAGCTGAAAACCAAAAGAGCACCTCTTCATCTTAAAATGTTGTGTAATTGCGCTTATCCGTGGGAGGATGCTGTCCTGAAGAAGCCTTGACTCCTGCTCTAGCTGCATTATAAATTTTTTGCATAATGCAAAACATTACTGGTGTGCATCGTGAGATGAAACAATGGCACCGACATATTTTAAGATATGTCACGGCAAGTTGCTTTCAGTTTAAACAGCTCAAACATGCATTTTAATCTGGGACTAGCTTAAGTCTTGTCTGTGAAACCGGGGGTTGATGTAACCATGTTCACTCACCTTCACTAACAGACCATATTTGTCAAACATCCAGATCTTTTCTCTGGCATCTGCCTGAGACACGCCTGACTCCATCATCGCCATGACAATCAGGTTAGCAATTCCCAGAGCTGCCTAAAAGTGAAAATTGCTTAAAGCTTAAAATACACAGGCTCTGCTGAAGTTTAATCCTAAATCAAATCACACAGATTACAAGACAAGAGTTTGCGTCATTGTGGCGTTAAACTGTGTCACGTGTGCTCACCTCCCCAGCCCCCAGAAACAGAACTTTGTGGTCGGTTATTGGCTTCCCTATGGCACGCTGAGCTGCCAGTAAACCTGCCAGAGCTACTGATGCAGTGCCTGCAACACACAAACACACATCAGCAAATGATTCATTAGATTGCATTTCTTGAAGGAAATACCAATGCTTGTAAGGAAAATGAGGACCAATCACAATTCAGCATGCAAATATGATGATGACCATTATTCTCATTTAGATTTTGAAAATGATTTGTATTTTTCATGTCTAGAGCATAAACAGTACCTGATAAGTTTAAATCACTAAGTATAAGTAATACACTGCCTGGATTTAAATATGCTTTTTAATGATTGGATCATTATTGCAGTGATTATTATGTTTCTAGCATGTTACATGTTTGGCAACAGTGTAGCTTTTAATTTCTTAAAGGGGTCATGAACTGCATTGTTTTACGTTTCCTGGGGTGCACTTGTTAGAATGCTTTTTACATCAAAAATGGTCATAATTTATAAATAAAATGCATTTCTCCTACCCTGATTTTAGCCTCTGCTCTGGATGCTGTTTTAAGGGGCGTGTCTGCTTTGAGAGTTCAGTGTAAACGGCCACTAGATTGTGGCATTATATTCAGATCTACGGCATTGTAGCGTATGGACAGCGCTCATAAATGATCAGCGGACCAATACTTTGATTATTTATAATGCCTCAAACAAGACCAGCGCCGTGAAGTCTACAGACCGACAGGTTAATGGTGCTAAAAGGACACAAACCAGGCCTCGTGCAGCCCACGAGGCACCGTTATAAATAACAGTCCCCACCTTCACACATACCAAAGGACATCCGAATAGATTATATGACTTAACTTAGTTATTCTTCGTTTTAGGTGTACTGTTCCCTGTATGTATGCATGCTTTTTGTTATAACCATTTTAGATGTGTTTGATAGGTTAGAAACTTATAGCCAGTGAATGCTTAAGGAAGAATGACGTCAATCCTCGCCGTTCCTTTAACTCTTAAGTTAAACTCCCCATGCTTGGTCTCGAAATCTTTGTCTCGCAATTTGTAGGCCGGCTAGGTGTGTTGTGTAGTACTACGATGCATCAAACTCCTTCTTTCTTGCCAAAACCCCAAAGTCTGCATACCAAAACTCCCAAGTCTGCTCATCTAAGAGAGCCATAAAACATGTTAATGAGGCGAGACCCAAGACAAAGGGAGATTTCCCGCTTCTGAGTTCCTTCGCTTTGATTGGCTGTTCCGACAAAAGAAGAGTGCCCCGTCACGGCCCTTTAAGACGGGCCACAAACGCTTCTCGCTCTTCTCTTCTTTTTTGCTTCCTGTTGCCACCTCTTTTGGCTTTCCTCCTTCCTCTTCTTCTTCGCCATCTTCCAACGGATCTCATCACACAAAGGAACCAAAGTTGAATTTCCCGCGGACTCCAAGGACCCACCCTGCAAGATTCAAACACGGACCGGATCGCGGAATTCCCCTAAACGCACGAACTCACGACCAAGGAAACATATGCAAGTATCCCTTAAGCTGTCATCATAAAGTCTTGAGCTTATACCAATAAGTTGGACTGATTTCTTGCTTGTGCTCAACAGGTGGTGTCGATAGTATCACCGTTGCCTTGTCTCTCTCTCCCTCTCCCTCTCCCCCTCTCTCTCTCCCTCTCTCTCCTTCCTTCTTTCAGTTAATTTGTGCATGTTTGTTTATTGTTTGTTGATTTATTAAAATATATATATATTTCACACGTGATTGCGCTTGAGTTGCTCACCCATAGGTCACTTTTACGGTGAACCGACCCTGTTACAAATTAAAGGAAAGATATTTCTCCTGGCCAGAGAAACGTTGTTTAAGAGTTATTAAAAGGGAGATATTTGGTGGACAATTATCCGTCCTTTGAACTCAAGTCTAGAATCAAAGAAATTTCTAAAAGTTGAATCAAGCCCTAGATATTAATAATTGTTATAATCTGTTATAAATCAACTATTAATATCCAAATTCCCCTCTGTGCCAATTTATGCATATTTGATCGTAAGACGATTAAACGCATGCATAAATCCCGCACCATTTCCCCTGGGGCTCGATATTCGCTACAGCATTATATTGAGATCTACGGCATTATATTGAGATCTACGGCATTATATTTAGACCTATGGCATTATATTTAGATCTACGGCATTATATTTAGACCTATGGCATTATATTTAGATCTACGGCATTATATTTAGACCTATGGCATTATATTTAGATCTACGGCATTACATTTAGATCGTGGCATTACATTTAGATCGTGGCATTATATTTAGACCTATGGCATTATATTTAGATCGTGGCATTACATTTAGATCTACGGCATTATATTCAGATCTATGGCATTACATTTAGATCGTGGCATGAAGGGTTGCAGTGATGATCATTGTAGCCAATCACACACATGTTGAGAGCATGAATGCAGTGATCTCGTCATTGCAACTCAGTTTCTGTACACTAACGAATACTTTCATCATAACTAACAGTGCAAACGTGATATAATTAAGAGATTTGTTGAATAAATTGTGAGTCACTGCTAAACACGTCACTGATAAACTCTCCATTTGATTGACAGCCCCAGCACACACAGCTCCAACCATTGCAAAGGGAGCTTTCTTTGATCGCTTTCTTTATATAATTTAATAACAACGAATTGGTGGGCGGGGCTAAACAGGCAGTGATGAAGTAGACATTGATCTTCTGCAGAGGCGGTGTTTCACCACACTCAAGACGTCACAGCCGGGCACATTCTGAGATCGATCGTTTGCTGGGCCTGGTGTCAATAAAAGCTTTTCTTTGACTAACAAGGACGTTTTCAGCTCCGAAACTTACAGGATATTCTTATATCACGATGAACTTTCATATATCAAAGGCTGAATGAAAAGTTGATTTCTCAATTTATGACCCCTTTAAACAATCATGTAGTAATCATGGCCATATTCCAGAATGACAATTTCAAGAGTCATCAGGTTCAGATTGTGAGAGAATGGTTGTGAGGGAGCATGAAGAATCATTTTCACCTCCAGAGTCCAGCGCTTAAATTCATTGAGAGTCTTTGGGATGTGCTGGAGGAGACTTTACTGGACTGGACTCTTGCATTGGCAATACAAGATCTTGACCAAAAATGGAAATAAATGTTGTGATGTTATTTTCATGAAGAGGTGCTTCAATTTTTGGTCAAGATCTTGTACTGATGATGCAATGCACCCTGTAAAGTCTCGTACTGCAGGTACTGGTACTCACCCTGGATGTCATCATTGAAGGTGCAGTACTTCTCACGGTATCTCTTCAGGAATCGGAAAGCGTTGTGATTGCCAAAGTCCTCAAATTGGATGAGGGTGTCTTGTCCATACTTCTCCACCACAGCCTCCATGAACTCATCTATGAGATCGTCGTAGCGCTGAGAGCGGTCACGCCGCTGGTACAGACCCATGTAGAACGGGTCCCTCAGTAACTTCTGCAAAAACACACAAGAGCACAAACACACACATATAAAATAGCCATTTTTTTTAATCCATCTGTAAAGTAAACATACATTTACAATGAATAAAAACCCACTGCAGTAGGGTTCTGGAATTAAGTGAATTTCCACAGTGAAAAGTCTCATAATAGATGCATAGATAACATAAATTTATATTAAATTAATTATCTATCAAACGAACGAAAGATCGAGAGAGCCATCAAAACTTGTAACATAAATGGTTTGGGAATGAATGGTTACCAACCTCGTTATCCGTGCCCACATCAATGCAGACTGGCAGGCAACTCTCAGGCCGGATTCCAGCGCAGGCCGTATAAAGACACAGCTTTCCTACCGGAATACCCATACCATACACTCCCAGATCCCCTAGACCCAGGATACGCTCACCGTCCGTCACCACTACAGCCTACAGACACACAGAGATGAATGATCCCTCACTATACTAACACAAAGTCTCTTAAGAAATCAAATGAACACATACATCACAGTCTTAAAGGGATAGATCACCCAGAAAATGTTGTCATTAAATGTGTTAGGAAAAACATGAGGGTAAATAAATCATGACAGAACTTACTAATCAAACAGTGACATCAAACATGCACTTTAAATTGAAAAGCACTGGAATGTTGAAATCCAATACCTTGACATTGGTTTCTGGCCAGTTGTCCAATATGGAACGAACATGTCCTTTATCCTTAATGGAGATAAACAGACCTCTGGGGAGAATAAAACAAAAACTTCAATCTCTCTAACACACATTTCTACATCTCCCCCATAATAACAACAGCAACAACAAAAAACAGTCCTAACTACATACTAAACAAAACAAAACATTTCTGATAACATATTATGATGTTTTTTTTCTCCATTTTGAATGTGCATCTACTTTTAGCTACACGTTGCTATATGTAATTTCACTGAACCCTAAATACACAGTAACAGATGGTTTATTGTGTACATGATTGGATGTAATGTTAACTAGCAATTAGTGCTGCAACAACTAATCGATAATGAAAATCATTCTCATTCATCGATTAGACTGCCCTCTGTATGCAAAACTTCCACCCTGACAGCACTGAATAATGCATTTTTATGGACAAAATGTGCATCTAGAAATAGTGGAGCGGAAACAGAGTGATCTGATGCAGGAAAGGTACGTGATTCAAGCGCCAAAACAGCGAGAACTGTTTATTTTAAGCTTCAAGCGAACACATTAGCGTTTAACACAACGCCATGCGTTTTGACAGATGCGTGTGCGTCCTCAGCGCAAAACGTTCAGTTTACAGGTTATATCCACTGATCTATATAGAGAACAGTAGTTATATCCTCATCTGTAAATGCTACTTATTCATGCGAGTATTTCCATTTTGCATTAAAGCGCATCCTGACAGTCACCTTAACGAGCGGCGGCGCGCACATGCGCGTCAGACAGAACGCAGTCAAGAGGGACAATTAATATTTAGCGCAAAAACATTCTTTTAGCTGAGTGTGTGTGTGTGAGTGAGTGAGTGTGTGTGTGTGTGAGTGAGTGTGTGTGTGAGTGAGTATGAGTGAGTGAGTGAGTATGAGTGAGTGAGTATGAGTGAGTGAGTGCGTGAGTGAGTGAGTGAGTGAGTGAGTGAGTGTGAGTGAGTGAGTGAGTGAGTGAGTGTGTGTGTGTGTGTGATCCTGCAGATTCCACTTATCTGGCAACACTGAATTTCTGTGTTTTTCCTTAATATCATTTTAATGTAGGGATTTAAATTCCTTTTGCTTAGTAACTTTATTTTTGCACAATGTAGGCTATAGCACAGATATACACTTACAGAAATTAATTTATGGTTCTATTAGATCGTAAAACCATGTTCTTATTATAATAAAACCATGCTTTTGCCGTATTGATTACCATTTGTATAACCACACAAAGTTAAACTATGGATTTGAAGTAAAACTATGGTTAATTTGTGGATACCACTGAATAACTGCAATAACCCTGTTATTTATTTATTTATTATTATTGTGTTTTGTTCATTGTAAAACCATGGCTAATTTATGTAAATGTAGATATATTCACTATGTGTGCGTTCGTTTGTTTGAAGGACAGCATTGGGCAGGATGTAGAATAGTGCGTTGTCAATAAACGAAAAAAATGGCTTTTTATCTGATTAATTGAAAAAATAACTGGCTAACTAAATCGATTATCAAAATAATAGTTAGTTGTAGCACTACTAGCAATTCAGTGAGTAAAAGGTTAAATTTATAAACTCCTGATTAACTCAGAGATGAAGGATTCAGATAGAGTTATTCATTAAACTGATTCAAACCGATCGAATTTGAAAGTCGTATTGAACAATTAATTTAAAAATCTGGCTCGTAAGATTAATTTTTTCACTAATCAGCCTACACTGGTCAAGCTGTGTTTGTTTTTGCTTGCAGCCAGTGAATGTTCTTTTGACTCTTCAATGTAAAGCGCAAGTTGATCTCAGTAATGCCAATATATTGATTTGAGCACCAGTCACTCAAAAGGGAGTTACTCTCTAAATCGGTGCGCACTGTTTATGAAGTCCCTGAAATGTGTCCGTTGTAGTCTTGAGTTTTCTTCCAGGAATGAACATGTCACAATATCCCTTATAATTATACTCCAAGGCATTTGCAAAATAAAAGGGCAAGGCCTGGTTGAGTTAGTTAGTAGTGTGTTGAAACTCATGGTTATGGTAAGGGGGTGTAACATTTCCCCAAACACACTAGAAGTGGTTGACCAATCACAACATAGTGATCCAGCCAACCAATCAGAGCACATTGAGCTTTTCAGTAGGAGGGGCTTCATAGAGACAGGAACTAGAGGATTACTGCAGACTGGGAAGAGAGGAGCTGCAACAATGTCAAATACGTGAAAAATAATGTGTTTTTTTTTTTACATTCAAGCGTGAAAACCTATTCTAATAGAGCTCAAAAACAAAATCAAGACTTTGTAAAATGGCATCATATAGACTCTTTAAATTGCAATATATCTGCTATCTTGCACATCTAAAAATAACTTCACGACAAGCTGAGAATAAAAGCATGTTGCGCACACAATCAAAGTTGCGATTCACACAGAAATGGGTTCAATGTATCAAAGTTAAATAGTTAATAATTAATGAGGTGTAGCTTACTTGGGTCTCCTGAAGATGTGTCCATACTGCGTACACGCAAGGCCAACAGTTGGCGTGTAGACGATGGGCATGAGAGCTTCGATGTCTTCCATGAGCACGCGGTAGAAGAGACGCTCGTTCCTCTCCTGAATCCCCATTAGGTAGATATACCTGCTCAAATGAACCCAAACATGAATCTGCATTCAAAACATGTTTTACATTTTCAAGTGAAATGGAATATTCATACTAATTTTATCTTTCAGGATCATGAAAAGCAGGTTATGATATTGTTGGCTAAGATTATTTGTAGTCTCACAGCCTTGGGCCACAAAAGTTCTCATATTAAGGGTCATTACTACATATTATGCAATTCAGATTTTATAAGGAAATTTTAATTTAAAATAAAATTTTAGAACAGCTCTTATTATCAGAAATGTGTAGTGATGTGAATGAATGTACTTCTGCAGTGGGTCGGACATCTTCTTCAGGTTTTTCTGGAAACGCATGGCCTGGGTGTCTTGGGTCTCGATCTTTGGTGGTAACAGACCATGAATGCCCAAAATTTGCCTCTCCTTCAGAGTGAAAGCCATGCCCTGTGTGCACACAAATGCACAATGAATGTGTACACAAGCTTTTTACTTTTTCACTACAGTAAAATTGTGGGTAATCATAACAAAAATAATATTCATTGATTATAAAATAAAATACAAAATATAGTAAAATAAGTCCAAATAAAATAAAAACATCTATGCAGTAATATGACATTTAAAAACCTTGTTGATATACATATGTGGTTTGACATTATATTAATTATTATTAATTTTTGGAATGTATCAGATTTCAAAGTACACAGTCAAGACTACACGGTTTACATAACAGATCAAATTTTATTGGTGCAACACCAAAGTTTCTTTAGGCTTAGCGGTTTGTTCAAAGCCCCAACCATAAATATGAGCAATACTAGTGATGCTTGCCCTAGCAAATTAAAGACAAAGCCATACAAAGACAACTGCAGATGGTCTAATCTAATGCATTGTCTACACAGACGTATGTGACATATGGAGGGCAGACAACACAATAGGTCCTACAGAGACCCTGAAACACTGCTTTGTGTGTGTTTGGGGATGAGCTGGAGCAGCACTGCTCTTCTGTATATTAAAACCATGCATGACTCTTTGACCTGAGGTGCCAGTGCCACACATGTAATACATACATCCTGTGCTGTGTGAAAGGAGGAAACCTAACACAGGGTGTCTACCGGGAGGAGATCAATGCAGAACAGCGACCAATGAGGGTCAGCGAGGGGGAAACACCCATCTATACCATACAGCCCACGGAGGAATTGCATTCACTTTACATTCCATATGCCTGGAGTGTGTACATGTGTTTACGTCTTAGCATGTTTGAGGGGTGTGGGACCGTTTATAACAGGGCTGGTGGGTTGTAGAAAATGCAAATGAAGAAATATTGATGAATAGTTAGTTAGGATAGACATATCAATTTTTAAATGGGAGGAAAACACTTCCTATGTCTTTTGTGATTGACGTCAAAGGACAGGCATCCAAACAAAGTGGTATTTTGGTGCATGACTTCATCTTCAAAAACCATAAACAAAAAAAAATACACAAACCCAACCTACATAAAATACAATTGCAGCAAGGATAAACATGGTTAGTGTTGATCACAATCATGAAAATGAAGCCATCAAACATTTTAGTTTACTTTTGTACAATGAACAATTTTGGTTCTGTGTTGGGTCATCGCTTGATGCTCAAAGTAATATAGGAGTCCTGAAGTAAAACCAGTGGTCTACAGAACAGAAATTAGGCACACACCCATGTTTTTCAGGATACGTGGCACTTCTGCTGAGTCACTCCACTAATGTTTTCCAGACAAAAGGATTCAGACCCTCAACACAGAAAAAAGAAAAAAAAAAGAAAGTGTGCATGCGTCTACATTGGGAAGTAAAATAATAAAAACTAGCAAAAAGATAGCAAACAGCTATCCGTCACTTAATGAAAAAGCTTAATTCCGTCACTGCAATTGAGATCCTTATTGTTTTTGTGGCAATTATTATTTTTATTTAAAGGGGTCGTGAATCTAATTTTCCAAGAGGTCATCAGACTATAAGAATATCCTTTAAGTTTCAGAAACTGAAAACTTTCTTGCTAGTCTCTAAACAGCTTTTATTGTAACCAAGCCCAGAGAACGACTCACTGTGGAATGTGCCCATCTATGAGACCGCCTCTGCAGAAGATCAACGCTTACTTAATCATTGCAACTTTGGCCCCGCCCACTGGCGTGTTAGTGAGATGACGAGGAGAGAAGAGCAATACAGGACCACTGGACTAAAAATAACATTACCTTCCAAAGGATCCTAATGCTAGGATTATGGTTATGATTACAACAGTGTGAATGTCTCAGTTGAGCATTATTTACAAACCCGATTCCAAAAAAGTTGGGACACTGTACAAATTGTGAATAAAAAAAAGGAATGCAATAATTTACAAATCTCAAACTTATATTTTATTCACAGTAGAATATAGATAACATATCAAATGTTGAAAGGGAGACATTTTGAAATGTCATGCCAAATATCGGCTCATTTTGGATTTCATGAGAGCTACACATTCCAAAAAAGTTGGGACAGGGAGCAATAAGAGGCCGGAAAAGTTAAATGTACATATAAGGAACAGCTGGAGGACCAATTTGCAACTTATTAGGTCAATTGGCAACATGATTGGGTATAAAAAGAGCCTCTCAGAGTGGCAGTGTCTCTCAGAAGTCAAGATGGGCAGAGGATCACCAATTCCCCAATGCTGCGCCAAAAATACTGGAGCAATATCAGAAAGGAGTTTCTCAGAGAAAAACTGCAAAGAGTATGAAGTTATCATAATCTACAGTGCATAATATCATCCAAAGATTCAGAGAATCTGGAACAATCTCTGTGCGTAAGGGTCAAGGCCGGAAAACCATACTGGATGCCCGTGATCTTGGCCCTTAGACGGCACTGCATCACATACAGGAATGCTACTGTAATGGAAATCACAACATGGGCTCAGGAATACTTCCAGAAAACATTGTCGTGAACACAATCCACCGTGCCATTCGCCGTTGCCGGCTAAAACTCTACAGGTCAAAAAGAAGCCATATCTAAACATGATCCAGAAGCGCAGGCGTTTTCTCTGGGCCAAGGCTCATTTAAAATGGACTGTGGCAAAGTGGAAAACTGTTCTGTGGTCAGACCAATCAAAATTTGAAGTTCTTTTTGGAAAACTGGGACGCCATGTCATCCGGACTAAAGAGGACAAGGACAACCCAAGTTGTTGTCAGCGCTCAGTTCAGAAGCCTGCATCTCTGATGGGATGGGGTTCATGAGTGCGTGTGGCATGGGCAGCTTACACATCTGGAAAGGCACC
This sequence comes from Paracanthobrama guichenoti, assembly GCA_018749465.1. Lineage (NCBI taxonomy): Eukaryota > Metazoa > Chordata > Actinopteri > Cypriniformes > Gobionidae > Paracanthobrama > Paracanthobrama guichenoti. The sequence goes on along the minus strand of CM031947.1, from coordinate 3,483,148 downwards.
ATCAATGCTGAAAGGGATATCCAAGTTCTAGAACAACATATGCTCCCATCCAGACGTCGTCTCTTTCAGGGAAGACCTTGCATTTTCCAACATGACAATGCCAGACCACATACTGCATCAATTACAACATCATGGCTGCATAGAAGAAGGATCCGGGTACTGAAATGGCCAGCCTGCAGTCCAGATCTTTCACCCATAGAAAACATTTGGCGCATCATAAAGAGGAAGATGCCACAAAGAAGACCTAAGACCGTTGAGCAACTAGAAGCCTGTATTAGACAAGAATGGGACAACATTCCTATTCCTAAACTTGAGCAACTTGTCTCAGTTTAAACATTTGATATGTCATCTGTGTTGTATTCTGAATAATATATTGAAATTTGAAACTTCCACATCATTGCATTCTGTTTTTATTCACAATTTGTACAGTGACCCAACTTTTTTGGAATCGGGTTTGTATTTGTTCAGTACATTTCACTGTGGATCCTCTGGTAAATCTGTGCAGGCTTCACAAACAGACTTTTACGATATGGATTAATAACTCTCTTATTTAGATTGTGTTTGCACTGTTAGTTATGATGAAAGCATTCATTAGTGTGCAATCCTTACTGCAATCCTTCATGCCACGATATAAATATAATGCTATAGATCGAAATAAATATAATGCTATAATCAACACTTTTCACGATTAGTTAACCTTAAGAGCTGTAATAGTAAAAACATGTTAAAAGTTTGAGAGAGTTACACATTATTTCATATGCAAAGATGTCAGCCAATCACAGCAGTGGGCGTTTACACTGAGTCTCACAGCAGCCAATCACAGCTGTGGGCGTTTACACTGAAGTCTCACAGCAGCCAATCACAGCTGTGGGCGTTTACACTGAAGTCTCACAGCAGCCAATCACAGCTGTGGGCATTTACATTGAAGTCTCACAGCAGCCAATCACAGCTGTGGGCGTTTACACTGAAGTCTCACAGCAGCCAATCACAGCTGTGGGCATTTACATTGAAGTCTCACAGCAGCCAATCACAGCAGTGGGCATTTACACTGAAGTCTCATAGCAGACACACCCCTTCAAAAAGAGTGTTCAAATTAAAGGGTTAAAATCAGGGTGGGGAAAAATGCCTTTTATTTCTAAATTACGACAATCTTTGATGTAAAAATCATAGTAACATTATAAGTGCACCCTGGAAACATAAAACAAATGCAGTTCATGACCCCTTTAAACTGAAAGCAGCAAATTACAGATTTAAAGTAGATGCCCCAACTCTTCTATGCATGATATTGAAAACCAGAAAGAATGGCGACTGAAAGAGACCAAACTAAAAGGATGGACAGATTGTATTTAGTCTAACCTTGTTGGTACGTGGGTTGAGCATGAGCGGTTTCCCCTTCTCTTTAGTGTGAACCCATCGGCACACGCTCACACACGGCCTCACACTCGTGCTTAGTCTGGACAGCATGGCTGCAGTGATACCGAAACACACCTGCAAAAGAAGAAAGAAAGAAAGCATACAAACACACACTTAATATACCCAGACACCCTCAGATCAGAAATGTCGTGCTGTTATCGGGCGATTAGATTGAATTGTTGAATTGAGCACTGGATTCTCACTGAGAACATTACAAGTCTGTACGGATAGGCATTCATACCAGAGTCCTTATAAAGATTAGCAGAGCACACACACAGCACTGATAAACATGTCTGCAGCCTTTATACAGGCTGTGACCCTGGACAAGAGAATTGCAGGAAAACTAACCCAATCAAACGAAAATAAAACACGTCACAAAATGATTTTTTTTAAATGTATAAACAGTTTCCTGCATGCTATTGGCCCATTAATTGACATCAGAGAACCGTGAACATGCAAATGTGTTGGTAAATTATAAAAATCAGGTGAAAATGTTTGTTTCAATGGGTTCGGCTGACACAAACGTTTGGGAATCCCTGATGTAACTGATGCTAAGAGTATCTAAACCCTCTCTCAGCATCCACGTATAGCCAAAAAAACATTTTTTATGAATGAAAACCAGATATGTTATTTCCAAAAAAGTTATTTGAGTGTGGGGAAAATTACAAAATGTTCATTTTAGAAATGCTATTCACCTAATGATCTTTTTACAATGAGAAAAGATCACTCAAGTAGGCCAATACAAACTAAAACAGTGATGAATTGAAATTATAAAGCACCAAGCACAAACATATTAAACCAACTAAATTATCCTACGCCTCAAATGTCCATTCTAATAGGATACAGATGTAATGTATCATATCACAGAAGATTCAATCACACACTCAACTCAACAACAAATCAGATTTTCTCATGACTTCTGGTTTGTATACGTCTGCATGTGAGCAGTTGAACAGTCATGTCAGCACTGAAGTTGTGTGCTTCGCGTTTTACGTAGAGGAAGTGAAACTTGTACAAACCAGTCACCCACGCTTGCTCTTCATCGATTTATTATACTGTGTTCTTCTGGGTCATTAAAAAAGTCAAAGTACACATTAGAGGTGGTGTGCATGCTGATATCATCACTGTTGCTAGGTCGGGACCGTGTCATCCAGTGTGGTTCACAGCAGACTAATTACAATCACGCTGACCGGAGTTTAAGTGTACCGCTCAAGGGTGCAACAATGACAGAGCAGGAAGTTCAGGGATCATTCCAAACTGGGACATCTGCACTTAAAGAAACAGTTCACCATAACATAAAACATTCCAAGATATTTGAAGCATTAGAAACAATTATCTGCAAGAGAGCAACTACCTACAGCGTAGGGCTGGGTGACAAATCGATCTTATCGATTAACTCGAATGTGTAGTTTACGTCGATTTGTTTGAATGAAAATCGGTTTTCTCTTTAACATCCGCCGACGCTCCCCTCTGAGCTCCCATAAAGGCTCCATAGAGATACACAAACAACCAGGTCAGTGTCATCTTACAACATACAATGTCATTCGTAATTGGTTCGGTTTTTCGGCATCAGTTGCAGAACAAACAATGCCCCGCTGCAAAGTGTGTTTGAAGTCTGAACGGAACCACGCTACCCCGGGTACTCATTTGAGCTGCGTGGACAACGCAGCGCGAGCTCATACATGGCCCGATCTCGTGACACCGATACACAGCGCTGGGAGATCCATTGAGAAAGCGTTTAAAATCACCACAGAATTAATAACATCGCTACTCTGAGATCTAGTGGAAGCGTTCTAGTGTGGTTATAAACCACAGATATCAGATTAAACAGCGCTGACGTGGAAACCAGGAAAAACATTGAGACAACATGAGCGAAGATCAGGGGGTTTCGGTCACAGATCACCAACATTCACCATGATTTACTGTAGTAACACCTCGTGGATTTAATGTTCTTGTCATTATTCATCTCAGGGTTCGTACAACCTTTTGAGATTGAAATTCAAGCACTTTAAGGGTTTTCAAGTGCTTCACACTTTTTCCAGCACTTCAAAGCTCTAAATATTATCCAATTTTAATGTTATTTTTAATGTGATGATTTGTAAAACTAAAAGTTTAAAAGGTGTATTGTGGAAGAAATAGTCAAATAGAAAATAGAAATAGAAAAAAATTTTTTTTTTTTTTTTTTATGTGTTGACCACTTTGTGGCAAACAAGCACTTTTATTTTAAAAAGGCATGAAATGCCCACTATAACCAGTTGGTTGCGGCATAGGAGCACTTATTGACTTATTAGCCATTTCCACTCCCTAATATATGGACAAAAATAGGAAGTCTCATGAACAGCAAAACTTTTTCAAACTGTGACTAAATTACCCAGAAAACAAGAGCAGAGCTCCTTTAATAATCACTGAAGCTGTCGGTCAGTTCAGTGTGAGCCTATAAAATAACAATGGTAACCTATATTTAATAAGAGCAGAATATTAAAATTTCCCCTATAATTTTTTGCACATTACTGTTGTTAAAAGTTAATTTGATCTGCATATCAATTCATAAACATGATATGAAATGAAAATTATATGAATGATATGAAAATACATGATATGCATTTTGATATGTATAGTGTATATTGCAAAAGATGATGCCCATTTATACTGTGGAATAGCTGGGGTTTATTCACATGCTGAAAGTTTTGGACCCCAGGTAGGTGCTGGTTTTTATTAGGCCATACCGCCCAGCCCTACTACAATGTAATTTTACATTTACATTAGGACTGCGATTTTGCACTTAAAGGGGACATATCCCCGTGCTATAATCGGGTCCTCTGTGCATCTACCAACCCAGAAAACGAGAAAAAGGACAATCCAGTAACTTTGTTTTGGTAAGCCTCTCTCTGCAAGTATGCGAAAAAATGAACCACTCAGATTTCGCTCCTCTAGTGATGTAGGAAGGGGATCTTATTATAATATTACCACCCCTTAGCATGATGATAACAGAAGTTATAACCGCAATTAAACTAAACTACCAGTTCTATCATCATGCAGCATATATTCTCTGGCTCTGAAGGCAACAGTTCCCACATGAGTGATATATAGATTATCATGACAGAATATGTTAATCGATGACTGGATATAGTTAACTCCACATCAGCTACATAAATTCATCAACTGACCATTCACAAAACGTCCTGCTGCATTCTACATGTTGACACTTTCTTCATGAGAAGACATGACCAAACAACATATCAGGCAGAACAGTTTCAGTGGGTAAGTGCGTGAGGTAATCAGAGCCACTGACAGAGCTCTTGAAGCTCCTCCCTCTTCCTGAAAGGAAGCTCATTTGCATTTAAAGGGACACACACAAACACGGCATATTTTTGCTCACCCTCAAAAAGTGACAATTTTAACATGCTATAAAAAATGACCTGTGGGGTATATACACACTCTGGGGACAACAGAGATTTTTGCCTTGTAAAAAGGGGCATGATAGTAAAAATAATAATAATAATAATAATAATAACAAAATGACCCCAATCATTGTAGAATTATTCATTCTTTTCAAAACTAACAGAAAGTTCCTTTATTATTTTTTCCTATCGCAATATATAAATCACAGAAAAAAAAAAATCATGTCAGTTTTTTCCAATATCGTGTAAATGTAGTTTTATCAGTTCATACATTCCCTGGGAATCGAACCCATGACCTTGGCATCACTATCGGCATGTGATACTGTTTGAGATACATGAATGCCTTTATAGCCCACATAAAAATTAAGTAGGCTACTTGAAATCGCTGAAAACTGAGACCCAAATATTTTTTACAGAAATAATTTCCCTTTTAAGAAGCGTTCTCTCAACATTGCAACCGTGCACATTTAATCAGCTCATGACGAACACAATTATTATTTGAATTATCACTCAGTCGTGTATTACTGTGTCTTTGGAGGGCTTTTCTCTTTCAAACACATTAAAATGTACAAAATTACATAATTTAACTTACATGTACTGCAGGGGATTGGCCAAATGTTTTGTCAGCTGAGCCTCTTTGACCTAATACTTGAAGTACATTCAGATATTTTAAGTTCATATGTTAACTTAATAATAATGATAAAATGAAGTTAACAGTTCTATGATGTCAGTTAACAGTCGCGTGACATACAAATAAAATATTTCATTTTTTTAGTAACTGTTTTATTTGTATAATTTAGGCCTAATTACTTAAACTCATCACAAACCAAGTCTTGGAAACCCTGATGTAATGTAATATTTAATGCACTTCATGTTGTTGATAAAGATCAAATTGAATATATTTTCTTTCTCTTTGTATTTTTTTATATCAATACGGTACAATATTATCCTATTCAAAACAATGTGACAAACGAGTTAGTTCAAAAGTAATCAGATTACATTTCCTTAAATGTGTAATGTAATGGATTACATTAACTACAATGTGTGTCCTGAACTTCGGAATCAAATCAAATGTGGAAGAGCCTACTCATCACTGCTTACAAAGCAACTGCAATTTATTACAGATTACTCATCAGTAGGGTTATGGTACCACCCTAAATGTGTCCCAGAAGCATTCTTTCTATAAGGCTGTTCCTCCCATGACCTATAACCTTTAACATCTGACACTGAGGGTTATTTTAGGGACCAAATGGGAAGTCACACCTGCCTGATGTGTTCTTGCTCAGTCGAAAACAAGTCAAATGATTTGGCAAAGCACCTCAAAGTAAGCAAATGCCATAATTTCTGTGATTTATAATACTATATAAAATTAAGTGCATGCAGAAGGGGCGTGATAAGGATAGGTCAGATTAAACCTAAAGCCCCAGATTGCAAACTTTCAATCAGTTATCAGTCTTAGATCAGTGTTTCCCAACACGTTCCCGGAGGCACACCAACAGTCTCTCAATCAAACACACCTGACTCAGGTCATCCGCTCATTAGTGGTGACTCCAAAACCTGATGTGGGTGTGTCAGGCAAAATGTGCACTGCTGGTGGGCCTCCAGGAACATGGTTGGGAACCACTGGGCTAGATCTTTAACTATAATCACAGAACCCATAACAGTGAATTTGTAAATAAATATAGATTAGGAGCACTGGTAGTGTATGAATAGTGTCTGAACCTACATCCTTCTTTTCTGACTCAAAAAAAAAAAAAAAACAGCCTTTAAAAATATACATTACAAACTCAACTAGATCAGTTAATGCATGTGCATTTTGGATGTTTCCACAATTCTGAAAGAAGCAAGTTATGGAAGGGAAATAGCCCAAAAATCACAACAACAACAAACAAAAAAACAGTGGATTCTCCTTTACTGTCTGTACTAGTGACCGTTAGTCTTAGCTTAGATTTGATTTTTTTTAACCGTTAAGCCTATTTAACAGATGTATCTGCGCTCAAACCGTTAGTTAATAGGTGTAGCAACAGGTGTAGAACCAAAATATTGATCATATTAACTAATAAACCCATCCGTTAACTTATGTGACAATCATGTAAGCACGGTGTATATAATGTGATGCGCTTGAATGGAGTGGACTAGCGTGGCGGTGGTGACAGTTGCTGTTCAGCTAAGCTAACACAAAACGGTCAAAATGCAAATGCTCCTCCAGAGCTCTCATAAAGGATGCCTCAAACCTTACCTTTCCCTTTAAACGTCTCAGAGTCCGCTGGTCACAATAATACGCGAATACACATTATATTCGAGATAAACGTACTGGGTCTTTTATCAGTGCGTCAGACCGTGCAGAGTGAGTGACAGTCGCGAGTCTTCTTGGCACGAGACATTCTAACACACATGCCGACAGCCAATCAGAAAGGAGGAACGCCATAGCGTTTGAATTTACCGTAAAGCTCGTATATAAAGTGCAACCGACCACAGAAGCGGAAGGAAATCACCGTAAAGATCTTATAGGCAAACCTCATTCCTACTCAATTATGTTTTTGCAAGTCAGACTTGAGTTGCAAGTTAAAGAAACACTACATTTGTGGAGTTTTGCATTTTAGTCGTCTAGTTTTACTAATAAAGTACGAAAATATGATTAAATAAAATTGATTAATCGCATCCAAAATAAAAGTTTGTTTACATAATATAAGTGTGTGCACTGTAAAACACTCACCTAAAGGATTATTAGGAACACCACACTAATACTGTGTTTGACCCCCTTTCGCCTTCAGAACTGCCTTAATTCTACGTGGCATTGATTCAACACGGTGCTGAAAGCCTTCTTTAGAAATGTTGGCCCATATTGATAGGATGGCATCTTGCAGTTGATGGAGATTTGTGGGATGCACATCCAGGGCACGAAGCTCCCGTTCCACCACATCCCAAAGATGCTCTATTGGGTTGAGATCTGGTGACTGTGGGGGCCATTTTAGTACAGTGAACTCATTGTCATGTTCAAGAAACCAATTTGAAATGATTCGAGCTTTGTGACATGGTGCATTATCCTGCTGGAAGTAGCCATCAGAGAATGGGTACATGGTGGTCATAAAGGGATGGACATGGTCAGAAACAATGCTCAGGTAGGCCGTGGCATTTAAACGATGCCCAATTGGCACTAAGGGGCCTAAAGTGTGCCAAGAAAACATCCCCCACACCATTACACCACCACCACCAGCCTGCACAGTGGTAACAAGGCATGATGGATCCATGTTTTCATTCTGTTTACGCCAAATTGTGACTCTACCATCTGAATGTCTCAACAGAAATCGAGACTCATCAGACCAGGCAACATTTTTCCAGTCTTCAACTGTCCAATTTTGGTGAGCTCGTGCAAATTGTAGCCTCTTTTTCCTATTTGTAGTGGAGATGATTGGTACCCGGTGGGGTCTTCTGCTGTTGTAGCCCATCCGCCTCAAGGTTGTGCGTGTTGTGGCTTCACAAATGCTTTGCTGCATTGTAACGAGTGGTTATTTCAGTCAAAGTTGCTCTTCTATCAGCTTGAATCAGTCGGCCCATTCTCCTCTGACCTCTAGCATCAACAAGGCATTTTTAAGCCACAGGACTGCTGCATACTGGATGTTTTTCCCTTTTCACACCATTCTTTGTAAACCCTAGAAATGGTTGTGCGTGAAAATCCCAGTAACTGAGCAGATTGTGAAATACTCAGACCGGCCCGTCTGGCACCAACAACCATGCCACGCTCAAAATTGCTTAAATCACCTTTCTTTCCCATTCTGACATTCAGTTTGGAGTTCAGGAGATTGTCTTGACCAGGACCACACCCCTAAATGCAGTGAAGCAACTGCCATGTGATTGGTAGATTAGATAATTGCATTAATGAGAAATTGAACAGGTGTTCCTAATAATCCTTTAGGTGAGTGTATTTCTTAAATATATACATGTATGTGTGTATTCAAATATAATAATTATACACAGTAACCTACACACACATATGTTATGTAAACCCAAACTTTTATTTTGGATGTGAATTCACATGTTGAATTTGACAGCACTAAAAACAAATGTATTATTAGCATATTATTATTATTATTATTATTATTATTATTATTATTACACACATAAAAATACACAACTTTATATAATAGTTTTTCAGTTTTTGACAGTGTAGTTTCCTGGAAAGGAAGAAGATGAAAATTAAATCTTATTATTTCTTTAATTTCGTTTGCATGTTTATTAATTTTTTTTATTATTATTTTTTTAATAAATGTATTATTTGCAGTTGTTCTGAATGACTTGTCTGGGTGTCTGAATGTCATTTTTTATTTAATGATTTTATTTCTTGCATTACATTATCGAGTTTGGTGAACAAGTATTCAACTGATATTACTGCTAGGACATTTTGAGATCAATTAATGCCTGCTTATCTTTATGTACGTGAATGTATTTATTTTACACAGAGCAAGTGTCTATTCGCTCTATGACCAGAAGAGGCCGCAGTTGAGTTTCTAGTTTTGTTTTGGCAGATTTAGATATGTAGAAGTCCTGCACAGCCGAACCAACCATTTTAACCATTTGGATGTTTGAGAAAGGCCTACTTTGTCTACGGGTTTGTTTATCATGCTACAGTACAGCACATAGGTGTAATTTGGTAGCACTTCTAAATATTTGTCACTAACAAACATTACATTGAGCAGATCAGTAACTGATGTACAAACCCGATTCCAAGAAAGTTGGGACACTGTACAAATTGTGAATAAAAACAGAATGCAATGATGTGGAAGTTTCAAATTTCAATATTTTATTCAGAATACAACACAGATGACATATCAAATGTTTAAACTGAGAAAAATTATAATTTTAAGGGAAAAATAAGTTGATTTTAAATTTCATGGCATCAACACATCTCAAAAAAGTTGGGACAAGGCCATGTTTCCCACTGTGTGGCATCCCCTCTTCTTTTTCTAACAGTCTGCAAACGTCTGGGGACTGAGGAGACAAGTTGCTCAAGTTTAGGAACAGGAATGTTGTCCCATTCTTGTCTAATACAGGCTTCTAGTTGCTCAACTGTCTTGGGTCTTCTTTGTGGCATCTTCCTCTTTATGATGCGCCAAATGTTTTCTATGGGTGAAAGATCTGGACTGCAGGCTGGCCATTTCAGTGCCCGGATCCTCCTTCTACGCAGCCATGATGTTGTGATTGATGCAGTATGTGGTCTGGCATTGTCATGTTGGAAAATGCAAGGTCTTCCCTGAAAGAGACGACGTCTGGATGGGAGCATATGTTGTTCTAGAACTTGGATATCCCTTTCAGCATTGATGGTGCCTTTCCAGATGTGTAAGCTGCCCATGTCACACGCACTCATGAACCCCATCCCATCAGAGATGCAGGCTTCTGAACTGAGCGCTGAGAACAACTTGGGTTGTCCTTGTCCTCTTTAGTCCGGATGACATGGCGTCCCAGTTTTCCAAAAAGAACTTCAAATTTTGATTGGTCTGACCACAGAACAGTTTTCCACTTTGCCACAGTCCATTTTAAATGAGCCTTGGCTCAGAGAAAACGCCTGCGCTTCTGGATCATGTTTAGATATGGCTTCTTTTTTGACCTGTAGAGTTTTAGCCGGCAACGGCGAATGGCACGGTGGATTGTGTTCACGACAATGTTTTCTGGAAGTATTCCTGAGCCCATGTTGTGATTTCCATTACAGTAGCATTCCTGTATGTGATGCAGTGCCGTCTAAGGGCCGAAGATCACGGGCATCCAGTATGGTTTTCCGGCCTTGACCCTTACGCTTTGACAGAGATTGTTCCAGATTCTCTGAATCTTTGGATGATATTATGCACTGTAGATGATGAGAACTTCAAACTCTTTGCAGTTTTTCTCTGAGAAACTCCTTTCTGATATTGCTCCAGTATGTTTGGCCGCAGCATTGGGGGAATTGGTGATCCTCTGCCCATCTTGACTTCTGAGAGACACTGCCACTCTGAGAGGCTCTTTTTATACCCAATCATGTTGCCAATTGACCTAATAAGTTGCAAATTGGTCCTCCAGCTGTTCCTTATATGTACATTTAACTTTTCCGGCCTCTTATTGCTCCCTGTCCCAACTTTTTTAGGAATGTGTAGCTCTCATGAAATCCAAAATGAGCCAATATTTGGCATGACATTTCAAAATGTCTCACTTTCAACATTTGATATGTTATCTATATTCTACTGTGAATAAAATATAAGTTTATGAGATTTGTAAATTATTGCATTCCTTTTTTATTCACAATTTGTAGTGTCCCAACTTTTTTGGAATCGGGTTTGTATATGGGTCATTCATTCGGTAATATTTCAGTCCCCCAGACTTTTTAAAGTGGTGGTTCATCAAAATGAAAGGCTTTCCACAATACTTTGGCATGTCCATTATAATAAATAAAAATAATTATTGCATTTAAATAATTTTTATCATAAAATAATGTCTTATTTCTGTCGTACAATAAGTCATGAGGCACTTCACTGATTGTAAATTATTTGTAAATATTTAACTAAATGTGCAGTGTCTATCATTTTTGGCAATATTGTAACTATATATCTATGTTACTTAAATTCAAGTTTATAAAAAAACTAAAACTTTATAAAAAAAAAAAAAAAAAAAAAAAAACGTCACACCAACCTTTCTTTCTGTAATAATTGAGGCTCCACCCATATGTTTAATTTACCAGAAATGACATCATTCACGTCTCTTTAACAGTGGAGCAGAAGATGATAAGTAGTATCTTTTTATTCATATTTTTGTGCGTAGTCAGGGAGGGTACTGTCAAACTTAACTCAACCCCATCAGATAAAATTAAGATGGAAAATGATTTAAATCCATAATATACTTGTTTCATTGCTGCCATATATGGTCTACACTACAGGAGCAGCAGTGGCCATTTTAAGCAAAAAACCTCAACCCGTCACACTCAACCCTGTCACATATCTGTATATTTCTCATTGTTTTGGGGTTGTAAACTTGTGACAGGGTTGAGTGTTTCACTTCATTTATGAATAATAATAAAAAAAAAAAAAAAAAAAAAGTCATGGTTTCAGTAAAGATATACTTGCCGAAATCATGACAACTCATAACGTGCACTTAAACATTGACAAGCATCATATTTCAGAAATGGCAGCTACATCAGAAGCAGAGAGACTGTGTTGTGCATGCCGATATGTTGACCCAGTAAGAAGGACACAAAATTATAAATATGTATTTTCCCCGCAAACCTGTTACAGTCGTCAACCCAGACACACTATTCTCAACCGTCACATTAATATTTTTTGGAAGAAATAGGGAAGACGATTAAAAATGAAGGCATTTCTTGTTGATTTTTAAACCAATTCCAGGTGGGAAATAAGATGATTGTTGGAGGTTTGATATGTGCCTAATTTTCTACATATAATTAAAGAAAATTATTTAGTTGAAATATTACTGAATCCCACTGGGTAAACCCAGCCTGATCTGCCGGCGATCTGATTTCACCCTGCAGCTCAGGCTGGAAACCTGTACATTAATTTCTACTGCTTCTCACTTTTGCAGGAACCAATCACAGACCGGCTTATCCACCTGGCACGCTATTGGCGGGTTTAACACAATGACGGATAGAGAAGCGATGGATCGATGTCCGTTGATCACGCCTCTTGTGGTCTGATTGGTTGAAGGACTATCCAATTGCGTACAGAGTCATTTGAACTATGCTCGTTGATCACGCCTCTTGTGGTCTGATTGGTTGAAGGACTATCCAATTGCGTACAGGGTCATTTGAACTATGCCCGTTGTTCACGCCTCTTGTGGTCTGATTGGTTGAAGGACTATCCAATTGCGTACAGAGTCATTTGAACTATGCCCGCTGATCACACCTCTTGTGCAGTAGAAAATACAGAGCAGACTCCCCTGACCAATGTTCAATCTTAAATTGAGCTTGGTCTGGTGATAGCCAGACAAGGAATGACACATATTCCAACATGAATAAGTAGGGCATAAATATATGAATCAGAGTATAATGGTATATCTAATTACAATTTACAACTAATGATCTGTTGAGTATTAAATCATGTAAATGTTTTCAAACTATAGTCAAGTCCTGTCACAGCTAACCCAGCTAACAAAAAAGTTATAAGACCATTTTGCTAATGTTCCCATTAAGTTACGAAAACGCCCAGTTTTAATGTTTTTTTCTTGGTTATGTGAACGTTTTGCAAACGTTATCTTTGAAATGTTATCTGAAAGTTGTAAGGTTTAGACTAACATTATTCTAAAATATTTCAGAAGAATGTTTCATGAATGATGTATAAATAAAGTTTTTGTGCTAACATTTTGATATTTTGACATTTTGATAATTCTATTAACGTTACTGGAAGGTTTGTTCATAACTGAGGAAACCTCTGCCAGAACGTTAGCCAAAGTTCTGAAAATGTGCCCTGTTTGCATGGCAAGTATTGAAAGTGATTTAGCTCTTTATCCCTTTACTGGTTGCACCATTAATTCAGGCGGCTTCTCCTCCTGGTTTGTGCCTCTTTGGATGACGTTTGAGTAAATGTACCTACACTTGCTCTGCCCAAGGCTAACCTGTTTTGCCTGTACACCAAAGAGAGATCAAACAATCTCACTTCCAAAATGATCTGTATTATATTATCTTCCATTATGCTATGAAACTTCAACTCTCATAAGGATTAAAAATGATTGGGAGAAAGAAATTTGCAGGGTGAGGCGCTAGACTCCACCTGAGCAGGCTTAAGGTAATGACTGTGTAGCATGTCTGCTTTCATCTGTCAGTTCATACAATTAAGAAATCATACTTCACGTCCTTGACATATAGGCCTGGTTTCACAGACATGGCTTAGATTAAGCCAGGATTAGGCCATTTAGTTCTTATAAACATGCCTAAACTGTGCATCTCGAGACAAAACAATGGCACCGACATATTTTCAGATATTTAAAAACAGCACAAACATGCATTTTAGTCTGGGACTAGGTTTAATGTTTTACATGAGAACTCACAGAAAGAGAAAAGGAAGGAAAGAAGACTGAAAGGAAGACACATCTAATGAGAGTGTCCTTTATTTCATATGTGTACATAAATATTGCATATCAAATAAACATTATTATCAAAATATACACAAATACTAAGGAAATTGTATTTGTTAATAAATAGGTACAAACAATAAGTTACAATAGGGTTTATTATATTATTCTAGATGCGTACCAAATGATGCACTATACAATATGCACTTGTACACTATGCACTCAACCAAGTAGTGTATGAATTTTATAAGGTTATTTTATCATTCAACATTAGAGTCTGATAGCCCCTCCCTCTCCGCTACGTAATTAAAGCTGTGACAATCCATACTTCATATTTTTTTGGGGTACTTAAGTGCATCATCCAAGTATTTAAGTGCACTTTTTCTTTTTGGACCTTTTTCAGTGTATAACACTACTCGCACTGTTTGTACTACAAAAAACGGCACAGAATAGTGCATAAGTACGCACATTGGGACGCACCTTATGTGCAATATATCTGTAGTGCAATCCACACCAGTGACATCAGTGTGACTTCTGCCTGAAACAACAAAAAATAATAATAAATAAAGTGAAAATGGAATTGCAGATGTTTTAATGGTAGCTACACTTAAGAAAGGACTACAGAATTTTTACATTGAGCATCCCGTCTTACTTTCTCTTCAAACCATTATGTTGTTCTTCTCTAGTTTCTCTCTCTCGTTAGTGGAGCTCAGGAAAGCTGCCTGAAAGCGATGGTGTGTTCTATAGCTGGAATATAAAAACAAAACCACAATAAATACATTTAGTACGCGGTCTCCAGAATATTCAAATCTACACTAAACAAAAAACTGACTTTGTTTCACCCTTGTTCACATTACTTAAAAACTCAAGTAACTACATTAATTTAACTTAGTTGTTGTAGAATAATATCATTATATCTGCGTAATATCACCCATGGTACGGCAGCAAAGTTCCTTGATCATTACGCAGGAACGAGAGCATAGTTCCTAGCCATATCGGGCTAGAAAATCGCAGCTTTTGATTTTCCGTCGGTCTTAGTACACGATGCAACTACAGAAGAGTCAAGTTTTAAATGGGGAAAATATAGAAACTCTTTGGTCATTTGAGCGAGATGCTAACGGTCTAATCAGATTCAATGAATTATGCTAAAAGGATTGGATTCGAAAACGGTAAAACTGTTCAACTCTAGAGGAGTCGGAAAATGCTTTCAAAATTTTCAAAAAAAGTGTAGTGTTCCTTTAATAGTCCGCCTGAAAACAAAGCCTTTGTGACGCCAAGCCCCCTCATGGAAGAAACTGTGACAATGAGTGCTAAGCCAAGATCAACTAAACGCTGGATTTTCAAAAGTATGTGAAGTGTGCAGTGCCACTGTTGCGGTAAACGTGCACAACATTCTTAAATGTATAATTAATTAGATGCACACCGGTCTGTTATCGTAGGGACATCGACTTTACATTTTCACGCCCCTAAACTGTGATTGGTTGCTTTACATGTCAGTCAGACGTCCTCCTGGGGCGGTACTTGCCCAATGAAAACCACTTAATTCATATGGATTAGTCTTATGATCTCTTTATGAACTTTTTGAAGTGTTAGAGTGGTAGTTGTGTAGCTGTCAATGGAGGGACAGAAAGCTCTCAGATTTCATCAAAAAGATCTCAATTGTGTTCCGAATATGAACGAAAGTCTTACAGGTTTGGAACGGCATGAGGATGAGTGAGTAATTCATTAATGAAAGAATTTTCATTTTTGGGTGAACTAACCCTTTGATGAGTGCTCTCTTGTTTTATACATAATACATATGGCGCCATCTGGCGTCTCAATTGTAATGTAGTGAAAATGACCTCAGAGGACTAATATTGCTCAAACAAGCTCAAACAATAAGAGCGTGGCGCTAGCAACGCTAAGGTCGTGGGTTCGATTCCCAGGGAAAGCAAGAACTGACAAAATGTAAAAATGTGTACCTTGAATGCAATGTAAGCCGCTTTGGATAAAAGTGTCTGCCAAATGCATAAATGTAATATTGTCATGTCCTGATAATAGTAACGACTGTGTCACTGCATTCCTTACATATAAAAACCTATTGATATATACAGGCTTCCGTGTAAAAAAAATGATTTAATAGACAAATATAAAGTGCTTACATAGCCTATGAAATTCCTTCACAAAACTAAAGTTTTCATTGAAATAATTTTTTAAAAATGGATTAGTGGAGGAAAAAAAGCATCATAAAGTGTCCAGAATACATGTCAACTCATACACATTGCAAAGTGTGCTTATGAATATCCAGTACGAGCAGATCTGAAATCTAGTCGACGTAGAAGCTCAAATAAGCTATAAGAGAGATTTGATTCCCACGTTTTGGTCGCTACATAATTTCCATACTTGTATGCGATCTTATAGTTTTGATGGCTTAGTATGGTTTACAATAATAATGATATAGAATGGGTAGGTGTGTCCAAACTAATGGTGTATAAATGAATGCTGTCACAATAGGAGCCTATTATAACCCAGGCGTGTTTTGTGAGTGAAAGATGAGTGTGTGTGGGTGTACTGAATATTTAGCAAGCGTACTCTGAATGTAATGTGTTTTGTATGGTACTTACTGCACGCAGACCATAAGCAGGATGGCTAGGCAGCTGATGATTGACAGGACGACAGCCATGATGACGAGCGCGGTGTGGGTGGTTTCAGTGCTGCTCTCATCCCGAGACGTCTCAAGGAGCTGGATCCCACAGCGTTCTCCGTCATAACCTCTCTTACATCTGAACATACATTCAATACTTTACACATACTGAATCCAACATTTGCCTGATTTTCATGAATTATAACACTTCATTTGAATCCTCTGAGTAAATGTCAATAAAGTTTAGTGTGCATGCAGATAAGCGTCACTCACACACAGACGGGCTCTCTCAGGCCTTGCAGGTGCGTGCAGTGGCCGTGGATACAGTAGTCCACGTGAGAGGTCAGGCAGGGGTCAGCGGTGGTGCTGTGGCTCCTGTGACCCGATGTGTGATTTGGCTGAAGAGGTGTGATGTTTTTATTCTTTTTTCTTCCTTTGTTCTTTTTGCGCCCAGAGCGTTTTTGATTCTGCTCGTCGTTAATCACTTGGGTTACTGAAAGATATAAGGTACATGAGAGACTTTGATGAGTGTGAGAATATTTGTTTTCTATAACTATTTTTTTCTTTTTACATTTAATTAAAACATTTTCATGTCATTACGTTCTTTTTCACCAAATCTCTCTACACTTGCTGCTTGGTCAATTTATTGAATTAATTTAAGCTAGTGCAGCACAATCCTTTAACATTCTGTCGTATGTTGTTTTGTTGCAAGCAATTCATTTAAATTTGTATTATAAACATTTGCATTGAATTTTTTTATTGCCATTAAAGGCACAATATGTAATTTTTGCGCTAGAGGTCACTTATTCAAAACAAAAGGCGTATCTTGATGACATCTTGATTTTGCGGAATCATGAGAATCCAACGGGACTCAACGGGACAGAAATCATATTCATGGATGAGCTAATGTATTAAAGATTTATTAACGTTACTGTAGTATGAAACATTGGAGCGGAACAAGGCCGCTGGATTGCTAATGAGAGACGAGCGCGACACACGGCCCGAGAGCAGTGGAGCTTTTATTCTGCGGCAGACGAGCACTTTCGCTTGTTTCGCTCTCGGTATGTGGGGTAACGCAGCGCTGTTTTATCACATTACATACATTTGAGTGTGTTGAATGTTGTGTTATAATGCTACTCTGTGCGTTCACTCGGCGGATACTATGAGACACATAGATCGATCGATGTCAGGCATGGTAAAACATGGTACTTGCAGTAAATCAAGAAAACCACATTTAAACAATAAATCTGTGTTGAGCGATATAACAATGATTAGTTTTCTGTCGATTACTGTATCCAAACAGCTGCTCAGCTGTCTAATAAAACACACAATATATTAAAGCGTCTTTGGTGTTTCCATGGTTTCTTCAAAATAAACCTGAAATCAAGGCTAACGCAGGTATGATGTCATTGATAGGCGACGCACGGTCCGTGTCCTGGTTAAAATCGCTTATTTCTCTGGATTTAAACATTCTTGGAAACATTTGGGATAATGGTAAAGTACACAAGTCAACAAAATATATAACACTGTTCTAGTGGTTTTAGGATATTTTAATCCAAAAATCTTACATATTGTGCCTTTAATGTAGTATTGCTGAAACTGATAAAGGGAATGGCACGGAGTGTGCAATATACATTATAACTATGTGAACTATGAACTGATTATGCTTTTAGTAAGATTCACCCAGTAATTGTTATTACAGTAAAACTGTGTTAACCTAATGCACAAGTTAACCTTTGTGGTTCATAGATGATGCATTTAATGTCCTTATTAAAATTCCAAAAGGTTAGTTGGGGTAGTAATTATAATTGGTTTAATTTAAGAATAATTGACGTCTGTGGGAGATTTTCACAAGTGGAAAAGTTTGTGTGTGTACCTTTAAGTACTCTATGTAACGTTTGTCCCTCTAGTGGTTGAAAATCAAAATGTCCTTCCACATGTTTTTTGCGGAAGAACAGTTTTGGATGAATATGGTTATCCTACTGCTCATAAAACATCAACTACTAATCTTAAGAGATATAACCAGTTTAGAGGGAAAGGGTTTCAACCTGACTAGCTGAAGACGTTACTGTAGCTTTACCCGTTATTAGACACGCTACTTCTTTGAAAATAAATTCCAGCACAGCGTATAATGAAATAAGCCTTCACAATAGATAATGCTTTACAATGAACTTCGTTAGAGAGCTACATATGGCAATTTATCTGTTCAATAAAATACCTTACTCACCTGTTGAGTAATAAAAACGCCATCTCTCCACATTTTAAATCGCTCAATTCTCGCTGCCCTCGAAAAGCCAATGTTGATTCTTGTTTTATTACGAGCTGTCACATTCTCCTTTTGACTTTGTCCGGCCCCAGGGTTTTGAGATTTAGCTTCTCCATGTCAACCTTTATTGCTCGTTATGAAAACTAACCTATAAAACATTTATCCATTTATGGATATGATGAGACGCGCACGGGCGAGGGACGTATGCACATAATTTGCCGAGAAAACCCACTAGTTCTAAATATAAACACTTAGTATAGGCTTACCATATAATCAGGGTAAGTTCTTTGAACAAAAAAAGTTACATAGTGTACCTTTAAACAAAGATGGATCATTGAACATTCCTGATGGATCCTGATCCTCATCAGATACCAAATCTTCACCCAAAGCACTCTGAAGCCCCTCCCCTGATGATGACATCACGGTTACATGATCCAGTGTAGATGTGTGAGCGGCTGCTGTTCTTATAATGAAAGCTGCACTGCAAGCTGCACACAGACACACACAATGAATCACAGCCTGTTATATCACAGTAGAAATGTAGTAACTTCTTATATTGTGAGGAATGCTGTTTCGGCCCAGTTTGCAAATAACAGGATCAAACGCTTCATTATAAATCACAATGACACATTAACCTCAATTAGGGAATATAAAGAGAGGTTAATCTTCTAATGTTGCGGTTGATGTTGAGTCATGCTGTAAACACCCCTTGTATACTGTACTGAGCAAACTAGTTGTGCAAGTGTGTGAGAGAGAGGAAAATGAGAGTGAAAGCCATAAACGAGTGGAAAAGTTGAGGTTAGGTGATGTAACATTGCACCTGCTGCAACTACAATACAAAATCAGAGTCCTTTATGTCTCCTTTTCTTGTTTGGACAACTGTTACCAAGTTCTCTTATACAGGACCTGATCTGATATATAAAGCATTCCAGTCATGTTAAAATGCTCAATATAATAAAATGTATGATGTGGGGGAAAAAAAGTTCTTCTACATATTGAGAAGGATGCACATATTGTATGTGGGTCTGAATCCAGGCTGTCATGTTAATTTCTACACTGAAAAAAATAAATAAAAAAAGGGTGTAGAATCCATTTTCAGTTGGAAATTGCTAGTACGTTTCACAAAGAAACAGCAAGTAACACACTGAATTAAATAGGACATTTTGAAGTAGAAAGACCGAAAGTATTATTTATAGATTCGAAAAATCGTTTTTTCCAGTGTCAATGTCAAAAGGGCAAAAATGTAGCAAAATAAACACGTTATTTGACGTCAACATCGAAAGGTTGCTAGATTGATCTCTGCACGGCGCAAACAATGATCCATCACTACTGAAATTTTCATTTCATGTCAGATTATTCCAGAGAGATAAATTAAAGACAACAAGGGGTCTCTACAGTTAAACAAGATATTCAGCCAGAAAACATGTAGGCTGGAGCATGCTTTTATCCATCAGGAATTGATTGGGATCAAGAAAAGTGGGTGTTATAATGCAAAATGGAGTCAGACCTGAACATGGAGGACTACTCCCATCCTGAAACACAGCCAGCATCTGTTGGCTGAAACTTAAGCAGCCATGGTAACGTTGTTGCATAGGTGGGGTAGTTTTGATGAAGAGATTACAAAGGCAGGCATGATTTTATTTGGAATAATGTGCAAAGAAGACGAGGAACAAGTATATAGGATCCATTTGATTTCGTCTTAGTAATCTAAGGAGCCATTGTCTGAAAATTGCTGGAACAAATTCCACCAGCCCTGGGTGTGTGGCAATAAATTATAATAAACTGATCCAGTCTATCGAACAATCGTTGTATTTTTGCATGCCATTATATTCTGCACATTCTGTTCTCCATTGCATTAACTATTAACATATTTCTTTAAAATTATTATTTTTAAATTTTTAATTTTAATTGGAGTCCATCAACATCCCTAAAGCTTCACAGTCCTGTATCTCGTCATTTCACTCAGTAACATTAGGCAGTTTTGATTTATATGCTGTTTAATATTGATGATCACGTTATTTTACATATGCATATGATAGCTTGTTTCTGCTTCATCGCATGTGTTTTAATCAGGAGAATCTCTACTCTTTCAGAAGATGCATAATAGCGCCCCCGGCGTATATCAGTGAAAACATTCCGTCAACGGTGGGGAAAAGCGTCAACGCGTTTGGCAGGAAAAGAGTTCATATGAAACCAGACTATATTAAAGGTAGGGAAGGCAATTTCAGAGAAGCTAGCAATAGCAAGCTAGCTTTGAAAGCATAAGATCAATGTTGCCAAGTCCGTGGTTTTCCCGCGGAATTGGGCTACTTTAACACTATTGGCGCGGGCTGACGCGAGTCCAATTATGTGATATTTAGCACTGGGAATGCGAATTTTAGCAGGGAACCCTGCCAAAAAACATATATTATTGGATTTATATATCGCACATATGGAAACATATATTTTACGCGATTTTTACCGGAGAATCCCCCTCCCCAAAACGCAGTTGTGCTTGTTTTAGGTTTGAATAGCAATTGGGCGGATTTTGTTGTGAAAACCTGGCAACCCTGCATAAGATCCCACCCTCCCTTCAGAGCGTCTCCGAAAGCCACGCCTCCTCCTCCAAAAAACAAAACAAAACATGAATGAGCCTGCAAAGCATCAGAGAAACGGCGCTAAGTTACCTCATGTCTTACATCACATAACATTATAATATTAATAATGAATGTAAACAACTAACACAATCTCACAGCAATTTGTAACCAGTTTAGTCTCTGCAGCAGATTCATTTCGGCATTGACAGTGTTGACAAAAACGGCTCCGGGTAGAACGTCACGGGCTGCCGTCTCGTAATTACGGTTATGGCATGGCGTTAACGCAGCATAAGCTCGTTGTTTTGGTTCAGGAGGAACCGTGAAAGGCGGCTGCTGTTTGTTTTGCGATGTCCGGAGGTATGGAAATACAGGCAGGTAGGACATCCTTTCATTGCATTCGGTCCGAATGCAATGATTGGACAAACAGTTTTTGGTCCTGAGACTTCCACAGAAGATATACATGTTTTAATATTATTGAAATTGTTTTAAATGATTGATTATCAGGATGTGAAGATATGAACTTCAACCAGTATAAAGTGTTTCTAAAATAAATAAATAAATAAAAAAGCCTACCACACCTTTAACTGTTTTGCAATTTAAACTTTGTCGTCAAATATTTTGCTGGAAACTGTTCTTTCTAATAAATACTTTGATATATGGTAATTCAACGACATTCAGACATTTTAAAGTGGTGTATGTGTCCTTCTATCACAGGCATGATCTGGCGACTGCTGCAGTCAAACAAGTCTGCACCGAGAATGTGAGTAAATGCATTTGATCCGAACACTCCTACAGACTGGAATCCTACGTTTAATTGTCAGAGAAATTCCTCACCTAGAAACACACACACACACACACCTATTATTGTGTGCCGGGATGACCTTTCAAACGTTATTTCGGAAAGCTAAATATATATTTAACACAGCAGTGCGACGCCCTAATCCTCTGTCCTTTGCAATGAACAATAAGCGCTTTGTGACACTGAACATGACAACAGACAGCCGAGATTTAAAATGTGTGGCGTTTTTGGCGTCACCTTTTGGCGTCACGTTTTTTTGGCGGAAAAGCCGTAGCTATTCAGAGGCATGTTACTACAAGTCGAATCAATTTCCCACAGCCCAGCCTGCCTGGAGACATAAACACAATATCTGTGCTTCACTCGGCTAGAGAGTTTGCCATCAAGTCAAGTCAATTGTCTTGTGTAAATTGTCAAAGTGAAATTCAAATACAGTAAGTAAATAAATAAATGCAAAACATTTACACTGAGCATGGAAGATAATATGTTGCATGTTTCACACACTTTTTCCTAAAGTTGCTTTCTCACTAATGAACAATCAAAAATAATAATTTCTAAGCAATCTAAATATTTTACCACAAAGCATAATGAAAACACATTCACACACACAAACAAAAACAGAACATTTTATGATTTAATTCATTTTTAAGGACTAGAGTTTTCAGGACTGGAAAGCACAATTTTTTTGAGAGTTTTCCATGACAGCGTCAACCCTTAGGTTGACAGGTCAAGAACAGGATGGAGAAAACCAAACTCACCGACACAGAGCAGAAGAGAGGAGAGGCGCTGTAGGTTCATGGCAGCTGACAGCTGAGTTCCGTGTTGAGTTTCTGTTTGTCATGTACTTATCGTCCAGGAGGAGCTTTTATAGGGAGGTTTCCCGTCACACACACATTAGATGCACACACATTACAGAGATAATGTGTGTGTTTGTGTTAGTGCGCATTTGTAGGTGCCTTTTGTAAGGTTAATGATTGACGAGAGTCCGTCTGTAGAATTCATCCAATGGTCATTCAGACACAAGTCATAATTTACCATTGATTTTCCATTTCACGTCACTGATGCTGAATGTTTATAATACTGTACCTCCACTGTATTATGCTGTTGTGATGGGATATAAAAATACTTCTAAATAAGTAAACATGAAAACTATGTTTGGGTTGATGACTTCACATGCAGTGATCAGTGTTTCAGGTTTTGGGACACAGAGTCACTGGAATTGAATTTGGCCTTGGAATATTTGGGATGGAATATGAGATGCATCACGTCTGGAATAAAAAGAATGAAAAGAATGAGACATTTTTATGGATAAATGCAATGAACAGATAAAGAGAGAAGCCAAAATACCACCAGCACACATACCTGATCAGTGGATGAGCACGGCTTCATGCGTCATTAAGTATGATTACCGTCGCAGTAATTTGAGGCCAAAAAAATTACACAGGCACGGCAGCTGTAGGAACGAGCCGTTTCTTTGAGATTGCCATTATTAAACGTGTCTGCGCATCTTAAATTCTGTTTAAGCCGCCTGCCGTGCAACATGTCCCTCACATCTGCATGGTAATGGGTTTCTGAAGGGCCTAAAAGGAAGAGAAATACAGCTAATGACCCTGAACCATTAACACTCGCAGAACAAACTTAGCACTAAACACCCCATTAAAAGCTAACCAGAATTTAAATAAAGAGTAAAAGGCATTTTGAGGCACCACCTTGCAAGCAACTTAGCGTTTTACCATCTCGGTTAACTACAGACCTGATATCGTCCGGCTATGAGTAACCCACTTCTAGCCAAAATAACTTGCGAGATGTGTGATATTCCATCATGTATGAAAGTCAACAGTGTTTACAAGGTGTTTGGTTTCATTTCTTTGACATGTTCATGTTCTAGATGACATTCTTGGGCTATGGTTTGATGTCTGTTGAATTTTCACTGACAGCCCAAAGTTGCCTTGTTTTAGCGTAGACATCCGGGCTGTGTTTGGACTTTTAAACGCATTTGCTGGTCATTGGATTCATAAAGCAGAATAAAATCCCCTCTGTTTAACTTACAACTAAAATGCATTTACTGTTGTGCTACTATGTGTGAAAAATTAACATGTGATGCATTCATGAAATATGTGTACAGAGGTCATTTTCACAAAGGTATAAGTTTGCATTCTGATCATTTTGAAGATGGCTTCAAATTCTATGTAGTGATAGCTGATGATATAGGTGTTCAGTGATAACATCAAACCTTCTTTTTTTAGCTCAAAATATAAAACAGACAGGTCTGCTATGGGTTATGGATGTAACGCTACACTGCAGTTTTTAGAACAGAAATAAGAAACAGCAGACGTACTACATACTATTCTGAGGCAGCTCCTTAAAACTTGCCTGCAATGTAAACCAACTTGTTGGAGCAGCCCACAATGTGCGTCCCAATATGACACAAAAGTCTAGAGGATTAGAGCAGAGGCCGTTCCACTGGTATAAATGTACCACAAAAATAACCGAATAAAATGTATTTTCATTATTTACTTAATTTATTTATTTATTTTTTATTGTTAAGCATGTTGGGCTTTTTTTTTTTTTTTTTGTCCTGACCATAGATGACAAAATCTCAATCTAAAATTTTGTCATTTAATCTGAATATCAACATTTTTAGATTAATTGATCTCTGGAAAATATTGATCTACGATATTGTATTATGTTGAATATCAAAGTTTTTTGTGTCTATTTGTTAAAGTCTCCATATACATATATTTTTTTTATTTAACTTGTTTGTGTGTAAATATGCATGTATGGATGGGTGTTATCTGTTAAACCCACGTGAGATGTGTTGCTGTCAGTCTTGGCCAGGACACTCTTGTAAAAGAGATTCTTAATCTCAATGTGCTTCTTTTCCTGGTAAAATAAAGGTTATAGTAATATAGGGGATAGGGAATGACTCAGTGTAAATATGCTTTCCATTGGGGCGAATGACGTCTGGTTTCACACAAACCATCGCAGCTCCGGTCCAGAGACACGACAGCACAGAGCGGATCATGTGATCGAGTCGGTCCAGAGACACGACAGCACAGAGCGGATCATGTGATCGAGTCGGTCCATAGACACGACAGCGCAGAGCGGATCATGTGATCGAGTCGGTCCAGAGACACGACAGCACAGAGCGGATCATGTGATTGAGTCGGTCCAGAGACACGACAGCACAGAGCGGATCATGTGATCGAGTCGGTCCAGAGACACGACAGCACAGAGCGGATCATGTGATCGAGTCGGTCCAGAGACACGACAGCACAGAGCGGATCAGTGACGAGTCCGTCCAGAGACACGACAGCACAGAGCGGATCATGTGATCGAGTCGGTCCAGAGACACGACAGCACAGAGCGGATCATGTGATCGAAGTCGGTCCAGAGACACGACAGCACAGAGCGGATCATGTGATCGAGTCAGTCCAGAGACACACGACAGCACAGAGCAAATCATGTGATCGAGTCGGTCCAGAGACACAACAGCACAGAGCGGATCATGTGATCGATCAGAGACACGACAGCACAGAGCAAATCATGTGATCGAGTCGGTCCAGAGACACAACAGCACAGAGCGGATCATGTGATCGAGTCGGTCCAGAGACACGACAGCACAGAGCGGATCATGTGATTGAGTCAGTCCAGAGACACACGACAGCACAGAGCGGATCATGTGATCGTCGGTCCAGAGACACGACAGCACAGAGCGGATCATGTGATCGAGTCGGTCCAGAGACACACAACAGCACAGAGCGGATCATGTGATCGAGTCGGTCCAGAGACACAGCACAGAGCGGATCATGTGATCGAGCACAGACAGCACAGATCGGATCATGTGATTGAGTCAGTCCAGAGACACACGACAGCACAGAGCGGATCATGTGATCGAGACGGTCCAGAGACACGACAGCACAGAGCGGATCATGTGATTGAGTCAGTCCAGAGACACACGACAGCACAGAGCGGATCATGTGATCGAGACGGTCCAGAGACACGACAGCACAGAGCGGATCATGTGATCGAGTCGGTCCATAGACACGACAGCACAGAGCGGATCATGTGATCGAGTCGGTCCATAGACACGACAGCACAGAGCGGATCATGTGATCGAGTCGGTCCATAGACACGACAGCACAGAGCGGATCATGTGATCGAGTCGGTCCATAGACACGACAGCACAGAGCGGATCATGTGATCGAGTCATCTAGAGACACGACAGCACAGAGCGGATCATATGATCGAGTCCAGAGATGCAACAGCACAGAGCGGATCATGTGATCGAGTCCAGAGATGCAACAGCACAGAGCGGATCATGTGATCGAGTCGGTCCAGAGACACGACAGCACAGAGCGGATCATGTGATCGAGTCGGTGCAGAGACACGACAGCGCAGAGCGGATAATGTGATCGAGTCGGTGCAGAGACACGACAGCGCAGAGCGGATCATGTGATCGAGTCGGTGCAGAGACACGACAGCACAGAGCGGATCATGTGATAGAGTCGGTCCAGAGACACGACAGCACAGAGCGGATCATGTGATCGAGTCAGTCCAGAGACACGACAGCACAGAGCGGATCATATGATCGAGTCGGTCCAGAGACACGACAGCACAGAGCGGATCATGTGATTGAGTCGGTCCAGAGACACAACAGCACAGAGCGGATCATGTGATCGAGTCGGTCCAGAACCACGACAGCACAGAGCGGATCATGTGATTGAGTCGGTCCAGAGACACACGACAGCACAGAGCGGATCATGTGATCGAGTCGGTCCAGAGACACACGACAGCACAGAGCGGATCATGTGATCGAGTCGGTCCAGAGACACGACAGCACAGAGCGAATCATGTGATCGAGTCGGTCCAGAGACACGACAGCACAGAGCGGATCATATGATCGAGTCCAGAGATGCAACAGCACAGAGCGGATCATGTGATCGAGTCCAGAGATGCAACAGCACAGAGCGGATCATGTGATCGAGTCGGTCCAGAGACACGACAGCACAGAGCGTATTATGTGATCGAGTCGGTCCAGAGACACGACAGCACAGAGCGGATCATGTGATCGAGTCGGTGCAGAGACACGACAGCACAGAGCGGATCATGTGATCGAGTCATCTAGAGACACGACAGCACAGAGCGGATCATATGATCGAGTCCAGAGATGCAACAGCACAGAGCGGATCATGTGATCGAGTCCAGAGATGCAACAGCACAGAGCGGATCATGTGATCGAGTCGGTCCAGAGACACGACAGCACAGAGCGTATTATGTGATCGAGTCGGTCCAGAGACACGACAGCACAGAGCGGATCATGTGATCGAGTCGGTGCAGAGACACAACAGCACAGAGAGACACGACGGATCATGTGATCGACACGACAGTCGGTGCAGACACGAGAGACACGACAGCGCAGCGAGACAGAGCAGAGCGGATCATGTGATCGAGTCGGTGCAGAGACACGACAGCACAGAGCGGATCATGTGATCGAGTCGGTCCAGAGACACGACAGCACAGAGCGGATCATGTGATTGAGTCGGTCCAGAGACACGACAGCACAGAGCGGATCATGTGATCGAAGTCGGTGCAGAGACACGACAGCACAGAGCAAATCATGTGATCGAGTCGGTCCAGAGACACAACAGCACAGAGCGGATCATGTGATCGAGTCGGTGCAGAGACACGACAGCGCAGAGCGGATCATGTGATCGAGTCGGTGCAGAGACACGACAGCACAGAGCGGATCATGTGATCGAGTCGGTCCAGAGACACGACAGCACAGAGCGGATCATGTGATTGAGTCGGTCCAGAGACACGACAGCACAGAGCGGATCATGTGATCGAGTCCAGAGACACGACAGCACAGAGCGGATCCGATCGCGAGTCGCCGCAGACCAGAAAACATCGGACCCGTTTGAATTCTGCACAGAATGCTTTATTTGAAAACAATATGGAGGAGATTAGGAGGAGAAATGGTCAGAAATTAGGAGGAAACTGAGGCTTTACCGAGCTCTGGCCGCACTGTGATATATATATATATATATAAACTATTATTTTTAAAAAGGGGAGGAGCTGTTTGATATGCCCCACCCTGTCTTCCTGTTTCAGTGGAAATTATGTCAACACACTGAATAATGTTGAGCGTTTCAAGATTTGTGGAGTAAAAGTTATACCCCCGGTTTGACAGACAAGCTTAAACTAGTCCCACACTAAAATGCATGTTTGAGCTGTTTTAACTGAAAGCATCTTGCACTGAGATATCTTAAAATATGTCAGTGCCATTGTTTTATCTCAAGATGCACACCAGCAATGTTTTCTTTTTTTCTCTCTAAGGCATGTTTATAAAAGCTATTGAACTAAGGCCTAATCCTGGCTCAATCTAAGAGTTTTATTTTGAGGTAAAAAGATAAAATTAGACCCTTGAGTAAATGTAATTATTATTGTAATTAATGGGGTTATTACTCTGTATTTCCATGAATTAGATGTACATTTCAGACATATTTGCTTTCATTAAAACCTGCAGGTTATTTGAGTGAAATTTTCATCTTCATGGGCAATTAAATAAGTAAATATTGATATGCATAAATCATAGGATAATTTTACCTTTCAGATTAATCCATTTTACTGGTTTTCTGCTTTGTTTGTCATCAGTTATTCAATTATTATAAACTAAACTGTCATGTATTTTACAATAATGGCACTTTAATATATGACAAGAAATATATCAAAGTCATTTATACATTCTGTAAAAGTATATCCAGGGGCCTTCTTATCCCAGGTAGGGGCCATCTTACCCCTCTTTTAATATTTGACATTTTGTGCAATAACTAAATTAGCCATTTTTCTAATTTATTTATTTTCTAATGTCATCCTGCACATGCTAAACTTACATCTAAATATGTTACAGGTTAAAAGTAAATCACACTGTTCTTAAGGGGGGCATCTTCCCTCATCCTACCCTGTTTTTGTTTTGTTTGTTTGTTGTTTTTACTATTCTGGTAATACTTTACATTAAATGCCCACTATTGAGCCATGCTGTCTCAAAAGGGCAAGTTGTGTTAAATTAATATTTTTATGGTAATAATGTTTTATTGTCTATACAATTGCCAGTGTTCATTGTGCACATGATTAATGTTTGTTAATGTTATTAATGAAGGTTTATAAAGTGTTATTAATGTTAGTGTTACAAAGACTTCCATCATCAAACCCTATTCAGTCATTTCTATAGAAATCATTGCACAACTAAATAGACATGTTGTTGGTGACAATATATGGTGTCCCATATTGCGACAACAGAACATGAATCCTTTTATATGCTGATGTTAGCAGTATTTTTAGTCCTGGACAACAGACATCATCATTAAAGTGATTAATATTATAACTCATATCCATCACTTCCAAATGGTTTTGAGATGATTTGAGACGAATTTCATTTCCTGAAGACTCTAGATAAACTACAGCAACATGGCATTTCGTTGAAAACTATGGTTACCATAGTGCACTTCTCATAAGGGCAGTAGCTCAGACAGGCGCGCAAGCGCAGTGCAACTTTTCCGCATTGGGCTCCTTCACGCTTCCTCATTGACAGCGCCTAAAGGAAGAAAGCAGCGGTCCCCCGTTTCATTTGCAGTTTTATACCGCTTTTGCGTACTATTGACATCTTAAATAACTCGGAAGGCTTCTTTAAAAGTCTTGGAAAGTTCAGAAATGTCAAAGCCTCCCCCCAAACCAGCTAAACCAGGTAAGAGGTGCGCGTAGAGGAAAACGCCTCGGCTAACCTACTACAGCTTCATTAAATATTCACTTTTTTTTTTTTTTTTTTTTTTTTTTTGCGTTGTTTGATAGTTGTACAAACGCGGATATATGGCATACAATGAAATGTATTACGAGCGTGCAACTCTATGTCTTACTGAACTTTCTCCTGCGGGTGGAGTTTGGCGTTTCTCCAGCGCAGCGCAACTTTCTTTGCGCAAATTACGACTGTTAACTTGCGCAAAACCACCACATCTTAGCTTCACTGTTCAACGAACAAGACATAATGAGTGAAACGTCTCGCCACAGATGGCAGGATTTGGGTTTGGAAAGAGAAAATCGTTCACGCCAGCCGCTGACTGCGTTTCTAAACCTAGTGAGCAGCCTACATGGACTGGTTGGGTCAGAGTAAAAGTGCACCGCATTTTTGGGCATCATGGTTCTGTGTCGCCTGAGACTGCTGCTCGCGCCCATGATGCACAAAATGCTGTGTAGATAGTTAGTGCAACTGGTTTTAGTCACTGCCATTGTCTTCCAGTTAAGTTACTTCCCTAAATGAAAGAGCAGCTTCACTATGCTTAGTGTGCATAATAGCACATGACATTTGGATTGGTGATTTAAGCTGATGCTGTGCACACTCTCGGAGATATTGGTAAACCAATATTGCTTATTCACAAATGTGTAACCCCTCCTGTTCGAACCGCCCACTCCAAGCGGGACTCGAACTCGGGTCCGCCGGCATGAGAGTCGGACTCTCTAACAAGGAGGCTAAAGGCTGCAACCTCTAGCGTCAGTCGCTAGAGCGTCTCTTGAGATCAGAGGAGTGAGGTTTACTCGCACAGCAACTACTAGCTGGCCTCCGTTACACTCACCCCCCTAAACCTCACTCCCATCCGGGTCACGGCACCAATGTAACCCCTCCTGTTTGAACCGCCCACTCCAAGCGGGACTTGAACTCGGGTCCGCCGGCATGAGTGTCAGACTCTCTAACAAGGAGGATAAAGGCTGCAACCTCTAGCGTCAGTCACTAGAGCGTCTCTTGAGATCAGAGGAGTGAGGTTTACTCGCACGGCAACTACTAGCTGGCCTCCGCTAAAATATAAGGTGCATTATGGCCTGTGTCATTTATAATGCAGCTATTTTATGCAAAATCATTTGAATGGTCTCTCAGTAGTCATAAATGTATTTTTTTTATGTAAGTTGAAAATTGAATATTTTAATGCTTATCTGCAGTGTTGGGGGTCATGCATGATTACAAGCTTTCCTGTCCCCGTGTTGAGAGAAATCAGGAATGAGTGCAGAGGCGTTGTGCGTAAACGTGATGGTTTCTGTAGTTCTAGACTAAATGCAAGCATGCATTTACTCATCTCACTTGCAGATTCAGTATTCCTCAAAATTAATAGCAACAGTGAAACTCTGACTGTTACACAAACCTGCAATAATTGATTAAATTACTAAAAAAATATACTTTATGTATTTAACCTCACTTTATTAACCAATGTATTTGCTACTGACTTTCAATCCAATTCAAGCAAAACGACTTTAGATAAACATCACATTTGTTTATATTTTTGTTGTTGTTTTTATTGAGGGAATTTATAGAGCTGTGATTCGATATGATTTGCATTTGCACTTTTTGTGTGAAAGGGCCTTTACATTTTTCCAAAAAAATGTAACTTTTTTTTGTTATTAAAACAAACAAACAAGCTCAGCCCAGGTGAGAAAAAGTAACACAATGGATTACTTTCCATACAAAGTAACTAAGTAATGCAATTTGTTTTTTTGTTTGTTTGTTTGTTTTTTAAACAAAGTAATGCAATATTGTAGTAGAGCATTACTTTTAAAAGTAACTTTGCTAATTGGTATCTAATTGTGCAGTAGGATGTCCTCTTAGTACATTTTACTCCGGCATGCAAATTTGACCATTTGCGTAGGATGGAATATTTGAAATATTTAACATATAATGTTTATAAGTGGCCAAAGCTGCCATAGTGTTTCCATTTCAGAGCCTGATCTGTTGGAAGTTTGGGAGGAGCTTAGCAGGACTTATTTGGTTACAGGCCAAATGGAAATACCTTTGCAGGCAGGAAATGCCCTTTGTTGTGCTTATAATGGTTTGTTTATTTATTTATATATATATATTTGGCCTCGGGCTTGGGTTCCTCGGAGGCATACACACATGTGTGTCATGTGGTTTACCCTGCATTTAAGCTGTGTTTAGTTCTGAAGCCAGTACTACCTGGTTGTAGACGTGTGATGGTGTTTTGCATATGGATGGGCTGATAGGTGAAGATAAGGTTTTGACAGGTAAAGACTTGTTTTAGCTGTAAACAGGCAACGCTGGACCTAAAATGTGTGTGAAATGCTTCTGTGTACAATTGTCAGATTTCCTGTGTATTATCATTTGAAATATAGAATTAACATCTATATGTATGTTTCAAACAGGTCAGGTCAAGGTGTACAGGGCTTTATTCACCTTTGACCCAAGGACGGTGAGTTTCATTCTTTCGTCCTTAAAGGGATAGCTCACCAAAAAATGAAAACTCTGCCATCATTCACGCCCACCCTCAAGTTGTTCCAAACCTATATGAATTTCTTTCATATGCTGAACACAAAAGAAGATATTTTGAAAAATGATGATAACCAAATGATTGACTTGGGAAGTCAGTGGAGTCCATCAACAGTTTGGTTACCCATATTCCTCAAAATATCTTCTGTGTTCAGCAGAAGAAATACATTTATACAGGTTTGGAACAACTTGAGGGTGAGAGAATGATGATTTTTGGTTTAAATTATCCCTTTAATTTGACCCATTTCCCTTTTAGTTAGGTTTTTTCAATGATTTTGTCCGGATTGAGCTCATCATGTATATTTTCCTCTTTTTCAGCCAGATGAACTGTACTTTGAGGAAGGAGACATTCTGTACATCTCAGATACCGTATGTTTATGATGTCTCTTGTTACTGTTTGGAAGTACTGATACTTCCTCCTGTGACTATGTAGATATTCATGACTTCCATGATTTTCTAGTGATTGCTGGGTTTATTTTCAGAGTGACAGTAACTGGTGGAAAGGGACGTGCAGGGGAAGGACTGGTCTTATCCCCAGTAATTACGGTAAGGAAAGCAAGTGGCAAACTGGAACCCACAAACCATCAATCTTTTACTTGTACACCTGAAAGAATGTTTGGCTTTTGTTAAACTTATGTGAACTTTATGATGTCGGGAAAGTTTTATTAGAGATAATCAGTGGTGTAACTATTACAATTGCGCATATACTTGGGGTTAGGGATTGGAACGAATCCCAGCCTTAAGTGTCAAACATATCTTTTCATGTGTATTATTATTTATATGTGAACAGACTGGCAGAAAATAAAACGGGTGAAAAATATAATGTAGTCTCAAGGCATAGCCATTGCTATACATGTCATTCTTGAGTTGATGGGATTTGTCTTTTCTCAGTGGCTGAACAAGCAGAGTCCATAGACAACCCCATGCATGAAGCTGCTAAGCGAGGTACACACATACACACCTCATCTAGCATTTTGTTTGTTAACATGGCGAAAACAATCAAATATTTTGTGTGTGAATGCAGGTAATCTGAGCTGGCTCAGAGAGTGTTTGGATAATAAGGTTGGCATCAACGGACTGGACAAAGCAGGGAACACCGCTCTCTACTGGGCCTGTCACGGAGGGCATAAAGGTAAAAAATGCACGCACTGGTTAAAACGTATGCTTGGGCTGTTTTCAAATGCTAATATCTGAGGCGCACCGGTAGTGCCAGGGCTCCACACTGCGACCATTTTTCCTGCCACGACATTGCCCAACTGACAAGAGCTGTCTTTTATGTTGCAAATGAGAAACTTCAAAAGAAACAAACAAGTTATAGAAGGCTTTTCAAACCACAAACCACCAACATTTGCCATGGATTTAATGTAGCAATGCTAATTATAACCGTGGTATTGTAGCAGAAATAACTGAATCATTTTTCGAATGATTCTTCAGGATCCGTACAACCTTTTAAGAGTGAAATTCAAGCACTTTTTTTAAGGGCTTTCAAGTGCTTCACACTTTTCTTTATTATCCATTTTTTTAATGTGAAGTTTAAAGATGTAGGAAAACTAAAACTTTGTGGCAAAAAAAAAAAAAAAAAAAATTATGAAATGACCACTAGATAGCGGCAGAGGAGCACTTAACTTGACTTATTAGCGGAAAAAAAAAGTAGGAAGTCACGAAGTCTCATGAAAAACAAACTTTTCTTCACATTGTGACTGAATTGCACCGAAAGCAAGTAAAGAACGCTGCTTTTATAATCACTGAAGCTGTCGGTCAGTTCACTGATACTAAAAAAAAAAACGAACAATGGTACATTTAATAAGAGTACAACAGTTACATTTTCAGGTTTTTGCACATTACTGTTGTTTATAATAAAAGTTGCTACTGCTCTCAAATGTATGTCTGGAGCGCTGAGCCCACAAGTTTACCCGCAATAGGTATTCAATTTAGTCTAATAATGGCGCATAAAAGCACCATTAATACATGTTATGCAAACAAATGTGTAAAATTTATAAAAACGTTTGTTCTTAGATGTGGTGGAGATTCTGCTGAGTCAGCCGAACATTGAGCTCAATCAGCAGGTAGGTCTAATGCTGGTTAAAATGATTTTGATGAATCACTGTTCCTGAGATCAGTCATTTCGTTTGAATCTATGCACAATGAGATCAGCTTACAAAGGTGTGTATGCAAAATGGAACAAATGCTGAATGTTTTTTTGGTGTGTGTTTATGCCACAACAGAATAAACTGGGAGACACGGCTCTACACGCAGCTGCCTGGAAGGGTTATTCAGATATAGTGGAGATGTTGCTCAATAAAAGTAAGTAAATACGTTTTTCCTATGTCGTCTCTATGTGACTGTAAAATATTGATCTCCTAATTAATTGCATTTTCTTCTTAAAAGAGCCGATATTGGCTTTGCATTTATTAGTATTAGCAAACATATTCAGGTCTTGTATTTAATCTTAAACCATTAATATGTTTGGAGTTATTACAGAAATTCTCTTTGAATATCAAAGCAAAAATAATATTGTTACTGCATTATTCTTAATTATAACTGGAAGCAACCAATGGCAATCTCTATCCACCAAAACAGAACGAGAAGCTTAATTTAATTTAGCAAAAGTGAAATAAATATTTGCATTCAACAGCAATCCATCATAAAATGAACTTTAGTGAAATAATTTGACACAATGGGCCTCATGAGTAGATAAAAGGTTCGTAAACCGATATGAAATTTTTGGCCGATTCCGATAATTCTTTATATTTGAAACCGATAACCGATACATTAGTCGATAAATCTAAATCCAAATTTGTATTTCAATTTCTGTATTTTCCAATCATATATCAAGCAACTCAAAATACATCTGAAGGAACTATCCATTATTTATTGGCTTTAATATATCGGCCGATAACAATAAAAGTTAGCATATATTGGTCAATACCGATATAGTACCAAGGCGTGATGTCTTGTGAGGTATATCTGTATCTGCATGTCATTTGTTTATTTTGCGTGTGTGTTCATACTGTAGATGCCGGGACAGACATCCTCAACAACGAGAAGAAGACCGCTCTGGATATGGCCACCAATGCACAATGTGCCTCTCTGCTGAAGAGGAAACTGGGAGGAGGTGAGTCAAAAGGCATCTCCTTTCAGTTACCTCCTTACGATATCACTTCCTGTGAGAAAGGTTCACACAACTAACCGTCTGTCGGTTGAATTTACAGTGATTCTGCGCACCCACAGCAACGCAGAGGAGTATCTCGACGATGAAGACTCCGACTGAGAGAAGAGCAGCACTAATGAAGTCCATTCATTCCTACACTCATTCCAGCACAAACCATCACATGTATATAGATCAGGAAACCTGTGTGAGAAACATTACTTACAAAGTTTGGGAGGATGTGAAAGCTGGTTGCCGTTGTCTGGTTGTCTCAACTTTCTTCTTTATTCCGGTTCATTGTAAAAGTATTGTAGTACTTGTCTCCTCAGTAATTGTTTAGGATGGACACGGTGAACATTTGTTCTTCTATTTGCTGCTCCTCTCTTAACTGTATTTATTCCATAGAACTGTCTTTTTTTATTTTAAAGTGCCTTCTTTAATAGGGAGATCGCCCAGAACGTCTCAGTTCCCTGGGTCTTTTTATTCCGATAGTTTTATGCATGTGTCTTGTAAGCGTGTGTGTGTGTGTGTGTGTGTGTGTGTGTGTGTGTGTGTGTGTGTGTGTGCATGAGATGTTCTTGATGATGATAGAGTTGCATGTAAACCCAAACAACTATGCAAATAAATCAGTGGCCTTTGCTTGATATGCAAGACTCAAGCTTGGAGCTTGAACGCTTCAGGGTTTTTTTTTTTGAAAGTGTCCCCTTTTAAGTGACTTTAACCTTATTTTCTTAGTTTACAAAAGAGTAGTCAACAAGCTTTTTTTCCAATATCAAGATTTTTCATATAATCGTATTGTCATTTTCAAAGTATCACTACATCAAAATTATACATAAAGATATACTAGGGAAGAAGACATTAAAGTATTTTAAGGCCTGTTCACACCAAGAAGGATAATTATACAGATGATATCCTCTGCTATTCATTAATATTGAGAATGATTTTTAGAACTAGGCTATATCTTTATGGACCCTTTTCACAGACTGTGATGACGCGTTTTTTTGTGTTTTCATTTTCAAAAAGAAAAATGTACATTTATAACACTAATACTTTGTATAATATTACTTTTGCACCCAATTACAAAAAACAAGTTACCGCTGCGGTGAGGGTGTCTATGGAAGTGAAGGTAAAGTTAACATATTTCTCTCTTTTCACAGCCGTTATCGATCTCACTCTATTTTTACCCTCTTTTTGAAAGTTGTGAAATCACTGTTGTGGAGTTTTTCCTTTTGGTATTTGAGCAAATGGGGACACAACAAATATATTGAATGTATTCTCTCATTCACCGCTATAAAAGTTAACCCAACTATGAGGACTTGCGCTCTGAGAAACCCAGAAATGTGAAAAGGGTGTATTGTTATCCTATACAGTTATCGTTATCTGACTTTACTCTTCAAAATGAATGATTGAACTGAGGATGTAGGATGTGAAAATTATTCATCATAAAATTACAGATCATAACCTAATATTTTTATTAAGACGTTAAGTTAGGTGAACTACCCAGAAATCTAGTTCCAAATAAAGTTTTTCGAATACCTTAAAAACAATTGTGGTCTTGCTATGGTCCTTTTACTAAAATAATAATAATAAAACGTTAGCGTCTAGCTAGCTCGTGCTGTTTTTTATGAACGTTTGGCTTAGAGAGCAGCAGATTAATGCCAAATGTAATCGCTAACTTACTCGCTCTAGGTCTTTTTTTTTTTAAATTTAATCGGCTTAACTGTAGGTAAACTCCATCTTCATTTAATGTTATTAATCAATTTGCTTAATTTAAAAAAAGAAGAAAATTCGTCGTGAAAAGACTCACCTCAGAAACTCGCGCCATTTTGCTGTCAGGAAACGCTGTGCGCATGCTCACGCTGCTCGCGCATTTAAATATTAATTATTAATTAAATTAAATACAATTATTAGGAAGTAAACCGGATATGTGTGAATCATTTGTGATATAGACGATTTGAAAATGTGCTTGCTTGAATTTCTTTACAAACTAATTTTCTTGGAGTGAATAGTGAAAAGCATCAGGAAAAGTTCGACTTTTTTTTTTTTTTTACTGGGTACATAATTCCACTTACAATTGTTATTTTATTTCGATGGCTTTACTATTATTCTATAAACGTGTGTAAGATAATAGTAAAGAATGCAGGTCTGTCAAGTCTTTTGAATGGTTTTGAATTCAGAGAATGGGTTGAATCTGAAGTTTTAGCTTCTCAACCAGCAGTTATCAGGAAGTCATTGACCCTGCTAATCAGAAAAAAGAATTGAACAACTGCACTTTAATGACCTTAGTATACAAATTCAACAACAAAAAGTTAGTTCTGAAATAACCTTCTTTTTGTCCTGCCTATCTCAACTGCTGAAAGTGCATTTTAGATGATACTGAACAATACACTAATGAAACCAAGTCAAATCAATAGTTTTAGAGTGTGATGTATTCAAGATGTGAATTTTTATATTAATTATAACCACGGGCATGAGCTCAGACAGACAGTAATATTGAATATATATATATTCTTGTAGTCTGTAAGCCTAGACAAAACCAAAACATTACTTTTATTTATGAATGAATGCTCTTTAGCATACTATAAAACGCAATTCTGACCATTGTAGTATCTGTGATGGGAAACATTTAAATTTATTTGTAAGTCATCCAAAGTGACTTGCACTGCATTCATGGTATTCATTTTATCAGTTCATGCATTCCCTGGGAATGGAATTCATTCGATATGAATTATATACAACACATGACTAGAAAATAGAAAACATTACATTTTGTCGGCTGTTAATGGGACTTTCAATGCAAATAAATCACATAAGCCAAAGAAGCACGAAGCATAACTCAGTAAATGAGATCCTGGTATTTATTCAATGCCTTGTACATTTGTCCATTTAGACCCCATGTTTTAAATACAATGTGCATGTCATCAGTCAATTTAGAATAAAATGACATCACCCTGAAGAACAAAATCTTTTAATTACTAAAACGGGGGGAAAAAGAAGGTGTTTAAAGCTTTTTGCCATCAATTAACTCATAAGACTTTAATATATTTACTAGCATACAGTAGGAAATCAGATGAATGGAAAAAGGGAGAAATGTCCATCACAAAATTATTAAAATATTACATACGAGAACTTAAGACGACAAGTAAATCGCACATTACGCCTGGTGGCAATAGGCACATTGTGGAACGCCACATACTCAACGAAATGGGCATCAGGGCCCAAACTGGTATCTTTGAGAAGGCATTTTATAAGAATAAAAGAAGTATAACGGCAGAAGTGATTCGGTTCCACAGTCAAACTCCCATAAAGGCATAAGGATGGAAGATCAAACCACTCCAACCATCCAAAAAAACAGAAGCCACCCATGAATATAAAAATAAAAACAGAAGAAAAAAGGTAAAAGAGCACACTTTATAAAGTGATCAGATGCATGCACAATATGGTCAGGGCTGACCAAACTCTCGAGTACCAAAATTATAAAAATATACAGAATATGGCATTGAGATTTTGATGATACCAAGCTGTTATTGCACCTTTGAGAAAACCTGATGTGGCCAATGGAGAAAAGAAGCTAAGTAAAGAAGCAGAGCGTGTTGTTATCCTAAAAGCAGCAGGGGTTTGCCTGAAATGTGCAAAGAAATGTGTACATAGTTATGTTCAAGTTAAGCTCAATGTGTGTGTAACAAGTACAAAAATAGATCTTGATTTGTCCGATGCAGTCGATAATATCTAAAATAGCTCCACGCAATTTAAAGACCTAGTCTCTGATAACATCTGGATCCAGGGGAAGTGTTTTAAAAAGGCTGTTAAAAATCGTAATGGCCTCCCTGAAGATCTACACTTGTCTGACAGTGCTTTGGCACAGGAACAAGCTGGTGTAATGCTCACTATCGCCACAAGATGACACAATTTTAAAACTCGACCCTTGGGCCTCTGATATTGGCGCGCTCAAACACACACTCGAACACGTTCAGATTCTAGCTGAAGAGCTTGACAAAGCAGCTTTGGCAGTAGGGTTTGTCATTCTGCTCTTTGAATGTGCCCTTGTTCAGCTGTTTAAGGCAGAAGGCGCAGACGAAATGCTCGGGGTGGAACTTCTTGCCCATGGCAGTGATGCAGCGGCCGGTAATGGGTTTCTGACAGCCGGAGCAGAGCGAGCCACGGCGCTCGTGGTAATGAGCCTCACAGTAGGGCTGCCCTTCATGCTCGAAGAAACTACCGTTCACAAATGGAGTGAAACACTCCTGTGGAGGAGAGAGAGAGAGAGAAACAGATAGTACATCCAGCAATATTGACTCAATATTGACACACAGATAGCAACATAAACACCACAATTATTCCAAAACTGATACCAAGATATAGAGCAGCATGGCTGATAATGTGTATATTAATGAATATCCTGAATATTTAGTTATGAATCTTGAATTGATATACATAAAATAGAAAATATTTAAGTCTGACAATAATATACACTAATCTTTATGTATAATTCCTAAATATATAACTATAAATATATGAAGAGTTCAGATGCAAAAGCCTCTAAAAGCCACTTCAGTCAAAGATGACAATACCGAGTGAATGCTCTCCACATGTTCATAGTTCATAAAATACTTTCACTTCAAACCCACAGGCCTCCATCAATGGCATGCTTATACAGACACCCACAAACACACACATACTGACCCTGCAGACAAAACACTCTGGGTGCCAGAGAGAGTTGAGGGCTGAAATGTAGTTCTCCAGGATTGCACGGGCACAGCCACCACATTTAGGGGCAAACATGTCAAAGTAGTCCTTCCTACAGTATGCCTTTCCCTCCTTCTCATGGAAACCTACAGGAAATAGAGAGAAAAGAAAAAAAAAAGGTTGCCAAAGGCTTAAAACCTTTTTAAGAAAAAATAGCTTGGTAGTAAAAAAGGAAAGGCCAGCTAAAGAGAAGAAAAGAGGAAAAGAAAAGAGTAGAAGCTGCTTACCCTCAGGCCCAAAGAATGACCCGCACTGGGCACAAAAGAAATGCTCTGGATGCCAAGTCTTGTCTAATGCGGTCACCACCCTCTGCAGGATGAAAAAAAGCAAATGTACAATTCATTACAATGAACTGATGGCCAAACACGAACAGAAAGCACAACGTCAATATATGCAAAATTAAGATAAAAGACAAAGAATAAGACAATTACTAACAATTATTGGTAATAGTGTTCATTTTCCATTCCAGAAGTCATGTTTCAACCTACATTAAACAAAAATGTGAATCACATACTTCCTACATAGTTCTGTTTAGCAATGTAAACTAACTAACTACATGCTGAACAAAACATTCATTTTGCGATCAGGTGAAATGAATAACACTGATCATCTCTTCATCAGGGCTCCTGTTAGTGGGTGGGATATATTAGGCAGCAAGTGAACATTTTGTCCTCAAAGTTGATGTGTTAGAAGCAGGAAAAATGGGCAAGCGTAAGGATTTGAGCAAGTTTGACAAGGGCCAAATTGTGATGGCTAGACGACTGGGTCAGAGCATCTCCAAAACTGCAGCTCTTGTGGGGTGTTCCCGGTATGCAGTGGTCAGGATCTATCAGAAGTGCTCCAAGGAATGAACAGTGGTGAACCGGTGACAGGGTCATGGGCGGCCAAGGCTCATTGATGCACGTGAGGAGCGAAGGCTGGCCCGTGTGGTCCGATCAAACAGACGAGCTACTGGAGCTCAAATTGCTCAAGAAGTTAATGCTGGTTCTGATAGAAAGGTGTCAGAATACACAGAGCATCTCAGTTTGTTGCGTATGGGGCGGCATAGCCGCAGACCAGTCAGGGTGCCCATGCTGACCCCTGTCCATCACTGAAAGCGCCAACATTGGGCATGAGAGCATCAGAACTGGACCACCGAGCAATGGAAGAAGGTGGCCTGGTCTGATGAATCACGTTTTCTTTTACATCACGTGGATGGCCGGGTGCGTGTGCGTCGCTTACCTGGGGAACACATGGCACCAGGATGCACTATGGGAAGAAGGCAAGCTGGCGGAGGCAGTGTGATGCTTTGGGCAATGTTCTGCTGGGAAACCTTGGGTCCTGCCATCTATGTGGATGTTACTTTGACAATCCAATCTCAATCCAATTGAGCATCTGTGGGATGTGCTGACCAAACAAGTCTGATCCACGGAGGTCCCACCTCGCAACTTACAGGACTTAAGGGATCTGCTGCTAACATCATGGTGCCAGATACCACAGCGCACCTTCAGGGGTCTAGTGGAGTCCATGCCTCGACGGGTCAGGGGACCAACACAATATTAGGAAGGTGGTCATAATGTTACGCCTGATCAGTGTATATCTATAGAAAACAAAATTCTATTATGGAAAATATCTATATTGTCATATAAACACAGTCATAAGTGAGTCAAATAACTCATGGGCTCAGGAATCTTTTCAACTGACAATAAAAAAACTTCTCATGAGAATCATTAGTTAATCAAAAGTTTTCGCATGCAGACAGCAAATACATACAATTCAAAAGAAAAGAAAAGAAATTAAAATGTTTATTTATTGCCTTTGTATTATGCTGTGGTAGACAATTTTGTATCTTGTTTTTAAGATGCTTAATCATTTTATTCAAAAAGATTTATTTTATGCATTTACGTTCCCAGCAGACTCTCTATCTATATGCATGTGTTGAGTTCGACTGCAAAGACCCATTTAGACTGTATTTGAGTGACTGTTTATGTTTACAGGAAACCTGAAGCCAGAGGTAAAGAGTGAGCAGCTATAGTAAGCACCATCACGACTGGGTGGTGACATACGAGACACACACAGGCCTGTGAATGCCCCGTCTGTGACCGCTTAAAGTGGTGATAGGAAGCATAATCCTCCTTACGTCCAGAATGGGCCCATTGCAGTAGTAACAGCGTGGAGAGAAGAGGCTGTGGTAGTCCTTTTCACAGTACGGCTGGCCATCTCGCTCAAAGAAGTTTCTGGAACCTATTTCCTCCTGACAGTGAGTACACACGAAATGTTCTGGATGCCACGTCCGACCCATTGCTGTCACCACCTGAATGAATGGTTCGGACAAAAAACAAAAAAACATTTAGTCCTGGTCTGCTTAGCGTTCACATTGCCATTTTAACACTGAACCTAAAGATACCAAACCTAGGAATACGTTCACAACCTGATTGGTCGGCTTTTATAAGTATATTTCACGACATAACTTCCTGAACATCCAAAACAATGCTGTGTGCTGGCCTAAATGCGCTCGTTGTGTGTGTGTGTAGCTTCATATGATGGTATTTCGACCATCTGAGAACTCCTGAAGAGCTTATAAAATGTGTAAATGAGTCAAAACGGCGTCAGGAATCCCTCCGTCACACACACAAACCAAACTGAACTGTACAGAACTGTAACACGCAACATCACAACTATGACGAGAAAAAAACAGGTATGCTTGAGCATTCTGTCCTTTTAAGGGTTGCATCTTGTGACATCATGTCCTGTTTTGGGTCTGTTTAGATGTCTTTGGTATAAGTTGTGTTCATATTTAATTCGAAATGCATCAGAGACATTTGGAAGCGGATGCATCTTTTCAGCGGTCTCTGTCCACACCAGGGTTCAGATGGCAGCGTTCACACTTAAATCAAATCAATCGCACTAACAGAGAAAATCACACCATGGTACGTTTTAATAGAACCAAACATGCAAAGTGTGAACACACCCTAAGAGACAAAACATTTTAAAATATATATATACATACACACACACACACACCCCTTTGGTTGCTTTTTGGTTTGTTTTGGAACAGAGCTTCCACTCTAGGGGCATAATATCCTAAAAAAGGTGATTCGTCCAGTAAATGGACAGATGATCCACAGATCTCTTACCTGGCCAGCGATTGGCTTCTTGCAGGCTCCACAAACGCCTTTGGCTACAGTCTGGACACCCAGGCGGTTGAGGTCTGACTGCAGGCTGCCCAACATGTTGTCCAGTTTATTCCCCTGCTTTGGAACGCTGGTGGGGGAACTCTTGCCCTGGGCCATTATCTACAGCAAAAGGAAAAGTATTTTCATGTTTTAAAGTCTGTTTTCATAAAGCAAAGAGAACGTGGATGCAAATCCCACTCTGCACACACAGACACAAAACAAGCAGCTTTGTTTATGTTAAACACTTTCTACTTTCCACAACTAATTATTACCAATTAATCATTTAACAAATGCATTTTCCAAAGTGACTTTGAATACACTTTTTACCAGGTAAATCTCCTTTTTTTTTGGAG
The DNA here is from genome assembly GCA_018749465.1 of Paracanthobrama guichenoti. Classification (NCBI taxonomy): domain Eukaryota; kingdom Metazoa; phylum Chordata; class Actinopteri; order Cypriniformes; family Gobionidae; genus Paracanthobrama; species Paracanthobrama guichenoti. The sequence continues at coordinate 3,439,299 of CM031947.1, read as the reverse complement.
GTTTGGTGCCTTGATCGATGGCACAATGTTGATAATTCATAACTAAACGCATGCAGGATTTGAAGCCACACCATCCACTGATACTTGACTTGTTTTGAAGAACTCAACACTGAGAAGTCAATATAAATGACCTATAATAGAGTGGTGCAGGTATGACATACCTAGGTATTGGCCAGCAGCCACATCACCCTGTAGCCCAAGACTGGTTTCCCACTGAAGCGAAGCAGGATTGAGCTAATAAGGTCTGTGGTGAACACAAGCTCAAAGCCGGTATATGTCTTGAAAAAGGCGGTTGATAACAAGTGGCTAAATGGGACTACAAAGGCTGTCGAAGGGATTAAACGTCATCACGCCGAGCAGGTAAAAACGTTCTGGGAAAATGTTCTGAGATAAAAACTGAAACAGTTGTCGGAGGCTTAGTGATGGTGATGTTAAAATTGCGGTACCGTGGTGTAGTCCATTTATAGCCTACCTTTACCTTTTTACTTCTGGCAACTACATTGCAGCTTCCAAATTCATAAAAGTTGTGTTCATCTATGATAATTCTCTTGATGGATAAGACGTGTAAGTATCATAAACTTGTTGATCACAGAGCTTGTTTTTTGCTATAATCCAAAAGCCTATGGGAAAATAATTTTGGGTTTTTCTCGAGGGAACCAGTGCGATGCGATCTGCTGGTTGGCCTACAAAGTCACATCATACCTGCAGATGTTTTTTGTGTGCTCATTAACTGATGATCAACTTTGTATCATGATTATGGTCAATGAAAATTCTCTTATTTTAAACGTATTTTCAAACTCCTACTCAGCATGTACAACAAGAGCTTCTTCCTTCAAACAAACAGGACAGGAGATGTTGAATTGCACACATTTACTTGCATCAGTCAATCCATTACAGGATGTTAGTGGTTTTTAAACTACACACTAAGAGTAGTTCTCAGCTTCGCTGCAACACTCACACTGAATTTATAGCAATGCATATAAATGGAAATGTTTACAACATTTGTCTTATTTCACAGTCTTGAAAGCTAATCAACCGCCAGCAGAGATACATGATCCTGCATAACATGCAATAGTTATTATATATAAACACCAAATCTGGTTAGATATTATGCAACATTTGCAATTGTATATTTCAGTTTATTTCGCATAAATGGAAAGGCTTTTGAATCATGTCTGTTTTACTAATCAAAGGAAACCAATCTCATGCTCCCTGCGTAACCTTCCCTAAATACAACAGGACGAAGGAGGTGTTAAATACATAATCAGATGACAGACCAAGCAAGGCCATGGGTCAAAAAGTGCTGGTGAAACAGTAACCCCATCTCTGAGCTCTCAATTCAAAGAACCGTGACACTGAAGCATTATTCACAAAGCAAAAATAGCAACCTACACATCCTCTGTTATTTCTGCTTATATCACACCACACTTAAGCAAGCTACTCCTGAAGTGCTACAGCGCAGCCCGTCCTTTGACTTGGTTCCTTCTGAAACATTTTACACAATTTTGGCAGACTTAAAAACTAGAGATGCACCGACTGCAATTTTCTTGGCCGATTTTTTTTTGTTGTAAGTTTGACCTGCCGACACCAATTTTCTTTCTAAGAACTATAATTGACAGCATATACAAACAAATACTTTTCTTTTTCTTTTCTAAGTCAAAAAAATTAAATAAAATGAATTGCAAACAACAGCACAAATAAATGCAATAGAATAAAGAGAGATATGAAATACACACGGCTTTAAGTTTTTCAGGTGGCTCTCACTGTAGTGTTCAGGTAAGAAATACTACAGAAATGAAAGTAATCAAATGTAAAATAACACTGGATAGTCTTCATTGTGAGAAAAAAAAATACAGATTAAAGCTTACAATTAAAGTTATTCAGTCAAGAGCACAGAGTGATTTTCTTTGCCTTTTGTTCTTTGATTAACATTAATGACAGACAGCAGCAGGAATATTAGGCTGCTGTCACTTTAAGAGTTTATTCACGGATCCAATACACTGTTACACAACTTGCACTCTCTTAACTATTTACGTTTTAAAACTGACTGTGTTTAACTGAATACTCGCTAAGACATCATTGTGTGTATATTTGACCATTTAAGCGCAGTAAGCCACTGATTGTGGTACTTGGGACTCTCAAGCTGTTTGAATGGTGTGCATGCTTTTGGTGTGAGCACGAAACCTGTGGGAAGGACTAAAATGATGCACAATGCAAACACTATTTAACCGGAGCGAATGAGACGAGTGAGTGAGAGGTGGTGTCACTTCTGTCTGAGAGAAGAGAGCGAGAATGTGCAGTTGACGTTATTGCCTGTGCCGCTGGCAACAAAACGGATCGGCTCGGAATCAGAAAGACGTGAGACTGACTGGCCTGTCACTGGGAAAAACGGCTGATTCCAGTCCCTGGCTGGTCGATCGCTGCATGTCTAACAGTACTGCTTCGTTTCCAGATACAAAGTCCCACTGCCTCAAGATTTCCATAGTTATACTTTGATATACAATATGTTGCCAAGATGACCGTCAGAAATGAAAATGAACCACAACCATCATAAACACCCATTTGTCATTCCCCAACATACAAAGACCAAAGTTAATGCTAACCGCAAAATAAATATTTCTTTACCAATCAGCCATTAGCGTTGGCTAATCTCCAAACATTATCCCTGATTCGGTCATCTTCCTTGCCAACATCTTTTTTGAACATTTTGCATTCTGTGTAATAAAGATAACCAACTTTTCCTTCACTGCTGGACTCCTGAGTTTTTGTTCACCAATTTTTTATTAGCCCGGAATTGCCTTGCAAATAGCACCGGAGCCCTATGTTTGTTTTCTACTTGGTGACAGATATTATGAGTTTATCTATTACTAGTAACAATTACAGCAACTAGGTAGAAAAATCAAAGACCAGAATCAAAACTATAATAAATCTTCATTAATCCAAAAGAGCAACCCCATGACGTCACAGGTTGTAGTTGTGCAAGACGAGGGTAGTCCTTGCTACAAAAGCTATAACAAAACATTCTTTTTCTTTTAAATGGTTACATTTATTGTGTTTGTTATATAATTGTTACACTGTAGATCAGGGGTTTTCAAACTGTGGGTCGCAGAGTGGGAAGAGGTGGGTCGCGCAGTCACTTGGCTGCAGTTAAATTTACGTTTCAGTGAATGACACACACACACACACACACACACACACACACACACACACACACACACACACACACAAATAAAGTTTAGTCTGGGGTTGCACAATATAGCAACGTTAAATATAAATCGCTATATTACTTAGTGCGGTTTTCAAATTGCAAAGGCTGCAATTAATTTGATAAACATATCAGCATTGAAGTGCACGTGCGTGACTTATTGTGATAACAGTTTTCAACGTCTCAGAGCAGCTTCATTATTAACAGGGTTTGAAATTAACACTCGCCAACCCGCCAAATGGTGAAAATCAACTGTGGAGGGTAACTGTCAAATTACTAGCCAATTTGGCGGGTCACTTTTTAAATATGAGTGTGGCAGCGCGCTCATACTCCTGAATGCCCTGTCTGTGAGGCAAACACAGCGCACCAGAATCCAGTTCTTTCGCGCTTTAACACAGAGAATTATGCCAAAGTGCCCGTTTTGTCGAGAATCCTCATAAGAGCAATTGTAAACGAGTTAAATAACGTCTTAACTGAACTTTAAAGAGTTGAGAGAAAATGATATGCGCGTGACAGCGCGTCAGATTCGTGTTCGACAGCAGCAGATCTTAAAGCAACAGCAGCACTAATGCGGTCTGTCATTAATGTTAATCACAGAACAAAGAGAACCGACAAAACGGTAGCTTTAATGAGGACTAATCTATATTTATTATTTATGCATTTGATAACTTTATTCAATTTCTGTATATTTCCTTCCTGTTAGACAGGCCACAGGTAAATATGACATAATAATGGGTTTATGTGAGGATTGTTTTAAGTTGACTTAAATTAAATTATTTTTAAAAGCCTAATAAATTAAATTAATATAGCTTTCAGTTATACTGTAATGTTGAATGTCTCTAATATTTAAAAAAATAAAAATCACGTTCATAGAGACATTAGTAAATTAAGAAATTAAACCTTAAATATTTTGTACTGAAATTCTATTTAAACAACTTTTAGTTAAGATTAAGCTTACAGTAAACTACTTTTTCATTTGTTTTAAATTTGTTCTGCCATGTCTGTGTAAATCAGATGAGGCAGCAGAATCTACTCGGTTACTCTCCACTTTATTTCAACATAGCCATTAGGCTACTATTTTAATTGTTATAAAAATTGATAATGTACCCTAAGTTCAGATTGCAATTAAACTGTCATTCATACCATGACAAAGAAAATAAAACTGCTCTAAAGAGAATTAACACCTCCCACCCCCACCCCACATTCATGCTGGAGGGTTTTGAGATAGATTATACTTGTCTAAGTGGGTCCTGGGATGGAAAACTATGGGAACCCCTGCTTTAGATTAGGGTCCAAATCTCTCTATTAACTACGACTATTATTGCCTCAATAAACTCCTAATTACTGCTTATTAATAATTGGTATGGTAGTTGTAAAGTTTAAGTATTGGGTAGGATTAAGGATATAGAATATAGTCATGCAGAATAAGGCATTAATAACCCTAACCCATGCTTTATAAGTACTAATAAACAGCCAATATCCAAGTTATATGCATACTAATAAGCAACTTAATAGTGAGAATTGGGCCCTAAAGTGTAACCTATTTTTTTATTACAGTGGAAATCCATTTACTAAATAATGTTAACTAGACTGACTGCTTCATTTCTACTTTAAAAGCAACTGTAACTGATAACCAACTTCATTGGCAACAGAATTTGCTCACATACCAGGAGTCTAGAGGGAAAACAGACAGTCTTCATGGGACATGTTGGCACCAGCAAACTATTTAATAAATGCTGAGACACTTGTAGTGTGAGCGCTGTTTGGAGGTCAAACACATAACAGCATGCGCACACTATCTGACCAATGAAATTTCAAAATGTTTTTCATGGCCTTTCCAGTAGTTTGTGATTGATTCCTATCCAGTATTCACATTTATGTTCATATTCAAATTCAGAATGATTCACTAAAGATTGATTTACTTGAAAAGAATCCACTCATACATTGATCATTTATTTAGGTCTCGCCCAAGGCTTTCTCCACTACGGTCACCTGGTGGAGTTTGCTTTCTCAGTTTCAGGTCAGTTGGGTTATCGATTCAACTGCACTGACACTAAGATGAGAACAAAACTGAACTGAACGAGCATTAACTTTGCAACATCGACACTGAACTGAATCAACACTGAACTGACTTGAGCTAAATAATGACATTATGAGCTTCTTTACAGCTGAAATTCAATGCGTTTTATAATTGATGACTTCTGCATCATTTTCCTGTTTATTAACCGGAAGATGCTTTAACACAATCTGGATTGTACAGACCTTATTTCACAGCAGCGCCATCTTAAACGGGATTGAAAGCGAGGCTGTGAGGGCTAGACATACATCTCTTCAGTGGGTTGTACTGTTATTTAACGTTTTTGGATTGTTCTGATGACAAAACGCTGCAAAAATATCCTTACAAGAACATTGCACTCGTCATGTTCTGTCTTCTGGTTTGTATTTCCACAGCATGAAGGTAAGATCTTACGGATTTATGAATGAACCGCTCATTTTAACATCTTCCTGGTCTAGCGACATTTATTAAGACATCCGCTTCAAACATGCTTATTTCTTATTTCGCTGGCGCATAAGGTCTATAAAGCGCTATATAAATAAATGTGACTTTGAATGATTCACTATGGCTTGTGAACCAGTTGTACTCCACACTAACTCAATATACAACCAGTTTTCTATGACTTTTAATACATTTCCATGACTTTTCCAGGCCTCACAAATTCCCTGATATTTCCATAACCGTGCAAACCCTTATCACAAAGATGCAAGCTTGGATCAGATGCAGATAAACGGAGAGAGCAAGTTCATGCCTGCACCGGTGGAAAAAGAGGTTCGTATTCCGTTTGGCAGCCCACAGATGATAAAACCTTTGGTGGAGGGGGCAGGGTCACAGGTTTGGGTGGAGGGGATGGAGGAGGGGTGGGGTCTTTAGGTGGAGGCAGAGTCTGAACTGGAAGAGGAGGAAGAGGAGGAAGAGGAGGAGGAGGAGGAGGAGGAGGAGGAGGTGGTGGTGGAGGTGGAGAGGGCTCCCTAGGAGGTGGAGGTGGTGGTGGTGGGGGGAGAGGAGCGGGCATCTGTACCACAGACACTGGCTTTTTTGGGACAGGATGGGTTAGGACTTTTTTCAGAGGACTGGGCGAATCTGGAGGAATGATGATCTGATGGACAAAGAAACGTGAAACACGTAATAGGAAGTAAAATTGGCACACAATGCATAATATTGTGCAACAATTGGGTTCCAGAAGTAAAAATCACATTAATTTTCTCCATAGGAAGAAATCTGCATAGGAATTTTCTCCATTTTTTTTTTTTGTTTTTACGATAACTTATAAACCTGTAAAGACAGACCTGTTGAAAACTCTTGTTAAACAATGCTAAATGCTTTTGCTCAAGCCATCAGTTTGCATTATTTCAACATATTATTTAAATGATAGGTTTAACATCGGAATTCCTGGTGAAAACCTACATTACCCATGATGCTGTACAGAAAATTCCACCAATCAGAGAATCGTGGCAAGCAAGTCATGCCAAAAGAGTTAGCTCTGCAGGGAACACGCTCCAAATACTTTCGCAAATAATTTTACAATAAACTAAACAGAAATTAATCATAATATTTCTCCGTAGTTTTTCATTGGATTGCCATTCATAATGGTGGATGGGATTGTAGTTCTTTACCTCAGTAAAGACGATAATTACAGTCTTGAACCCTTGTATTTTTGTCTGATTTTAAAATACTTTCAAAGTTTGTAACGTTGTGATTCACCTTGTAGCTGCTTGGTTTGGTTCACGGCTTATAACACTTTAACAAAGACTTTTTTAAACGTTCCTATGGGAAAATGAAATGGAAAAAATTCTTTCAGAACTAATGCCATAGAAAACATGGACACGCATTCTATTTGAAAACATCATGTAAAGGTTAAAAAGCAAATTTTAGATAAAACAAACCAATTCAAGAAATGTTTTTGTGCAAGCTTTTTGTTAGTTCCACCAGTAATCTTGTGACTTACACTACCTTATCAACCGTTGGTGATACCCCACCTTCCTCTCTTAAGCGCTGTGGGTTGGAACAGACAATGACCCCTTCCGTAAGCCAATCATCTGGCCGTTTTGGTGGCCGCTCAGTGCGACCGATTCCCAGTTTCCCTTGCAGCTCTTCAATGAGTAGATCTTGCGAGTTACTCTTGTTGAGAATGAGCGGGCCTGTTTTTCTGCGCAAATGGCCGTCACGAAACATTGGGTGAACATTGGGCGTTTCCTTTGTGCGTCTGATGACCGATTTAAGCTGCGGAGAGGCAGCATTAATGAAGTCATCACTTTAAACGTTTAGATCATGCAATGCTTTCTTTGCAAACGCCATTCAAAAACTCGGATATCCAGTCCAAAGGCCTCTAAAAAGCAGGCAGCCTGATGAAAATCAGTACTGTAACCTCACACCCATCAAATTTGGGCCAATGCAATGCGTAGCTTGAAGCATCCTCTTCGTGACTCACAGTAACATCTCTAACCTTCTACAAACTATTTGAAATGATGCAAAGACCATGAAGCAAACAACATGCCAAAGCAATGCAAAGCAAAATTGTCAAAGCAATTTTCAATTGGACTAAAAGGTTAAAACTGACATCACTGCTAAAAATCAATTCAATTCATTGCAATTAAATTTGAAATTTGATTCAAAACCTTAGAGTGAATAAATTCAATTCAATACAAAATTTGATCTGATTAACAACAAATACATGCAATATGTAAATGCATGTCTAGTATTATTTAAATACTCCCCTCCTTAGGCAAGAAAAAGACAGACAAGCTACTTTGGAAAAAGTTTCAAGTTTCAATGACAGTTACTGGTGAACGCAAACAATTTATGATTTAAAAGTTATATTTCATGATTGATGCATGTGAATCTGCATGATTTTAATGCATTGAGAAAATGATTGAACCGTTACACCCTTAGACTTCACACATGAAATTTAGCAACTGCAAATAGTTTGCATCATGCAAGACCATCCGAATATGGGACCACAGTAAATAACCACTTTGCGGAACATCTCTTGCAGCGATCTAAAAAGCATCATGTGCCCTGAAGAAAGAAAGAAGTGAAGATGGAATGCAATTGCACAATTAAACTCCATTGCAGAAGTGCAAAGAAACAAGCAAGCCTAGCCTTGTCCATTTAGCGCCATACGCCTCATTGAGGAAGCGCGTCAGGGCATGCATTTGAACATCCCTGCCACAGAAACTTATCCATTTCATGCACCACACATACTTTGGATTCCTCAATTCTCAACCTCTCCAAAAACACAATACAAAGCAATGCAACTGAATAGAGCAGCTAGAAACCAAACAAAATGACTAGCCCTCCAATTTTAGGAGCACTAAGTGACATTTGTACTTGTGTATCGGGTGTTTGAGAGGCATATTTAACTTGCTAATGGTTGGTGCTTCTATCTGCGCAGGATGGAAAGGTTCAGATTGGATATCAACAGGCCTCCTTGACCCAAGGATCAGGCTCGTGTATTTGAGAAAGCATAAACAGCCATACGTGGTTCAGCATGCTTCTCGGTCATGCTCGCTAAATTTAGGGGTGCAAATTGGAGACAGACAGAGTTGGTGCGCCTCATACTTGTCCAGAAGCAGAGAGCCTTTCAACCGCTGTTGGCTGAAGAAGTGGAAGGTCCAGAGAAACATCTGACGCTCCAGGGTTTAAGGAGTCGTCTGTCCAACTGATCTCAGTTAAGGGGGTTTGTGTGTCTTTGTAGCCACCCTGTGGCGTCGATTGATGAAGAAGTGCCAGAATGTCATCGTTCATTTCTAGTGGGGTATGATCTCCTTCAAGCAGTTTCACCGGCTCTGGTTGGGAAAGACTGGACGTCAACAGCTTGTCCAGAGCTTCCTCCAGAAGAGGCTTGGGGCAAGGAAGACTTATTCCCAATATGCCAGGTCCAGAGTTCTCAGGTTTCTCTTTGGAAGGCTTGGGAGTTAATGTTAGGGTTGAAACTGGAGTAGCGGGTAGTGTAATGAGAGTTGGCACTGGACACTTGCCAGTAATCCCTGGATAGGGACTTGGGCTCTTGGCAAGGACTCCAGGGACAGGACTTCTGGTTGCTCTAACAGCTGTAATGGGGCCCGGGCTCTTTCTTACCACAACTGGACTAGAGGTTTTAGCAATTGTTACAGGACTAGACCTTTTCACATCAACAATTCGATTCGAGCTCTTCATAACCTCTGGTGGACTGGGGCTTTTAGCCACTGGGCTAGAAATCCTTCGATTTATAACTGGTGAGGAGACCTTTTCTACCACAGGTGGACTGTTTTTGGAAACCAAAATTGGACTTGAGGTTTTTGGGTTGACGGTCTTGACTTCACGTTTGTTTAAACTTGATGCTGGAAGGCTTGAGGTATTTGCAGATGGTTCTGGTGATAAATGAGACTCAGGGACTGGACTCTTTGTGCTAGAAACTACCAGTAGTTTATCCAAATGGGTCTTGGAGGAAGTGCAGCGCACTGTGGAGCTGGACATTGGAGCTAAGGTTGTGGATTCCTCAATGTGGAGTTCCAGCAGAAGTGGAGCACAATTTGAGGAAGTAAAGCTGCGGTCAGATACCTCTGTTTCTGGGACAGAAGGAATTGTGAGGCTCTCAGTCACCACAAGATTGGAAAGTTCTGACCCTTTAGTGGATAACGAGTCCTCCTTAACCGACACAGAGCCAGACTAGACAACCAACAGTAAGACAACAACAATCAAAGAGAAAGGGAGGAAAGCATTTGAGTAGAATCATGAAGGCATGCTGGAAATGATCCATTATCTCAAATAATAAATAAAAAATCATGCATGCAAACCAGTGGCTTAATGCAATGAGTTCAAAAAGTTTGTCTTGTATTCTAAGAATGCAAGAAAGTACAAGACGGATATTTGGTTTACCAACCTGAAAGCAAATATATGATCACCAGAATTTCCAGATATAACATGACACCACAAACACAGCATTCCAGATTCTCTCTTTTCGACCGCAGTGTGGCTCACGTCCAAGACAGATATGCTAACAAGACCTTCATAAATCGACCCATGAGAACATGCCCTCATACAGGCATATAAACTTGTATTAATTTCAAAGGCCTTGATTGATAATCTACTGTTTGCTATCTGATTATCATTATCAGCACTCAGACATGCATATAATAAAACCACAACATAAAATGAGACCTCATTCAAACAGCCCGTATAATGCTACAGGAGAGATTATTTGTCAATAAAAGCGTATTCAAAAAGAAAAACTTTTTTTATAAGACTCATTCTACTGTGTGGCAAAGCAATGGATCATAGTTTAGGAAGCTTGTTTTTTTTTAGGCAACATTTATAGGAAACGTGTCAAATTGTAATGTAATTTGTCTCTCTTGCTCCAAGACTTACATTGCTCTGAACTTTGAAGTCAGAGAGTGAAGCCATGAGTTCATCGAGTTCTCGTGTAGCTGAGGAGGCTGAGATTCTGGCCTGCTGCTGGTTGGGGGTCTCATCCTGAACTTCTCTCACCTCAGGAACCATCGGCACTGATGGGGCGGGTCTATAAATTTTACAATATTAAAAATGGGATGTAAGAAAAGGTAGTGCACAGATAAGGCACCTGGTGAAGTTCTCTCGTTCACAACATTTCTGCTCATTTAAACAGTCCAAACGACCACAAATAAAATCTGGGATTCAAAGTATAATTTAAACTCAAAAAGGATTTTGATAAATTAATATAATTTTTTTATTTAAACAACATAGAAAGGGTTGGATATTTTTTTAAATTAAAAATAAGAAGAAAGAAGCAAAGTAAAAACAATAGGACAAATACAATAGTCCAGATACAGAAATAGGCTACAGTAGGTTTAACATGTAATAAAGAATACTGCACAAATGTAAATGGATTATAAATATAAAATAAATAATATTAATGAATTAATATACAAAATAAATATATAAAGTGATTCTTTTTAAAGATACAAAAATTCTCTCTTTGTCTTTTGTAGTTTGATTAATATAAATGTTCTATATTAGGGTGCTGTCACTTTAAGACCTAAAGCACAGATTTAATATAAATTTCACATATCTGGTTTTCCCTCAACTGTTTAAGTTAACTTAAAACATAACCTGTGTTTACATGAATACACCACACAAATTGACATTTTGACATAATTATGTGTATTTGACCATTAAAGCACAAGCACAAAATGGTTTTGGAGAACTGAATTTGGAATTGCATGCTGTCTGAGAGGTGGCTTTCTGCTCGTGCATTGAAGATTATTGCATTTAACATTTCTTTTAATATCATGTACCTCCATATTTTCTCATTTATGCATGTTTCTTTATCATTCAAAAGTGTCAAAATCTTTAAGTAAAATCGTGCTATGCGGATATATTTACTTAATGATATAGCAGAATCGCTATACTGACATACCGCCCAGCCCCAATCATAGATTGAACACTAGTCTGGGGAGTCTGCTCTGTATTTTCTACTGCACAAAAAGCGTGATCAGCGGGCATAATTCAAATGACTCTGTACGCAATTGGATAGTCCTTCAACCAATCAGACCACTGATCCGGGTGACATACTTTGCAGAGCGATCAGTAGTAAGGCAAACATCCTTCTTTTGTAGGAATTGTTCAGTTGTTCCGTTTTCAAAGAAAACTTGCCTTTGAAATCTTTTAAAACAGCAGCGACAGCGGCATCAATGGGTTGCTGCGCTTCGGTGGCTGCCATGTTGAATGTAAACAAAAAGCTGCTTGCTGTCGCTTCTCTATCGTCATCGTGTTAAACCTGCCAATACCGCGGCCAGGTGGATAAGCCAGATTGTGATTGGTCCCCGGATTCCCCGCAGATTTGTAACAGATGCAGGATAGAAAAATGTACAGGTTTCCAGCCTGAGCTGCAGGCCGAAATCAAATCACCGATAGATCAGGCTGGGTTTACCCAATCTAACCCAGCTCTACAACTAGGGCTTGACATTATTAACACCTGCCAACCTGCCAAATACGGGTGTATTTCAGCAGTGGCGTGTAATGCAGTCACTCCTACTAGCCACTTCGGTGGGTTGAATTTTAAATATAATATTTACATTTTCAATTGTAGTCTTTTAAAGGCATCAGGATGAATATTGTTGGTGACACAGGGCTTGAATTTCAGCGTGGGATTGCGCATAATTTTACTCTTTCCCACAGATTTTGTGCTCACACTCAAAGCGCGTGCACATAAAGTAAAATAAATAGGGCACGATATTGGATTTTTGCCGATATGCCGACATTTTTGAACTCATATTGGCCGATGCCGATATACATTTTTTTCCCCCCTTTGTTTGGAAACAACCATCATCATTGAGCAAAAACTTCTTTTTTTTCCATTCTGGTTTCAAAATTTCTGATGTCTCCTTACTAAAAGGATACTTGTTAAAGATAAATACATGTTAATAAAGTAATTTTTTATATTAAGAGTATATTAAAAGCTCTGAAAATAACAATAATAAAGTCAGTAATTTTTTCACAAATTCAAGGCAGCATTTAAAAAACTGTCAATTTAAATCACCGTACATGCAATGTATTTGCTTGTTTTCACTTCAAGAATGAGCACACTGCTGACATGGTCTTATCGCTATAGCACTCCTTGCACATGCAAGATAATATTGTGCATCCCTAAAAATAAACAAAATAATTTCAAAATGGTTAGGATTCACGTACACCGAGTCAGTTATGTTTTAAATTAATAAAAAAAAAAAGAAAGAGAAAAGGAGAAAGAAAACTATATGGCAGTTTTCCCATGGTGTCGATGTCAAAACTGTGGCCAGCTAAAATCTGAGTGGCTAGTAACTTTGGAAAACTACTAGCCACAGCAGCTGGTGAGCAAAAAAGGCTAATGTCAAGCCCTGCCTACAACATATCAACTTTAAGAGAAAAAAAAAAAAATCAAATTAAAATAATATTTTGTTTCCTATTCCTCACTAAAAAGTAAAACAAATATAAAATATGTAAATTATAAAACAAATATTAAATGTATACAACTACTAAATGAACGAAATGTTTTCAGCAGTGTGTAAACTTACGCAGGGGCCGGCACGGAGCTCTCCAACTCAGTTAACAGGCTCTCCACACTGGGTCTGACGTCCTCTATCCCCCGACTGGGTGCATTGCGTTTGGGTTTCTCCATCTTGGGAGGAGGGGCTTTCACAACTGAGGAAACACCGTTTTCTGGGACATAGCGCTGGGCGTTGCTGGCTGGTTTGGGTGGGTAGGTCTCTGTGAAATATAAAATGGAAAAGCATCCACATTTTAAAAACAGTCAAAATGTGCATGTGATGTTTGTAGTGCTTTAACAAGTGTTGCTTTGAAGAGCTCACCTTCAGTAGCGAAGGAGGGTGTGCTGTGCTGTACGGCGTTGAGCTCCAGCAGCAGACGGTCCAGCTCTGACAGGTTACTGCCCAGTGACGAGCTCATGGCGGCAGAGGGGGAGTCAGTAGTCTTCTGCTTGTTGGGGAAACTATAGACGTGCTCTTCGTCAGACTGTGACACGCGAGGACTGGCGCTTTTCGGAGCCGAGCTGAAAGACTTGAGGAAAGAAAATAGAGTAGTTTAACATTTAAGCATTTTTACTTTATAGATGAGAGCAGAAATAGCATGATGCACCTGGGGGTCTAAAAAAGAACCACTTAATAGTTTTAAAAGACTATTAATAATCAGTAATATTATGATTCAACTGCACAGACACTAAATCAGATGAGAACTAAATTTGAACTGGATAATGACACTAACTTTGGGTTAACTCAGGCTTAATATTTACCCGATTAGAAGCTTTGTGTAGTGCTGCTTAGATTTATCAATCAGTAAAAACACCCCTTCCCACTCCCCAAAACAAAGCATCTGTGAATGAGAGTCCAAAACACGTCATCGCACATGCGCAGTGTTTTATCCAGTTCCGGTTTTCAGTCCGATCAAGTGTTTACATGTTCTCCCGATCGGATTAGAAAAGGTTACTTTAAGCCACTCCTTCCAATCGGTTCGAAACTTAATTCGGCTCGAGCTCAATCGGATTGGCTAAGGTGTTTACATGAAGGCTTTTCAGTCCGATCAACGCAATTACAATCGGATTATTAGGGTCCATGTAAACGCAGCTACTGTTATTGAACTGTAATCAGAATCAACTGAACTGATCTGAATAATTAAACTATTGCTGCTTTACAGCTGAAATTTGACTTGCTTCATAATTGATGAACTTTACAACATTAACACTGTTATTAATGTATTAAAGCTGCTTTGAAACAATCCGTATTGTAGCAAGAGCTATAAAAATAGAAATAGAAATTATAGCGAATATAAAAGCGCTATAGTAGTCGGTGCGCCATCCATAAAAAACATTTATTGTCCAGAATGTTTTACGGAAACTAAGCTACAAATACAGCGCCCGACTTGTGGGCTCATTAACATAAATCACATACATACACATATATAACATATCAAATAGTGATGCACTGAAATTTCAGCAGCTGAAACATTTTCATCCGAAACAGCACTTTTTGGTTTCGTTCGAAACGGTTTTGGAGGGCTGAAATCATTGACCAAAACAGTGACGTTTAATTACCTGAGCAATAAGCTTTGTGCTTTGTTACCTTTAACATGAAGTCTCAGCTGTCAAATTGTCAATTTTAAATCACAGTATTTAAACAATATACACTCACCTAAAGGATTATTAGGAACACCACACTAATACTGTGTTGGACCCCCTTTCGCCTTCAGAACTGCCTTAATTCTACGTGGCATTGATTCAACAAGGTGCTGAAAGCATTCTTTAGAAATGTTGGCCCATATTGATAGGATAGCATCTTGCAGTTGATGGAGATTTGTGGGATGCACATCCAGGGCACGAAGCTCCCGTTCCACCACATCCCAAAGATGCTCTATTGGGTTGAGATCTGGTGACTGTGGGGGCCATTGGTGGGGGCCATTGGGGTACATGGTGGTCATAAAGGGATGGACATGGTCAGAAACAATGCTCAGGTAGGTCGTTGGCACTAAGGGGCCTAAAGTGTGCCAAGAAAACATCCCCCACACCATTACACCACCACCACCAGCCTGCACAGTGGTAACAAGGCATGATAGATCCATGTTCTAATTCTGTTTACACCAAATTCTGACTCTACCATCTGAATGTCTCAACAGAAATCGAGACTCATCAGACCAGGCAACATTTTTCCAGTCTTCAACTGTCCAATTTTGGTGAGCTTGTGCAAATTGTAGCCTCTTTTTCCTATTTGTAGTGGAGATGAGTGGTACCCGGTGGGGTCTTCTGCTTTTGTAGCCCATCCGCCTCAAGGTTGTTCGTGTTGTGGCTTCACAAATGCTTTGCTGCATTGTAACGAGTGGTTATTTCAGTCAAAGTTGCTCTTCTATCAGCTTGAATCACTCCTCTGACCTCTAGCATCGACAAGGCATTTTCGCCCACAGGACTGCCGCATACTGGATGTTTTTCCCTTTTCACACCATTCTTTGTAAACCCTAGAAATGGTTGTGCGTGAAAATCCCAGTAACTGAGCAGATTGTGAAATACTCAGACCGGCCCGTCTAGCACCAACAACCATGCCACGCTCAAAATTGCTTAAATCACCTTTCTTTCCCATTCTGACATTCAGTTTGGAGTTCAGGAGATTGTCTTGACCAGGACCACACCCCTAAATGCATTGAAGCAACTGCCATGTGATTGGTTGATTAGATAATTGCATTAATGAGAAATTGAACAGGTGTTCCTAATAATCCTTTAGGTGAGTGTATGTGGTTTGACGCTAGGGATGTGACAATGAGGAAATTCTCTTTTAAATCGCCAATTCTAAACCGAAAGTAAAATGTGCACGTCCACACATGCTTTCATAACGGTGCGGAGCAGAGCAAGTGTTTTCAATTAATTCCTATGGAAGTTGAGCTTCCATAGGAATGAACTGAAGACGCTCGCTCCGTGCACATACCGTTATGAATGCCCGTGCGGACGTGCACATTTTACTTTCACTTTAGAATTAGCGCCAGTTCGGGGGCGGATTGCTTGAATCTTGCTTGGTTTATTAGCCTATTATTCTTAAATGAAAAACACAACAACAAAACAGTACAATGAAAACCTCGCTTAAATCGGCACTTTTACATTTCACTTTGAAACCAAATCTTCCGCCATCATCTTGTCAGTCAGCTCCTCTCGTGATGAATGAAGAGCTGATCTGTGCAGCGACTCTCGTTCGGCTCACGCTGTATTAAGCAGACACATTAGTGTCTGTTCTCTAACTGAACTAAATGACTTTTATTACTAGAAAAAAATTTAAACAACAGTGCAAGTGATGGGCAAGTGATGTAACCTGTGTTGCGGCTGAACACCGCTAACACTTTCAGCACAGACTAATCACAGCAAGCCTATTTGACGCACACGAAAAATAAAACTGTCACGTAACATTATATTTACCTCAGGGACTCCATTGAACAGAAACATAGACATAACTCCAGAGAGAAGCATTTTGTTAAAAATATGCAGCATATAACATATATTAACTTTTTACTTAATTTATTGTCTTTATTTTTAATGTGTTTGAAAAAATTCTAACAAATTGGAGTAGAAATGTAATTCTGTTATTAATTTGATATAACTGGCCTTATGTTACAATTTATATTATTTGAGCGTTATTAAATAAATCTGATAAATTAATAAATTATTTAAGAAACTATTTTAGACCAGTCTAAATTAAAACTTCAGTTTCTATGTTTTGGTCATTTTGGTGCATCAGTAATATCAATGCATATTCATTAATGTCTTAAAGGTACAGCAGCATAAACAGTCGGATTCATTCTCAGGATCATTGAGAGGGTGGAAAATGGTCATGAAAGACTAAACTTCTACTGTTTTAGTCCAAGAAAGTTTAAGTAAAACCAATTTTGTAAAACAAAGAAAAAAAATGACACAAATATGTAGAATATGGTGCCATTAAAGAAACCCTGAATATGTTGAACCTGCTTAAAGGCACAACTGAAGTGCTTTCCTCAAGGGCACAATAGGCAGAAAGTGGAACAGGACGGCATCTGGTATTTGTTGTAAGGTTAAAGGATAACCGAGTAGACTCGTATAAAAGGCCAACAAAAACCCTGTGGAAAAAAAGAGACCGTTCAAAGAAGTAATGGTGCATTTTACCTGGGATGATGAGTGCTTTGATTCTGGCTTTTCTACCCAAGATCCATTCAGTGTTTCAGCAGGAGGGGAAGTTACTCGAGGTGGGGAGGACACGTCCTGATAAGAGTCACTTCCTGTGGGGTAGGAATATGGCGTCTCTTCTGACAGAAAAACAGCTTGCTTGGATATCTGGGAGGTTGTGGACTCCAAATCCGCAAGAAGAGCATCTGTAAAAAAAAAAAAAAAAACAATTAAAATAAACTGGTTTCATTCTCAGAGAACATGTACTGATAAAACTTTGGACAAAAGTGTCTGTCAAATGCATAAAGTAAATGTAAAAATCTGAAGCTATGGATTTGCAGGTCTGTTCAAATCCAGGAATTCAGATGTTTGCTTCAGATTCACATTCCCGGCGCATGAAGAACAAAAACGGGCTGTTGTTGAATAACCCTGTTTCAACGTGACTTTGTCAAGTCTGTTCAAAACACGTCTCTCTCGGCTGGATCGGATCCTGGAGCGGTTATTATGAATCACATGACCGGGATGGTGAAATCACGGCAGGCTTCACTCATATGGGGTGTGGTGAGAGTGACAACCTCACAAGACTGCTCTAAAACTGCATGCCTACAGGGATAGATTCAGCAGGAAGTAAAGCGCAAAATGCATGTGCATAAAGGGACACACAAATCAATATTCAAAAGCCATAAGCCTCAGGAATAGAACAGAAAGCACTTCCACACACACACACACACACACACACACACACACACACACACACACACACACACACACACAACTAAGTAATGTTGTAAAACATGCTCTTAAGTGAATATAAACGTCGCTGGATTAAAACACCTTTATATAGCAATTGTGATAAGGCACCTTTGGATCTTGGTTTGCATCACCATCCGTTCTACCAAGTCGGTTATGTCTACACAGGAAGTGATTGATGACACACTGCAGTATAACAGCTCGAGGTTTTCGATACTTAAAGCAGCATATCATCTCAATTTGTTTATCGCATTAAACCGGTGATCTGAGCTGTAGTCCCAACGGTAAACTATGAGAAATGCATTGTTAAAACATTTCTAAATAATGGAAATCGGTATACAAATAGACTTTGCATGTATTTTTGCAGAATAGCACTTTTTTTTTTTATAGATAATATGCTCTATTTATATATTATTATATATATATATATATATATTTATATTTATATTTATTTATTTATTTATATATATATATATATATATATATATATATATATATATATATATATATATATATATATATATATATATATATATATATATATATATTCTTCAGAGCTAATTAATGAATGAAAATATACTAAATTCACAGCAATTAATTCATGCATAAATCTAAATTATAAATAAAAGAATTTGATTTCAGACAGATGGGAAAAATAAATAGGCCTGTTGCTAGAGTAGCCATGCAGCGTATAAAGAACATAAATGGGGTGTATGTTAAATGAAGCTTCATTTGTCAGCGTTTGTGATTTCTGTGGAGCGATTTAGTTTTGATGCTTCTCAAAAAGCCGCTCATGTCCGGTGTAGACTTCTAGATGTTAGGAATTAGGTTTCTCTAGTACCATATATGTCATAATATCCAATCTAAAACTCACACAAGTGCAACAAAACATCAAACTTAAGATCAAGATACATTTTTTTTTTTCAGTTCACAAACAAACACCACACTGTTAAATCACACAATATCAACCAACAATAACAGCAGATTCCAAAAACCACTCTTACAGGCACAAACACAAGAAAGACACAATCCCAAAAAGACACTTTCCCAAGAAACAATCAACAGCGACAGAGTGAAGCCGGTTACTTACACTGTGAGAGGGACAGACAGTAACGCCCTGCTGATCTGTGTGTCTTTACCTTCGCACTTTATCTCAGACAGGAGGAGCTACGACAAGGAGTGGGAAAAAAAACAGATAGGATAGGAATAGAATACGAAAGAGAGATCTAGAAAGGGGAGAGAGAGAGCGAGAGCGAGAGCGAGAGCGAGAGAGAGAGAGAGAGAGAGAGAGAGAGAGAGAGAGAGAGAGAGAGAGAGAGGCAGCAGAAGGAAAACGTACTTCAAGACAGGACAAGTATCGTAAACTCTGCTGCGTTCAGTAGCAGTGACTGTGGAGCCGCCCTGGGGAGGGTGGGCTGTTTTTTCGGCAGGTGCTAACTTTAACTACCCCTCCACATACCAGATACTAAAAAGGTCTCCCACAGGTCACTAATCTGGACAAGTGAGAGACCATTAGACAAACAGATGAACTTTCTCAAATCAACTCAATATTCAGTCAATAATACTTTAAGATCACAATTATGTCATGTGCTAAATAAATGTGAATAGCATCGAAGCAAGCAGGAAGACTTTGAGACTTGTCTCTGATCGAATCTCGACTGTTTGTTCAGCACTCGGCCTGATGAGGGAGTGGCAAAGGAAACATTAACCCATATATCTCTCTCTGCTGCTTCTTTATCTACATCCATTACATGGATCATAGAAATCACTCTCCCACATGTTGAAATTAAGACTCTCTTCAGCCTAATATCAAGTAATCTGACAAAAAAGGCTGCATCACAGTCTAAATAAAAATCAAATAAAACACTTTATAGAGAATGTGATTGCACTAAAAATAGCAATTACTAGTCATTGAAACATAACTGGAGTAAATAGAGATGCACGCAAGAGCTTGCTAGTAGCCTATACGCTGAGTTTCAATTCATTTTTGTGACTCGCTCCACTAACTTCACGGGAAGGAAACCGGGACGGCAGAAAAACGCATCCTGTTTGTACTGTTTATTTTACAAAAGCACAATGTTTTGTTTTTGTCGTAAGTGTACTCTTTTCTGTTTGACCATAAATTATGGAATATTTAAGTTGATAATGGGACAAAATCATTTGGCACTGTGCTGATTATGTCGTGGAAGTCCAGTGATGAAATATGCGTGTCTGGGAAAAGGATGGCGCTTCACTCGCCGTCTCCTCATGGAAAAGTGAAGTAGGCTCTTTTTCTCTCTCGCTCATCACTCTGTGATTTCTTTAAAACGCGTAATATCGAACCCGTGCATCCGCCATTGTCACTGATGTTAATGTACTGTCCCGCGCTAAGAGAATCACAGCCACGCGTTAATCAAACCAATACGTTTGAAAACAGCTGTTGCATTCTACCGTGAAGCATTGTCAATCTATCAATTAGTGCAACAAATCAACAGTTCCTTCAATCCTGCAATCAGGAATCACTCATGTGATCACAAATCTGGGAAGGAAGCATAACTGCATTTATGCTTCCTTCCTCCATACTGCTGTACTTGATGCCACTAATCAAACACTGAAACTGCTAAATCAAGATTTTCTCATGACCGACTCCGATTGCCATTTTTTTACAATCAAATGGGACAATCCGATACCAGTTGCCTTTTTTTGGTCTTTGTTTCAGATGTTTCAAACACAACAGGATTGATGCCTGATCGATTGGTGCATCCCTAATGCTAAACTTGGTTGGTGTGAAATGTCTGAAAGCTAAAAAGAAACCTCAGGTCATATAATCATTTCCACAATCAATCTGAATATTGAGGTACTTGTGCCCATTTTCATCACAGATGAGCAAAAACCCACACATCAAACAGACTATATGCAATATGTTGGTTTTGGGGAAATAAATAAATAAATATGCATATTAACATAACGGCACAGTGTCAAGACAATAAGAGCCAATCCTACCTTTCTCCGTCACCCAATCTGGATCTGGGATCATGTACGTCCCATCTGAATCAGACATGCTGGTCGATTGAACAACAGAACCGGACAATGCCTCGCCAGCACGCGCTCCTTCAGTTTCCAGAGCTATGTGTGTCTCTGATGCCTCCACCAGAGCTGAATCTGGGGCTGAATGTGGGTCAGGAGCGGATGTTAATGATGGAGCGACTGAATCCCTCTCTAAAGTTGAAACGAATTCAGTGGCTAAATCAGAAATGGTCTCCCTTTCTAACATGTCTTCAATGGCATCTGCCACAGAAGACGAAACGGGTACGAAATCATCAACCACGGTTAAATCTGGTGAGGTCTTCTCTGCCGAAGTTGGTATACTGGTCTCAGGCACCTCAGTGTCTTGGGACTGTCCCGCTTCTGGTGTGAAATCCCTCATTTCGAATTCCAATAAAACCTTTTCAAACTCCTCAACAGCAAATGCTGATGCAGTTTCTTCGTCCATCGGGGAACAAAAAAAAAAAAAAAAAAAAAAAAAAAAAAAAAAAAAGGAACCGCGCCCGAAGGAATCGGGCACAGGATCCGGAAAAGTCTGGACTCGAGAGTGGGATGAGGAAAGGAAGGGTCGTTCCCATTCCAAAGCATTCAAAACATTCCACAGGGCTCGATTATGTATACAGCCGGCAGTTCGCTAGATAACGGTTACTCTCAAGGGGATTTGCTTACATAAGCTATAGACGCTACACAAACCCATATATGACCACGTTTTTGGGTCTACCAAAACATATTACGGGGCTAAACATTCCCAGACGTTATCTAGAAAGAAAGTTATTCTGAAAATCCCTAGAAAACCCTGCAAGAACGAGCACAGAACCTTCATTCCTTTGAAAGACTTTACAGGATGCCAGTTATTTAAACATCGTTTATCACTGACAACTCGTCAGACGACCTCTGCTCAGCTTCAAAAGGGGGACAGTCCACTCAAAATCAGTTATGAGCATACAAATCAAGTCAAATCAGGTCTAACGGTCCCCACCGTTGATAGAATCCTATTCCCATCTCAATGCATAATTAAAGTCCACATGAAACTGAAGTTGTGACAGTCTTTTCCTTCCTATTGTAACATACACCTGAGTGAAACGGTTTCTGGAGCATGAACAAATGACTTGATTTAGTCCATGGGCAATTGATTGGACAAATGAGTGACAGGTTGCCAGGTGGCAGGTAGTCATTTGTGTCTATATATGCACGTATATATTTAAAAAAATATTTGCATGTATATACTGTATATATAATTTATCTTTATTATCAAGGACAGATACACGGCTACTCGAATTCTGAACTACAATACAATGTAAAGATTTCAAATGATAGACATGAATGCAAAATGTAGCCCTTTATTATAAAGAAATTCGCTGTTGGTGCATTAGCCTAAAACAACACGCTCGCCAGATTGTTTATCTAAATAGCCCTATGTTGTTAGAAATGCATCCCATGCAACAAGAGATTAACACGGTTGCCAAATTGCTTCATGTTACACTTACTCTGGCATCAGCTATTGTGTGAACAGTCACATTTAACTTCTTACCCACATGAATGACTGCCTAAAGCCTTGTTTATACTTTCGCCTGGCACCGCAGTGCGAGCTTCCGCTGACTGCGCGCGCATCTCCCCAAACGGACAAGGCATTTACTTGACGCTACTGTTTTAGACTGAAAACCAGATCATACCACTGATTTAGACACGCAAACTGGTTGTCTGTGTGATGAAATGTACTAATATCCGTCTGCTCAGGCAGATTCGGCTCAAAGTCGTGCATCTTCGGATGCGGAGGCGTGCGCGCTGTTGCAATGACGTCATTTTTGCCGCGCGTACCTTCGTGCTCACGCGGACGCACGACAACATAATATTCAGGGTAGTGGAGAATTCGAGCAGTAGCCGTATATCTTGGAACGCAGGGCAGAGCACCCGGATAACGTCATGGGTATGACGACAATACAATATTATTGTAAATTATACCACATAAAAAAGCGGTAGCTAACGTTAATTGAATCAAGCAAACAAATAGCTGTTATTTTTGCTCCAAAAAGCTTGAATTTAACAATATGCTTCCTTCCATCAGACTCGTGTGGTAGCCAGGTGTCTCATTCAATGGCGAGCTCAGTTGACGCGGTGTGCTTCAAGATTCTGATGCAAGTGCTAAGATTCCGATTGGCCAAGAGAAAAAGTGCTAAGATTCCGACTGGCCAAAAGAAAAAGTGCTAAGATTCCGATTGGCCAAGAGAAAAAGTGCTAAGATTCCGACTGGCCAAAAGAAAAAGTGCTAAGATTCCGACTGGCCAAGAGAAATGTCAATTATAAGAATTATCCAATAATGTTTCGCAATTCTAGCCTGCATGGCATGCAGATGAAGGGCAGCCTTCATACATTGCTTTTCTCAGCTCCTCTCATCACCTCTGAGCAATTCCCTATATTCCAGGTATCCCCTGAAACGTCACTATCTCTGCTCTCCGAATATGGTGTTAAACGTTGTATAGAACCAATCAAAAAGCTTAGAAATGTACACAAACAGTGACATAAGCTGATGATTTGTCAATGGGAAGCCCCGTTTCGACTGACCAGCACGCGATTGATCCAGCCATCCTCTGGTCAGACTAGCAGCGCTCTGTATAAACAAGCTAGCAGATCTCCTCAGAAAGATAGTGTAATACTGTTTAGCCTTGTTTACTAAACGTCTGGTTGGGCCACACAAAATCATGGAAATCACTGAATTATTTAGAGCGGCAATAGTGTAGGGTTAGACGCATTGCAGAAAGTTTTGATGCAAATCGACCGGAGATTCGAATCCGCCTTTTGCAGGACTCGCTCTACTCCCTTTTCCCATCACATATCAGATCGGAAAGGCATTTATTTTCAATAAAAATTAAGAAAATGTTAGAAAAGTGGAAATAAAGCGTCTAACACACACACACACACCCTCTCTCTCAAGCAAAAATGTAGCACCTCTCTTTAATCCTTCTGATTTTAGTAAATCTTTGTAAAATTATATTAATTCAAATAAATAATTTAAAATAATTTGAGCTTCAGCCTGGTTCAATAGCATTTATATATAAATACAAATGTCTTTGGTTAAATTAAGCTGTAAAATAAATAGTTTATCCCTTTAAATGCAATGGATTTTAAAAGATATTAACAAAAAAGCGAAACTGGAAAAAGAGGGCAGACGACCACAAATCAAATGGGTATATTTTTAAAACCATTCAATGTATGACTTTGACTAGGATATCATTTTAAAGTGTATGGTCTCCTCTTTCTATTGATATAAAATGGGTCACTGTGACTCATTTTGCTGGATCAGGTCACATATACAGCCAAACAAACATAACTTTACACTGACACAACATCTATAAAGAGTGAACCGCTCGTTTAACCAAGGGGCAACTCTCTTGAATCCAACACGGAAGTGACTTAAACTGCAATTCATCGACTGGCTGCTAGAGACCGCCTCCAAAAGGGAGTCAATCCCATAGACCCTCATGTTCAAATACCTAACTTTACAGCAGGGAAAAAAAATAAATAAATTGTTAACAGCCTGGTACAAAAAGTGATATAACTAATTTTGCCCGTCATGACAACTGTGAGGCGGGTGAATTTTTTTAAATTTTTATAACTGTCTTTATTAAGCCATAAAGTTCTACATGATTAAGGGCGTGGCCACTTGAGTGACAGGTGGTCGTGTTTGTGCTGTTTTTGTTTTGAACTAACTCTACCAACATGGAAAACAGTGATACAGTGGACCTCTCAACCTTTATGCTAAGGAGAAAATCCATTGCAAATTTGAGGGGACCAAGCAAAACATGATTATGTATTTCAACTCCGCTATCAAACCACACGGTAAACGCTAATACTTCTTTTATATACGGTCTACTTTCTTTGTATTACAGTTCTACCTAACAACACATTAGACAGGACTGTTAAACAGATCGTAAGCTAATCAAGATGGAGAAACTGGTTTTCTCAGCGCTGTCAAAATAAAAGTCACAACAAGAGCGGTCACTTCCGAGTTCCTACTGGCAAATTACCCTAGGGAAACATTTAGTTCCTGGGAAACACCCTGATGCCTAGTTCCTATAACCAAGTTCCTACCTGGTGAGAAAGCTTCTATTATTGTACCATGCATATTTTTACTTCTTTAAAAAAAAAAAAAAAAAAAATTAAAGAAGAAACCAAACCAATGTATAGTTGACATTTGTGGCTTAATGCTACAGAAAAGCAATAAAAGTTTTTCATGAAGTGTCTTCAGCTTGTTTTTTATTTTTATATAAAATTGCAATTATAATTTCAAGAAAATAATCGACAATTATGATTTGTCATAATTGTGCAGTGCTAATTTACACTATAGCCCGCCTTGTTAACAGAGGCTATTTACACTAAATCCACCCACTGACGTCTGGTCGGGCCAGACAGAATTATGGAATTTTGGGGCAGGAAATTGACGCAAATCAACCAGAGTTCAAATCCGTCTTTTGCCAAACTCACACTACTCACTTTTCCCATCAAATATCAGATCGGACGAGCATTTATTTTCAATAAAAAAATTAAGAAAATATTCTAAAATGGAAACAAAAGTGTCTAACGTATGTTTAATAATAAGCATTTAGGGTAAGGAGTAGGTGTAGGGAGGGCTTTATTGTCCCAATAAGGCGGCATCCATTTAATAATTTTAATAAATATAATTATTTACACTGTTATTATTGCATACCATTTAATGTACAACAACACTGAGGTGCAAATTGTACCTGCCACTATTTACAAGTACAAATAGCATCTAAATACCATTTACACTACACAAAAAATGCTGCTATTTTTACATTAGTGTAGCCAAGTAAATAGAATCTAGTTGCTATTTGCACTTAAAGTAAATAGCATCTTTTGCTACTTGCAAATAGCCGATGCCAAAAGAGAAATTATTTCATAACACACCGTTTTACAATGCACTATTTATATGCTGTAGGTCAGTAAATCCTTTGTGGTCTAATTCTCAGATGTCAGACATATAACGGGAATAAACTAAGCTGGAAATACGCGTCTAGGGTGCCAAGACCTGCTATCTCTTTGCCTTAAAGGCTCGTTATCAATGCTTATTTTATAATCCATTCATCTCCACTCTCACATGTGTACTTGTACGCCCCTATCTGGTCAACGAGTGGAAGTGCAGATAACGCTTTCTACACAAAGACACAATAAAACTCGAGCTGAGAAACAAGTCTTTAAAATGACTCCCAACAAACTCCAGTCTTAATTGCAGGAAACTCAATCTACACAGACAGATCAAACCTGATGGATAAAGTGTCTAAATTTGGCCACTTGGCATCTCGGCCACAAGAAGACTCATTTAGAAGAGTTATAGAGTTCTCAACTCCGATGTCTTTCCTAAGTTCTGACCTTCAGAGATTTGAGACCACCAGGGTGGCCAGCCAAGGAGGGAGACCCAAGAACCCTGTACTAAAAATAAGAAGCCTCCAGTCCTAAACCTGCCACAGAGAGACGATGAAATACATCCCACGCTGTAAAACCTGATAGATCCGAGGGAGTAAAGCATTAATAACCCGAATTCTTGAGCATTCGGTTCTTGACATGTGACACAGATATCAACCCAGCAAGAATGACACATTAAGGAAATTAAACAATCCGTTTTCCCACAACAGAGCAAGAGTAGAGAGGCGACAAAGTGACAGTTCGCATAAAAACAGATATTAAGCAAAATGTCTAAGCTTCTATCTATCTATCTATCTATCTATCTATCTGTCTGTCTGTCCATCTATTTATCTGTGTGTCTGTCTGTCTGTCTATCTATATCTATCTGTCTGTCTATCCATCTATCTGTCTGTCTGTCCATCTATCTATCTGTCTGTCTGTCCATCTATCTATCTGTCTGTCTGTCCATCTATCTATCTATATCTATATCTATCTGTCTGTCTATCTATATCTATATCTATATCTGTCCGTCCGTCCGTCCATCTATGTCTGTCTGTCTGTCTGTCTGTCTATCTATATCTATCTGTCTGTCTGTCCGTCTGTGTGTCTGTCTATCTGTCTGTCTATCTATCCATCTATCCGTCCGTCCGTCTAGCTATCTATCTATCTATCTATCTCTGTCTGTCTGTCTGTCCGTCCATCTATCTGTCTGTCCGTCTGTCTGTCTATCTGTCGGTCTGTCTGTCTGTCTATCTATCCGTCCGTCCGTCCGTCCGTCTATCTATCTATCTGTCTGTCCATCTGTCCGTCTATCTATATAGACGGACATTTGCACTGTCCATGGAGCGGACCTGTTTACATTTCACTGCCGGTTGTATATTCTGTATATAACTGTGTATGTGACAAATAAAACTCTTGAATCTATATCTATCCATCTATCTGTCCATCTAGCTATCTGTCTGTGTCTGTCTGTCCGTCTGTCTATCTATCGGTCTGTCTGTCTGTCTATCCACAAAGGATGCTTTATATTGATTAACATAAGACATTAATTGATTACTGGAACTAGCAGTAATTCATATGGTTAATTCATATATTTATTTATTGTACATTTATACTAATATATATTTTAATTTTTAATGTTTTCAGTTATCAGCAGCACTAATTCATGCTTCAGATGTTTATAAATTATTTTATTTTATTGATTACCATAAGAAAAAGACAAATAATAATAATAATAATAATAATAATAATTTAAATAAAATAGCACTCAATTATATTATCAATGCATTGAAGAGTAAAACGATTTCTTAATATATACCAAAACGACATTGTATTGCTCCACTTATAATATGCGACAAGCCTGTTAATTCCTTTCAAATCTGCAGAAAGAGATTGTGGAGATTGCATCCTCTGGCTCCTCGTATATTTTAGGCTGTATGTTTAATTATTATTTGGTCAGTGTGACGCCATGTGGGACCAATTACCAGCTCTGAGTGAAACATACAGACAGAACGAGAGCGTGAGAGTCCAGTATCATTATCAAAACAGCTATTTACACCAGCAGACCACCACATTAATAACCTTTCAATGTAATTTAAAATGATAGCCTCCTCATTCTCATGAGGAGAATCTGCTTCAGTCTACAATACATGTGGTCAAAAGATCCTGAAATTAACCATAAGCCAATGATGAAGCAATGCAGCTGATGACACAGATGTGGAGTCATAATGTGGTGGAAGTGAAGACACAGATGGACAGTGACTGTGAGCTGAAGCATAAATGATCCATCCTGAATGTCGCCAGACAACAACAGCTATTCGGACTAATCTCAAAAATATGAGTAAGGTGTTACTGGCCTCTGATTTTGATTCTTTAATGTCAACATGGAAAGGTATTCACAGGCTATTTTATTTCCAAAAGCAAAATCTGCAGAGAATAAATAAGATGGAAAAAGGGAACAATAAAACAATATGAAAAATATAAAATTAAAACAATACACTTAAAAAAATAAAACAGGAATATAAATAAATAGGAAGTTAAAATAGTGAAGTTCTCATTAGAGACAAAGTACACAAAAAGTAGCAATTGTTCCAGCTGCCATCTACAGGTTTATCGGAGTGAACACAAGTGCAACACTATCTCAAATCGAAACCGCCTGCAACCTACGGGATCCATGGGGAAAACT
The DNA here is from genome assembly GCA_018749465.1 of Paracanthobrama guichenoti. NCBI lineage: Eukaryota > Metazoa > Chordata > Actinopteri > Cypriniformes > Gobionidae > Paracanthobrama > Paracanthobrama guichenoti. The sequence continues at coordinate 3,410,534 of CM031947.1, read as the reverse complement.
GAAAACACTTAGAAGTGGTTAAGCACGTTCATTTCTTAACCTGGTCACAATATGCCTGGATTTAAGGCCTATTCCAACAGATAAGACAAGATACATGCAGGCATCACCTGACCTGAGAGTTATTGCACTTTCATAAATTTTTTTGTTTTTTTGTTTTTTTAAACACAAGATAAATGTGCAAGTCTCTACTTAACATTCCTGCATCCAGCCGTTCTCCCATGATCTCTCTCACCCTCCCAATCCCTCCATCTCCCTATCTGATGGGCAGAAAGGTGTGCTGGGAATTCCTCAAATGCTTCTGCCTGTTTAGACTCGTGCAGGACGTCTCTGAACTGCATCACTTAAGATTAGACGGAGAAAATGTAAGGTTAATTCTGAGCATAGGAGGAGTTCATGGAGTCATCTAGTGATTTTCCTTGTCAGAGGCATGTTACATTTATCTAACTAGGTTATGACATATCCAACCATTGCATGTCAGTTATGCTGTAATTTTACTTTGGGTGATGAGACCTTAATTCTTCCTTTCTTTTTTTAAGCAATTTAAATGACAGGACAGAAATGTGGTCACTTAGGCAGCTGGAAAAAACAACTACTGGAAAAAACATTTGTTCACTAAAGCATTTTCAACTACATTCTGCACAGACCAGATCACATTATTGCCACAAACCATACACCATCCATCTACACAACATTATATATATATATATATATATATACATACACACACACACACACACACACACACCGATCAGGCATAACATAATGACCACCTTCCTAATATTGTGTTGGTCCCCTGACCCGCTGTGGCATGGACTCCACTAGACCCCTGAAGGTGCGCTGTGGTATCTGGCACCAAGATATTAGCAGCAGATCCTTTAAGTCCTGTAAGTTGCGAGGTGGGTCCTCCATGGATCGGACTTGTTTGTTCAGCACATCCCATAGATGGTCGATTGGATTGAGATCTGGGGAATTTGGAGGCCAAGTCAACACCTCAAACTCGTTGTCGTGCTCCTCAAACCATTTCTGCTTTGTGGCAGGAGCATTATCCTGCTGGAAGAGCCACAGCCACCAGGGAATACCGTTTCGAAGAAAGGGTGTACATGGTCTGCAACAATGCTTAGGTAGGTGGTACGTTTCAAAGCAACATCCACATGGATGGCAGGACCCAACGTTTCATCAGACCAGGCCACCTTATTCCATTGCTCAGTGGTCCAGTTCTGATGCACTGTTGGTGCTTTCGGCGGTGGACAGGTCACCCTGACTGGTCTGCGGCTATGCAGCCCCATACGTAACAAACTGCGATGCTCTGTGTATTCTGACACCTTTCTATCAGAACCAGCATTAACTTCTTGAGCAATTTGAGCTCCAGTAGCTCGTCTGTTTGATCGGACCACACGGGCCAGCCTTCCTCCCCACGTGCATCAATGAGCCTCCCAGACACCAAAGCATTGAAAGCGGTTCTCTCAGATCCTTCAAATCACTTTCCAGCTCAACGTATACTGTAGCTTAGAGTTTCCCTTTACTGTAGCTTATAGAGTTTGGGGGTATGGCTACTGTAGCAGTTGGAGCCAGAGAGAGTTTGCCGGTGTGGGACAATGGCTGACGTGTTACATGGGAAAAGACATTCACCTTCGGTTACAGAAATGCAAGCCAAAACTAACTGCATTTAGACTTTCAAAGATTATGCATCATACACTGGTTCAGAAAGACAAATGTACCCGTTTACAATGTTTACTTTGTGTCCAGTGTAGACAGCCTCAAACAGGAATGGTAGATCATGTCAAAAAATGCGCATACGTTGAATGGGATTGTTATAAGCTCTAGACAGCGTGTTATCCTGCTCAGTTGCTTACTCATGACACATATGCAGCTATATGTATTCCTAATATGTTGGACCTTTTACTGCCTTCACAAGCACCCGTTGGAGCTGTGTTTGAGATGTTTGGGGGAGGCGAGACGTGCGAAGGGAGATTTCAAGTTTGTTTCAAAACATGCTTAATTTTTGTAATTCCTGTTGGGTGCCACTAGTATCGCAGAAACTAAACACTTCACCTTTAAAAAGGAAAAAAATAATAATATAACTTTTTAAAAAAAAGTCCTGATCGTTTTTACTTTCTACTTAATCTACCCAACTCACAATAATAAATATTGTGTTAATACTTACAGTAACCTAATTCAATGTTTAGTATTGTATCTACTGTACATGTTGTTTATCATAACAGCATGGTATGTGGTATCCTCAAGAAAGACAAGATAAGCATTGAGAAACACAAGGCCTACATGTTGTATAGGATGTGACTGTATCTGCCATCCAAATAGGTGTTACTCTAGATAAATTCAAGTTAATCCGAGTCAGTTATTCACCGTTTAAAAACAGAAGTTGTAAATAAATGTTTACAAATGTCTTATTTATGTGTGTCTTTGTAAATATTTGTGGATTATTTACTAGCAATTCCTGAGTGAAAATAGTTTCTACACCAAATCTAATTTCGTGTACATAGACACAGGCCTTTTTTTCTTGCTTTATCCTCACCATAATACATACAAACACAGAGTTTGAGCATGTACATTTCACCATAAAGCCTGTGTGTGTGAGGTTGGAGTGTTTCACCATTCACCAAACACTCGGTGTTTACACATCACAACCAAACGCTCTTTCCCAGAAAAGGAACTGTGGCGAGAGCATTTGCAATGTGACTAAGAATCACCAAGAGAAGTTCAAACAGTCATTTTTACTCATCCAGACAGATCAGTGTTAGTCTACTTTAAAAGGATAGTTATCCACATACTACAACGAAAACAGATGGGGATTTATACGGCCACATGCCAAAAGCATTATAAAAGTGAAGTCATACAATAGCTTTGTGAGATGAACAGTGAAATTTAAAGGGATAGTTCGCCCAAAAATGAAAATGTTGTATCCATAAGACTTCCATTCATCTTCAAGGCACAAATAAAAGATATTTTTAATGAAATCCAAGATATTTCTGTCCCTATATTGAAAGTACTCACCCAAAACTCGGTCTCTGATGCTTCAAAACATTCCATTAAAATACATCCATATGAACAGGGGCGTAACCATCATTTCAGAAGTGAGGAGGCGGAAAAGTCAAGTGTAATACCAGTTTTTTTCTGAACTGTAAAATTGACAGGTTCTCTCTTATCTCTTGCTTTTAATTGGCTAAGAAATCTAATCAATTACCAATCATTTGTAGGCCTATTCAATAATTTTTCATCCTATATTTTCCTCGTAACAATTTTATGATTGGTTTACATACATCAAACACTTGTGCATTAAGTCAAAAGAAATGCTAATACTTTGTTGATAAACACTTTAATTAAAGAGAACTTGAATTTTAAGATAAATCACGGTCGCATCGCATGACATTTTTTAAGGCCATGGCCAATTCATCTAGATGAAAAAAAAAAAACAGTAAAATTTGACACTTGAATATGAATGTGCACACAACATTCTTAAAGTTTGAACAATTGCAATAGATATTATTTTTTGTATTTTAAAATTGGCCAGTTGGAAATCCTTATACGTCATTGACCCATGTATGGTCAATGAATGTACACTATATTGCCAAAAAGCATTGGGACACCCCTCCATTAAGTCTGGACTCTAGAGCAGTGGAGACGTGTTCTCTGCAGTGACCAGTCACGCTTCTCTGTCTGGCAATCCGGTGGATGGGTCTGTGTTTGGCGGTTGCCAGGAGAACGGTACTTGCCTGACTGCATTGTGCCAAGTGTAAAGTTTGGTGGAGGGGGGATTATGGTGTGGGGTTGTTTTTCAGGGGTTGGGCTTGGCCCCTTAGTTCCAGTGAAAGGAACTCTTAATGCTTCAGCATACCAAGACATTTTGGACAATTTCATGCTCCCAACTTTGTGGGAACAGTTTGGGGATGGCACCTTCCTGTTCCAACATGACTGCGCACCAGTGCACAAAGCGTCGGTCCATAAAGACATGGATGAGTGAGTTTGGTGTGGAGGAACTTGACTGGCCTGCACAGAGTCCTAACCAAGCCAGACCTTCTCGTCCAACATCAGTGCCTGACCTCACAAATGCGCTTCTAGAAGAATGGTCAGAAATTCCCATAAACACACTCCTAAACCTTGTGGAAAGCCTTCCAAGAAGAGTTGAAGCTGTTATAGCTGCAAAGGGTGGGCCAACTCCATATTAAACCCTACGGATTAAGAATGGGATGTCTTTAAAGTTAATCTGTATGTAAAGGCAGGCGTCCCAAAACTTTGGCAATATAGTGTATATAAACGTGAATATGCTGAGGGACAGAAATATCTCAGATTTCATTAAAATATCTTCATTTGTGTTTCAAATAAAAAAACAAAAGTATTTTGGTATTGGAAAGACTTGAGGGCGAGTAATTATTGACAATTTTAATTTTTGGGTGAACTAACCCTTTAAGTCTTTGTTCAGTGAAAACCCTCAAGTGACTTCAGAATACCTGAAATATCATGTAAGAGTTATATGGACTACTTTTATGTTACTGTCATGTATTTTTGCCCTGTTCAGAGTCTGACAGGACAAAAACAACCATACATTAAAGCACATGGAAACGAGAGGTTCAGACATTCTCTCATTTTGTGTTTCACAAAAGAAAGAAAGCAATACAAGTTTGGAACAACATAGTGAGTACATTTTTGGGTGAGCCATTCCTCACAGATATCAGATCGTCAAACCACAGTGTTGCATTTTAATGCATGCAGCAAACACAATGGTTTGACTGCTGAGGTGTTCACATATGTGTTTTTGAGGAAAAAAAAACATTTCACACTTAACAGAAGTGCGCAACAAATATCAGCAAACTCACAAGATGGTGTAGGTCAGGCACAAAATAAAGCTCAATTACACACAAGCCTTTCTGATACTCACCAGATAATTTAGCTAAATGTCATCGTGCACACACATGGGCGGCCAGGTTAAACCTTGATCATCAAGCTTGGACTAACTGATATTATCATCTAATATATTGATAAGATTTTTTTTTTAATTATTTTTGAAAAGAAGTCTCTTCTGCTCACCAAGGCTGCATTTATTTGATAAAAATAAATAAATAAAAGAAATATTATTAGAATTTAAAATAATTATTTTCTATGTGAATATATTTTGAAATATAATCTATTCCTGTTATCAAAGCTGAATTTATCATCATTACTCCAGTCTTCAGTGTCACATGATCCTTCAGAAATCATTCTAATATGAGGATTTACTGCTCGAGAAACATTTATGATTATTATAAAGTTTTTGGGTTTTTTTTTTTTTTAATAGTGGCCAAATGGCCACTACAATTCCTGAAGTCATCAAGATATTATTAGACTATAATGCCCAGCCAAATAAACTCATAAAAATCAACCATTTTCAGTCATGACTAGAAAAAAAAAAAAATCTCTACATTTGACTATATACACTCACCTAAAGGATTATTAGGAACACCTGTTCAATTTGTCATTAATGCAATTATCTAATCAACCAATCACATGGCAGTTGCTTCACTGCATTTAGGGGTGTGGTCCTGGTCAAGACAATCTCCTGAACTCCAAACTGAATGTCAGAATGGGAAAGAAAGGTGATTTAAGCAATTTTGAGCGTGGCATGGTTGTTGGTGCCAGACGGGCCGGTCTGAGTATTTCACAATCTGCTCAGTTACTGGGATTTTCACACACAACCATTTCTAGGGTTTACAAAGAATGGTGTGAAAAGGGACAAACATCCAGTATGCAGCAGTCCTGTGGGCGAAAATGCCTTGTCAATGCTAGAGGTCAGAGGAGAATGGGCCGACTGATTCAAGCTGATAGAAGAGCAACTTTGACTGAAATAACCACTCGTTACAACCGAGGTATGCAGCAAAGCATTTGTGAAGCCACAACACGCACAACCTTGAGGCGGATGGGCTACAACAGCAGAAGACCCCACCGGGTAGCAATCATCTCCACTACAAATAGGAAAAAGAGGCTACAATTTGCACAAGCTCAGCAAAATTGGACAGTTGAAGACTGGAAAAATGTTGCCTGGTCTGATGAGTCTCGATTTCTGTTGAGACATTCAGATGGTAGAGTCAGAATTTGGCATAAACAGAATGAAAACATGGATCCAACATGCCTTGTTACCACTGTGCAGGCTGGTGGTGGTATAATGGTGTGGGGGATGTTTTCTTGGCACAGTTTAGGCCCCTTAGTGCCAATTGGGCATCGTTTAAATGCCATGGCCTACCTGAGCATTGTGTCTGACCATGTCCATCCCTTTATGACCACCATGTACCCATTCTCTGATGGCTACTTCCAGCAGGATAATGCATGTCATAAAGCTTGAATCATTTCAAATTGGTTTCTTGAACATGACAATGAGTGCACTGTAGTAAAATGGCCCCCACAGTCACCAGATCTCAACCCAATAGAGCATCTTTGGGATGTGGTGGAACGGGAACTTCATGCCCTGGATATGCATCCCACAAATCTCCATCAACTGCAAGATGCTATCCTATCAATATGGGCCAACATTTCTAAAGAAGGCTTTCAGCACCTTGTTGAATCAATGCCACGTAGAATTAAGGCAGTTCTGAAGGCGAAAGGGGGTCAAACACAGTATTAGTGTGGTGTTCCTAATAATCCTTTAGGTGAGTGTACAGTAAATGTACTGTACAATTTTGTGTGGGGTACTATAGTTAAAAAATAAAAAACTTTATAATAATCATAAATGTTTCTCGAGCAGCAAATCCTCATATTAGAATGATTTGTGAAGGATCATATGACACTGAAGACTGGAGTAATGATGATAAATTCAGCTGTGATCACAGGAATAAATTACATTTTACTATATATTCAAATAGAAATAGTTATTTTAAAAAGAAAAAAATATTTCACAATATTACTGTTTTTACTGTATTTTTGATCAAATAAATGCAGCCTCGGTGAACAAAAACCTAGCGTTTTGCTACAGTTTCACTTCTTTAAGAGACATACATGGATTTGTTTGTTACATCAACAGTCTCAAGGCACAATGCACCATCCCTGAAAAGGATGCTGTCGTACAGGTTTTTTAGGCTCAAACAATCTTCCACGGCCCACAGTGCAGGCTTACGGTTACAGGAGAACGGCCTGGCAAAAAGAAACGATCTCAGTGTCTGCCTCGATCTACTCTTCACTGCTGACGATAAAGCCACCACTGTTTGTGTGCCATTTAGACACATCCACGCAGGCCTGATGAGAAGAGGTGAAAGTGCACTCAAGTCAAAATTAGCATATTTACTTCCATCATGCACAGGACTCAATTAAGATTTGCTGAATAATTGTGCAGAGATGCACTGAAATCAGATTGTGGCGCCTTAAATCAAACTGCCACTGCAAACAGCATTTTAAGCCTGTTTCTAGAGGCCTGTTTCTAGCTAAAAAAAGCTCTCATTGTTGCTAATATTTATTGCACATCTCTTGATGACATTTAATTGGTTTATTTGCCAAGTAGTCTCAGCCTCAGACGTCTCACACACGGACCGCTGGCTGAATGTCTGATGCATATGGTACACATTTTGAAGTCGTCATCTGATTGGTCGAATTCTACAGGATGTCCTGGAGACGTGTGTGTCACATTCTTTAATGGTCCACCTGGAAACAAAACCAAACCCCCTCATGCAAGAAGAGCGTCATCGTGTTTACAACTGTGACAATGAGCGCTTACCAGGATCAACTAAACGCTGGATTTTCAAAACTATGTGAAGTAACACCATGCCTACACCAGACGCGAACGGCGCGACAAAAGACAATATAACCCATTATAATCAGTGATGTTGTCCAAACCGGATGAGATACGTGACAAATCCCAGAGTGTAAACAGATGCATCATTCTATTTATGACGTACCCCAAATCAAACAGAAGGCACTCTAGCAATTTTATGCAGGGATGCACAATATTATCATTATCGGCCTGATAAGAAAATTTGGCCAATATATTAAAGCCGATAAATAATGGATTATTTCCTTCATCTGAGACACTCCAGATTAGAGCTGTGTGATATGGACACAAATTCTTGATCAATATTGCGATTTTGATTTGAATCACAATTTTGAAACTATATTTCCTTACACACATACTTGTGTGTTGCGGGCACATTATCTTTGCATAACTTATATTGTGATATGCTTATTTCTTTATGCTTTTTTTTTAACTATGTTCGTACACTCAGTAAAGGAGAAAAAAAAAAGGTACAGTGCTGTCACTGGGGCAGTACCCTAAGTTACAAAAGTGAAAAGGTACATCTTTGTACCTTACTCACCCCTAAATGGTACATAGTAGTACCTTAAAAGGTACATGTCAGTACTGTAAGAGCGCGTATGGTACATGTCATTACCTTAAGAGTGCGTATGAGTACCTTAAAGGTACATGTCAGTACTGTAAGAGTGCGTATGAGTACCTTAAAGGTACATGTCAGTACTGTAAGAGCGCGTATGGTACATGTCATTACCTTAAGAGTGCGTATGAGTACCTTAAAGGTACATGTCATTACCTTAAGAGTGCGTATGAGTACCTTAAAGGTACATGTCAGTACTGTAAGAGTGCGTATGAGTACCTTAAAGGTACATGTCAGTACTGTAAGAGCGCGTATGAGTACCTTAAAGGTACATGTCAGTACCGTAAGAGCTGGAAATCCATTTGTAGGAGAAAGCGACATGGCCAGCGTTTTCAACGCCTTTTCAGACAAGACATGTGAACAGACCTTTAGGGGGATGTTGAAAAAAACAACAACAACAACAACAACAACAAAAAAAAAAAACACTTTTCTGCAGTTTAGAAAATCCCACGTACTCCCATCGCTATTTTATTGCGATTTCGATTAATCGCAGAATATGTTTTTGAATGGCTTGAAATATAATTGGAATCACTTCAAAAAAGGAAAAAACAGTTAACAATTAAGTCTGTCATAGGCTACATAAAATTATGATGAGAACATTATAATTGTGTGCTTGGGACATGGCTTTTAATGATAAGATTTTTTTGTTTTTGTAATCAGGCTCTCAAAAATTCTATAAAATTGCAATTTGGATTTAGTTTTATCGGCCAATACATCGGTTATCGGTTTTCAAATATAAAGAATTATCGGTATCAGCCAAACTTTTCATATCAATGCATCCATAATTTTATGGGTGAAAGGGGCTATACACTATACCGTTCAAAAGTTTGGGGTCTGTAAGAAAGTTTTTTAAAGAAATTAATACTTTTATTCAGCAAGGGTGCATCAAACTGATCAAAAGTGAGAGTAATGACTTTTATAATATTATAAAAGATTTCCATCTCCAATAAATGCTGTAGTTTTGAACTTTCTATTCATCAAAGCATCATTCCTTGAGCAGCAAAATGATAAGAATGCAGAAAGCAGCATCTTAAAATAATTTCTGAAGGATCAGGTGACACTGAAGACTGCCGTTTCTAGCTTTAAAAAAATTCTGGTGACATTTAACTTAAATAGACCACCAACTAAGTCTCTCTGTATCATACATGACAATCTGTGCTAAATTATCAGATTACCAGCAGACAAGGTCAATGGAGCAAAAGCATTATTACGTTTCAGAAAAGTCTTGCAATGAAAAAAAAGACACGCAAGACGCCCCATTTATGCCAATCTGCATTACAGAGTTTAAAAGATGCCTGTGATCAGCAAGCGAACAGACGTCTCACACAGGACAGATAGTGTGGCGGACACTAAAGCGCTGTCAGGATGATACTGCCACACCGCTGCTAAAAATACGTTTACTTTGAAACGATTGAGGCTTTGCACAGCATCCCAAGTCATTTGGGGAAAATATTTAGAATCACATGACGATTAGATCATGCAAGACACTTTAGTTGCAATATGATGCCCAAAAGCAGTTTAGTTGCTTTAATTTAGGCATTTTAGCCCCAAGTCCTTAAAGGGACAGTTTACCCAAAAATGAAAATGTTATCACTTACCCATCCTCAAGTATTAAAGAATGTTTTAAAGACATTTTAAAGAATGTTGGTAATCAAAGGCACCCACTGACTTCCATTGTAGGAACAAAACACTATGGAAGTAGCCACGTATCCATTACCCTTCAAACTGTGCAAAAAAGTTGAAATACGCCCAATGGAAACGCGTCAAAAAAAAGTTTACGCTCGCATGAGGTGGTTTTTCAGGCAATTCGAAAAGGGAAATTTTCGCGAAACTTCCCGCATCAGTTTTTCATCGCATTTACAGGGCATACGTAAAAGTCAATCGTTCTTTAAAGATGACGCGGTATGTTTGGACTTTATTAGACTCGTGAAAGACGTTCACGAGAGACTGGCGTTCCAGCGTATATGACGCTAAACGAAACAATCAAATTACACTTCAAATAAAGTTTTTAAAATCACGCTGATTTCATTTCAAGTGTTTTTTTTTTTTTTTTATAAGTTTAATTCTAGTTATCTGATGCTATAAAAACGGGGGTTGTGACGTCATGATTGACAGCTGAGGTTGACGGCTTCTCTGAGTGAAGTAGTCACTGAGGAACAAACTGACTTTTTTCAGGATTTTCAGGAGGAAATTGGAGCTTTCCATAACTGTTCATTTCACACCGACATAATGATTTGTTCTGCATCTATGAGAGCGTGGGCAGGCTTTTGATATCGCAGCTCTACTTCCTGCTTTCTACTGCGCAGACTCCGGTCCCGAGGTCACCACCGCGCAGACTCCGGTCCCGAGGTCACCACCGCGCAGACTCCGGTCCCGAGGTCACCACCGCGCAGACTCCGGTCCCGAGGTCACCACCGCGCAGACTCCGGTCCCGAGGTCACCACCGCGCAGACTCCGGTCCCGAGGTCACCACCGCGCAGACTCCGGTCCCGAGGTCACCACCGCGCGAGACTCGGTCCCGAGGTCACCACCGCGCAGACTCGGTCCCGAGGTCACCACCGCGCAGAGACTCGGTCCCGAGGTCACCACCGCGCGAGACTCCGGTCCCGAGGTCACCACGCGCGAACTCGGTCCCGAGGTCACCACCGCGCGCCAGACTCCGGTCCCGAGGTCACCACCGCGCGAGACTCGGTCCCGAGGTCACCACCGCGCGAACTCCGGTCCCGCGGTTACCACCGCGCGAGACTCCGGTCCCGCTGTTTACCACCGCGCGAGACTCCGGTCCCGCGTTTACCACCGCGCAGACTCGGTCCCGCGTTTACCACCAGCGCGAGACTCCGGTCCCGCGTTTACCACCGCGCAGACTCCGGTCCCGCGTTTACCACCGCGCGAGACTCGGTCCCGCGTTTACCACCGCGCGAGACTCCGGTCCCGCGTTTACCACCGCGCGAACTCCGGTCCCGCGTTTACCACCAGCGCAGACTCCGGTCCCGCGTTTACCACCGCGCGAGACTCCGGTCCCGCGTTTACCACCAGCGCAGACTCCGGTCCCGCGTTTACCACCAGCGCGAACTCCGGTCCCGCGTTTACCACCGCGCAGACTCCGGTCCCGCGTTTACCACAGCGCGAGACTCCGGTCCCGCGTTTACCACCGCGCGAACTCCGGTCCCGCGTTTACCACCAGCGCGAGACTCCGGTCCCGCGTTTACCACCGCGCGACTCCGGTCCCGCGTTTACCACAGCGCAGACTCGGTCCCGCGTTTACCACCGCGCAGACTCCGGTCCCGCGTTTACCACCGCGCAGACTCCGGTCCCGCGTTTACCACCGCGCAGACTCCGGTCCCGCGTTTACTACCGCGCAGACTCCGGTCCCGCGTTTACTACCGCGCAGACTCCGGTCCCGCGTTTAGATGCAAGATGTCAGCGGCTTCACTTTTCTTCAGTGGAAGGTAGTGAAGACGCGTCGTCCATATTTTTTTATGGTCTATATGGTCTGAAAGAAGAATGTCATATACACCTAGGACGACTTGAGGGTGAGTAAATCATGGGCATTTTTGGGTGAACTATCCCTTTAATACTTGGATAACATGCCTACATCTCCTATTAAAAATAATGGCTAGTGCGGTGGCTGGGATATAGACGTAAACCTACCAACATACTTTGGCATATTTTTTGGAATGACTTTACGTTACATTACGGGAGTAAAAAAGGTTTTAGTTGCATAACAACGGTTAAAGCTGCACTATGTAACTTTTTTTTTCAGTAAAATATCCTAAAATCACTAGGCCAGTGTTATATATTTTGTTCAGTTGAGTACTTACAATATCACAAATGTTTCCAACTATTTGTAAATTATGAACCGGGACGTGTGAGGGCGTCGCCTGTCGATGGCGTCATATCCGCGTTACCCTCGGTTTCTGGTTTTATTCTGCAGAAGCGCTTCACTCTCACTGCAGCGTGAACAAGTGTCATAGCAGCCGCCGAGCGCACGCACGGAGTAACGTCATAACATCATTCTCAACACACTCAGATGTATCTAATATGATAAACAGAGCTGCGTTACCTCATACTCATGATAAAGCGGAGATGGCGCCGGCGACTGTGGCATAATAAAAGTCCCGCTGGTCGCAAGGCGTGTGTTGCGTTCATCTTATTAACAATCACTCCGGCGGCCTCGCTCAGCTCCACTACAGTAACGTTAATAATCGCATCCATGAACATGATCTCTCCCATGAGTACTATCCCGATTCTTTTCCACCGGCTGTGAGTCAAACCAAAACTACGCCTTTGTTTTGAATAGGCGACCTCCAGCGGACGGAAAAGTTACACAGTGCACCTTTAATGGAAACGCCATCATTTCTTATCGACATTTAGAAAATTGGAAACGTGGCTATCGTCTGATTACCAACACGCTTTAAAATATCAGAAGAAAGGAACTCACACAGGTCCGGAACAACATGAGGGCGAGTCATTTTTGGGTGAACTGTCCCTTTAATTTCTGACCCAAACAAATGCTCGTCGTCGTCACAGGTTAACGAAAATAACCGTCACTCATGAAGGCTCAACTCAACAGCCTCAAGGCACTAATATCGAGATTAGTTAGATTAGGCAGTGCTTTTTTCTCATCGCCCTGGGCAACAAGTCAACAAGTTACAACATCAAGCTGTATACTTTATGGGCTCAACTGTCTTATAGTAAGTCACACTAGCTAACTGACAACAACAAAGCAGTTCTGTTGCTGATTTTAGGATGTAAGTGTCTGTTGATCCCGGCATTAAAGCCAGTGCAGTCGAGACAAACAGCAAGTTTTGGTCAATATTTGTGAAGTTTGGAGGTCGGGTGCGAAATGACACATTGTTGCACAGACAGGAACATAAATCTGCACTTCTGCATTTAGGGACAAATCTAAAGCTCAAAGTGGCTTTGCGCTAGGAAGGGTCTGATATCAATCACTCAGTGTTGCGAGAACAGCAGCTGTAAAAGAAATGAATCGATCCGACTCGTGCAGCATCAACGCAGACGCGCGAACACGGCGTGTAAATCAGCTTTAAACCGCCATACAGGCGCGCGAGCATGTGTTTTTCGGCATGTTGCTGCAGTCGAGCATCGGCGCGCGCTGACGTTGGCAACAGCACCGCGCTCCAACCGCTCCTACGGCGCTCTAGCGTCGCGTCAAACTTCTCCTTCCACGATGTATCCGATGCAAAGCGTCGAAGCAGCTCGTACTTACCTAAATCGTCCATGTTTTGATTTCGGCAACGGGAGCAGGAGCCCACGATTCCGCCGCTCGCCTCTGTTTCGGGTCTCGTGTGCGCTCCGCAATCGCACGCGGAGAAGTTTTCAACTCGGAGTGCACGAGCTGCGCGAGCCCGCGATGAGTCAAGCACACGCCGCGCCCGCTCACTGTCCCGCTGAGCGCGAGAGCGATATATATAAAATCATATAATTTAAGACATATTATAAATAATAATGGGTATTCAAACAATACATTTTAGTAAAACAATATACCTAAAATATATAATAATATTATATTCATATATAAAACACTATAATAACAATAATGGGTGCTAATATACAAAAAGTAAATTTTAATAAAACAATATACCTATAATAATATAACATTAACACACTACAATTTAATCATGGGTGCAAATAATTATAGAATTATTCAAACAATAAATGTTAATAAAATAATAAAACATACTAATTAAAAATATTATTAAATATTACAAATAATAATAATGGGTGCTAATATTCAAACAATATACCTATAATATAAAATAACATTTATATATAAAATACTACTATTTAATAACAACTCAAATAATTATAATGGGTGCAATAATATATAATAAATAAAAAATATTATAACATAATATATATAATTATATAATTTAAGAAATATTACAAAAAGTAATGTGTGCTATGTATTAAAATGATACATTTTAGAGAAAAAAATATATACACTCTAAAAATGCTGGGTTAAAAACAACCCAAGTTGGGTTGAAAATGGACTAACCCAGCGGTTGGGTTGTTTTAAGCGACGTTTAACCCAACCACTGGGTTAACACAGCCCATTTACTGGATTGAAACAACCCAGTCGCTGGGTTTGTCCATTTTCAACCCAACTTGGGTTGTTTTAACCCCAGCATTTTTAGAGTGCACCTATAATATAACATTTATATATAAAATAGTACTATTTCATAACAACTCAAATATATTAATAATGGGTGCAAATATTTCACTTAATCGTACAATTATTTAAACAATAAATGTTAATACCTATAACATATAATAATGTAACATTTACATATAAAATACTACAATTTAATAATAATAAAACAAACAATAATGGGTGCTAATATTTAATTTAATAATTAAAATGATTGTTAAATTATAATGAAACAATATATCACATACAAGCATATATTGTTAATAAATATATAATAATATATTTAATATTATTATATATAATATACATGACATATTATTAAATATGCACTCTAAAAAAATGCTGGGTTAAAAACAACCCAAGTTGGGTTGAAAATGGACAAACCCAGCGATTGGTTTTAATCAAAAAACCAATGGGTTGGATTGTTTTAACCCAGCGATCTGGTTGTTTAAACCCAGCGGTTGGGTTGTTTAAACCCAGCGATTGGGTTGTTTTAACCCAGCGATCTGGTTGTTGTAACCTAGCGGTTGGATTGTTTTAACCCAGCGATTGGATTGTTTTAACCCAGCGATCTGGTTGTTGTAACCTAGCGGTTGGATTGTTTAAACCCAGCGATTGGGTTGTTTTAACCCAGCGATCTGGTTGTTGTAACCCAGCGGTAGGGTTGTTTTAACCCAGCGATCTGGTTGTTGTAACCTAGCGGTTGGATTGTTTAAACCCAGCGATTGGGTTGTTTTAACCCAGCGATCTGGTTGTTGTAACCCAGCGGTTGGGTTGTTTTAACCCAGTGATTGGGTTGTTTTAAGCAAACATTTAACCCAACTGCTGGGTTAAAACCACCCATTTACTGGGTTAAAATAACCCAATTGCTGGGTTAGTCCATTTTCAACCCAGCTTGGGTTGTTTTTAACCCAGGATTTTTTAGTGTAATATATTCTAATATTTAAAAATAAAATAATATACAATTTATGATCAAATACATATTAAGTACACCTAGTAAAGCAAAATGTAAAATAATAAAATAAATAAAACATTTATTTAGATAACGTGTACAGACTATCAAAATACTAATAAATATCTATTAAGTCTAAATTTAGCATTTTTTCATTCAAATTCCAGATCAGAAACACAATTTAATTGGTTCATAGGAATCACGTGATAGATGTGCTGTTTAGCTCAGTCGGACGGCAGTAATCGCCCACAGATGAAATGTCACCCCACATCGTTCATGCAATACCACGTCAACTTATACATTACATCAAGACATCAGAGCAATGCACAACAGCTTCAACATGTTATGGATTCTGCAGTGCAGAGTTCCAGCAATGACAACAGATATGCAGTGCCTTTATTTAATGTGAAGTATTTCATTCTGTTATGTTGAGGGAGAGATGTCGTGTGTTGGTGGTGTGCGGGCCCGTGGCGGGGAGCTGTTGGCTATCATTAGACACTGGGATATCCCATGTTTCAACAGCTGTGAACGGGCTGCTGAAAGCTTCAGGATCTTTGGGAATCTACTGAACACACTCTAAATTCACACAAGTCACAGCTGAGCTATTCCTGCACTGCAAAACAAGCATTTTAATACCTGATTAAGATTTCATACTTGTTGCATAACGGGTTTCTTTTATGTAAATAATTACTCATTTTATCAAGCATCTAAGAAATCGGATATATTTGTAATAATAATAGTATAAATATGCATAAATATGCATGTGCTGTACACTACCATTTTATACATATATATATATATATATACATGTCAGTACTTTAAGTGTGCGTATGAGTACCTTAAAGGTACATGTCAGTACTGTAAGAGCGCGTATTGGTACCTTAAAGGTACATGTCAGTACTTTAAGAGTGCGTGTGAGTACCTTAAAGGTACATGTCAGTACTTTAAGAGTGCGTGTATTAGTACCTTAAAGGTACATGTCTTAAAGGTACATGTCAGTACTTTAAGAGTCGTGTGAGTACTTGTCAGTACTTTAAGAGTGTGATGAGTACCTTAAAGGTACATGTCAGTACTTTAAGAGTGCGTGTGAGTAAAGGTTAAAGGTACATGTCAGTACTTTAAGAGTGCGTATGAGTACCTTAAAGGTACATGTCAGTACTTTAAGAGTGCGTATTAGTACCTTAAAGGTACATGTCAGTACGTATGAGTACCTTAAAGGTACATGTCAGTACTGTAAGAGTAAAGGTACATGTCAGTACTTTAATGTCAGTACTTTAAGAGTGCGTATGAGTACCTTAAAGGTACATGTCAGTACTGTAAGAGTGCGTATGAGTACCTTAAAGGTACACAGTTAAAGAGGTACAAAGGTACATGTCAGTACTGTAAGAGTGCGTATGAGTACCTTAAAGGTACATGTCAGTACTGTAAGAGTGCGTGTGAGTACCTTAAAGGTACATGTCAGTACTGTAAGAGTGCGTATGAGTACCTTAAAGGTACATGTCAGTACTGTAAGAGTGCCTTAAAGGTATGTCAGTACTGAGTACCTTAAAAAGTACATGTCAGTACTGAAAGAGTGCGTATTATTACCTTAAAGGTACATGTCAGTACTGAAAGAGTGCGTATTAGTACCTTAAAGGTACATGTCAGTACTGTAAGAGTGCGTATGAGTACCTTAAAGGTACATGTCAGTACTGTAAGAGTACGTATTAGTACCTTAAAGGTACATGTCAGTACTGAAAGAGTGCGTGAGTACCTTAAAGGTACATGTCAGTACTGAAAGAGTACCTTAAAGGTACATGTCAGTACTGTCAGTACTGTTAAGAGTACATGTCAGTATGAGTACCTTAAAGGTACATGTCAGTACTGTAAAGTACATGTCAGTACTGAGTATGAGTACCTTAAAGGTACATGTCAGTACTGAAAGAGTGCGTGATAGTACCTTAAAGGTACATGTCAGTACTGTAAGAGTGCGTATGAGTACCTTAAAGGTACATGTCAGTACTGTAAGAGTGCGTATGAGTACCTTAAAGGTACATGTCAGTACTGTAAGAGTGCGTATGAGTACCTTAAAGGTACATGTCAGTACTGTAAGAGTGCGTATGAGTACCTTAAAGGTACATGTCAGTACTGTAAGAGGTACATGTCGTATGAGTACCTTAAAAAGGTACATGTCAGTACTGTAAGAGTGCGTATGAGTACCTTAAAGGTACATGTCAGTACTGAAGAGTACCTATTACCTTAAAGGTACATGTCAGTACTGTAACCTTAAAGGTACATGTCAGTACTGTTAGAGTGCGTGTGAGTACCTTAAAGGTACATGTCAGTACTGTACCTTAAAGGTACATGTCAGTACTGTGAGAGTGCGTATGAGTACCTTAAAGGTACATGTCAGTACTGTAAGAGTGCGTATGAGTACCTTAAAGGTACATGTCAGTACTGTTAGAGTGCGTATGAGTACCTTAAAGGTACATGTCAGTACTGTAAGAGTGCGTGATGAGTACCTTAAAGGTACATGTCAGTACTGTTAGAGTGCGTATGTACCTTAAAGGTACATGTCAGTACTGTATGAGTACCTTAAAGGTACATGTCAGTACTGTTAGAGTGCGTATGAGTACCTTAAAGGTACATGTCAGTACTGTTAGAGTGCGTATGAGTACCTTAAAGGTACATGTCAGTACTGTTAGAGTACTGTTGAGTACCTTAAAGGTACATGTCAGTGCTGTAAGAGTGCGTATGAGTACCTTAAAGGTACATGTCAGTACTGTTAGAGTGCGTATGAGTACCTTAAAGGTACATGTCAGTACTGTAAGAGTGCGTATGGTACCTTAAAGGTACATGTCAGTACTGTTAGAGTGCGTATGAGTACCTTAAAGGTACATGTCAGTACTGTAAGAGCGCGTATGAGTACCTTAAAGGTACATGTCAGTACTGTAAGAGTGCGTATGAGTACCTTAAAGGTACATGTCAGTACTGTAAGAGTGCGTATGAGTACCTTAAAGGTACATGTCAGTACTGTTAGAGTGCGTGTGAGTACACCTTAAAGGTACATGTCAGTACTGTTAGAGTGCGTAAGAGTGCGTGCTTAGTACCTTAAAGGTACATGTCAGTACTGTACCTTAAAGGCACATGTCAGTACTGTAAGAGTGCGTATTAGTACCTTAAAGATACATGTTTGTACCTTTTCGGTTTTATACCTTAAAGGCACATGTCAGTGACAGCAATGTACCTTAAAGGTACATTTTTTAAGACAGTGTAATGTCACCATGTTGATTGGTTTCTACCTTGGTGTGGCGTACTTTTTTTTTCTGACAGTGTTAAATCAGCATGTATTTTTCTAGTGTATATATATTAAATCATATATATATATATATATATATATATATATATATATATATATATATATATATATATATATATATATATATATCTTTTCTCAGTCATTATTTAATCAGACTACCATAAAAAAATAAAAAAATTAAAAGATTAAAAATGCAAAATAAAAACCAAAAGAAAGAATGTGCACTAGCAGAATGACTCACTGCTCTACACATGCTCTACACAAGTCTTATGACATCATATTGTGAGTAATGATTTTAAATGCCAGAAAAATATCATAATTTACCAACTGCTGAAGCCAAATGGATGAGTAACAAAACCTTCTGAGCAACAGAGCTCAGATTTAAATTTACCAAACAAACAAACAAACAAAAAACCCTATAATGACCTGGATCATATGAACCTTCTCAGACAGAAGAAAAGAAAAACACAAATGAAAAATGATAGAATAGGGTTATTAAATGCTCCTGGGGAAACATGTCAAAAAATCATTTGATTCTAAAATAGAATCATTCTCTGAAAACATGGCGTGTTTCTGTTCTTCTGCTGTTTTTAGCAACTGCAGTCAGTGCACGGAAAAACTCTTCTTCCTCTTAAAGCCGGCAACTGAGTCGACACAGGCTAGAAGGAAAGCATTTATTTAAAAACTCATCTGAATAAATGTCAAACATCTGTTCTCTTTTACACAGAGATTGTTTGCGGTACCATCTACAAACCATTTCAGAGAGAAAATAATGTTCTCACTCATTTACAAGATAAAAGCATGGAAAATGTGGATTTTAAATAAAATAATCAGATATTTAACTTTGGTATATAAATACAATGTGTATGTGTGTGTGTGTGTGTGTGTGTGTGTATAGGCATAACAGTCTGACCACTATCAGGCATAACATTATGACCGGGTGAAGTGAATAACACTGATCATCTCTTCATCACGGCTCCTGTTAGTGGGTGGGATATATTAGGAAGCAAGTGAACATTTTGTTCCCCAAAGTTGATGTGTTAGAAACAGGACAAATGGGCAAGCATAAGGATTTGAGCGAGTTTGACAAGGGCCAAATTGTGATGGCTAGACGACTGGGTCAGAGCATCTCCAAAACTGCAGCTCTTGTGGGGTGTTCCCGGTCTGCAGTGGTCAGGATCTATCAAAAGTGCTCCAAGGAAGGAACAGTGGTGAACCGGCCACAGGGTCATGGGCGGCCAAGGCTCATTGATGCACGTGGGGAGCGAAGGCTGGCCCGTGTGGTCCGATCAAACAGACGAGCTACTGGAGCTTAAACTGTTTAAGAAGTTAATGCTGGTTCTGATAGAAAGGTGTCAGAACACACAGAGCATCTCAGTTTGTTGTGTATGGGGATGCTGACCCCTGTCCACCACCGAAAGAGCCACCAGTGGGCACGTGAGCATCAGAACTGGACCACGGAGCGATGGAAGAAGGTGGCCTGGTCTGATGAAACCTTGGGTCCTGCCATCCATGTGGATGTTACTTTGACACGTACCACCTACCTAAGCATTGTTGCAGACCATGTACACCCTTTCATGGAAACGGTATTCCCTGGTGGCTATGGCTCTTCCAGCAGGATAATGCTCCTGCCACAAAGCAAAAATGGTTCAGGAATGATTTGAGGAGCACAACAACGAGTTTGAGGTGTTGACTTGGCCTCCAAATTCCCAGATCTCAATCCAATCGAGCATCTGTGGGATGTGCTGAACAAACAAGTCCGATCCACGGAGGCCCCACCCTCGCAAATTACAGGACTTAAAGGATCTGCTGCTAACATCTTGGTGCCAGATACCACAGCACACCTTCAGGGGTCTAGTGGAGTCCATGCCTCGACGGAGGGGTCAGGGCTGTTTTGACAGCAAAAGAGGGACCAACACAATATTAGGAAGGTGGTCATAATGTTATGCCTGATCGGTGTGTATATAAAAAAATATTTAGTTTTAATAATAAATAATAACATAAAAAAATAATACTTAATTAAAATCATTTGTTTTAAACTAAACCAAAGCTGGTCATGTTTGTTAATATTTTAGTGGATTTGCAAGATTATTATTTTATTTTTTATTAATAATGGTCTATTAATAATGATGTACTGTTCACAGTAGCTTTATATATATATATATATATATTTAGACAGTTCAACAACTACAATGAATATATCAGAGTCTCATCTGCTTTTCTCTTACCAAAATCTGCCTGTACTAGTAGTTTGATAATGCGTAGAGTGGCCTAGTCTGGTTTGGTAACCTCATAGGTATGCCATGGATAGGCAATTTGGACCGGCAGTGGAAGCTTGCCATATTTTTTTCATCATCAACCATGATAGCAATGCCAAACCATGCCAAGCCCTGGCCTGGCCACATCAGACTGGAGTTATTTCATTAGTTGTCATTTTTGGAGGCTGCCGCGCTTTGTTCTCCGTTCACATGACTCAGCTGAGCTCCTGCCAAGAGCGAATGACTTACAAAGAGACAGGAAAGATATAAAGATGATGAGAGGAAATAAAGAGAAATACACACACATGCACAACAATATGGACAATAGCTGGCCTATTCGTTGACTTTAGAAATATAGACAACATGAAGTCAACACAAAAAGCCATTCGCATCCCTTTTTACCTTCATAATCAGATGTATTTATGAGTTAAACAAGGTTTTAAAAAGGGATTGTCTGGCTATGTACCACAATGGAGTTGATTGGTGCAAACCGTAAACAGGGTTGGTGAAAGCTCATAAGTAAAGTTGTCTCTGAAGGGAGTTTTGAAGAAAGATTATGTCAGGTCAGTGTTGACTTTTAAGGAAGTATGGATTAAAATTGAAATAATAATGCATAAAATAGTTTGCGTACTCTGTAAAATCAGCATATCAGAATGATTTCTGAAGGATCATGTGACACTGAAGACTGGAGTAATGATGCTGAAAATTCAGCTTTGATCACAGGAATAAATTGCATTTTAAATTATATTAAAATAGAAAACAGCTATTTTAAACTGCAGTAATATTTCACAATATTACTGTTTTTACTGTATTTTTGGTCAAATAAATGCAGCCTTGGTGAGCACAAGAGACTTCTTTCAAAAGCATAAAAAAAAAAAAAAATCTACTTTTGAACAGTAGTGTATTATCAGTCTAGCAGAGCAAATAAAAGCAGACACGAGCCAAAGGTCAGAGATCAAACCATGGGGCCGAGGCCTTTATTTCCAATGATAGACACACAAGAGGCAAGGCAGTCACTTTTGCTTTCGAGCTTTCTTCGCGGTCCTCTGAGCAGATGCAGGGCAGAGGTCATCGGCAACGGGGCGGGCTGCCCTCCTTCAGCTGCTGGCAGCCGTGGCGGATGGGGCAGGGGGAGCGGGATTGGGGGCTGGATTGGGCGCAGGATTGGGGTTTGGATTGGGGTTGGGATTGGGTTTGGGAGCTGGGTCGGGGACGGGGACGGGGAAGCAGCCCCGTTTGTGCCACTGCATGTCACGTACACGTCGGATGGACTGCAGCTGTGGTTCTGTGGCTCCCCATTCATTCCAGTGCTTGTAGTCACCATGTTCAAACACAAACTGCCGGCCGCGGTAGCCAGGGTACATGTAGCCCACCCACCTGAGAAAAGAGATCGGAGTGACACTTGAGTTTGCAAACCAGTCTGGGATCTGCCCTGTCGATCCAGTCTTCAGTGCAATGCCAGAAAAAAAAGTCACTATAGCAATTAAGTAGCAAAAAGATCTCTTGAGGAAATAAACCCTTAAAAATAAGTTTTGCACAGTGACGGCATGGAAGAACCATTTTTGGTTCCCCACAGAACTTTACACCTGGTATTAAGATTGTTAAGAAGTGTTTTCGTCGATCGGATCGCAAGGTGGTTTCAGGGAGGAGACAGGGTGAGGATGCACGTGCATGACTGGGATTTATAAAGGGATTTTTGCACAAGTTCTGCCGTACGCATGGTTTTATAAATCTGAAAATATTTGCGTGTATGCAAAATCTAGCTTTTGTGCGTACGTACACTTTTAGGATGAAATCTACGGAAAGTTTTATAAATGAGACCCCAGATATGCTTGTGATTGGCTACACTATCAAGAGCAAAAAAAATCCGTTTTTTTTACTCGCGAGAGCGCAGCATTCAGTCAGAATTCAGAGTTCAGCGATTAGTAATCTTAACACCTCTGATTGGCCATTGCATTCCTACACTCAACAGAGTCGTGTGTGATTGGTTTTAGTGCGCAGCGCTGTAAAATGCGTAAAAAGTATGATGCAACACGAACAGATCTAAATATCAGCACTTTTCTTTTAATTCTAATTGTCACTTTATTACTAGATTCAGTTTAAATGTGCAGGTGCATTTTTGACCCGTGGCCAGAGGAAGGCTAAGCTCTGCCTATGAGTGTGTATTTAAAATCAATAAACATAAGGAATAAATTAATTCAGGCTATCTTGAATAAAAAAACTGATTGCTTGTATATTTACTTGTCTGACTAAAAGTCAACAAAACATTATTTGAATTCAAATCTGCAACAAATTACACATACCCATTTCGAAAACGTGAATTATGTTTAATAAAAAAAATAATAAAATAAATAATAATAAAAAAACTCTAATTAGTAACAAGACAAGAACGTTTGGGGTGTGAGTGTGTGCAATTTACGCTGTAGAACAACACTACTTCAAGTATCGTAAACTTATGTTTACACCTTATTTTACTCATAAACTGAAAAAAAACCACACAAAATCTCGAGGAAACCAGCGGTGAATTAGTCTCTCCACTCAGGTTTTGACATCATACCTGAGCCACTCAAATTTATTTTGTCATATAAAACAAACTTTAACAAGAAAATCACCAGAATTCATTTTATGATTGGATAAAGTGGGCATTTCATATAAGAATGGAGTTAGATTTGAGTTCGCTGGATTGTGGGGGAACTACTGGCGCGCGCTAACATTTCTTTAGATTATACAGGCGTATGTTTATTTCCAAAATGATGCCTTCAATGACAGTGGCTTCGGTTTATTCTGGATGGAATTTAAATAGGTTCTCTCCCTGAATCTATATAGTTACTAAAAAGGGAAAAAAGGTTATACTTTAATGTAAGAACTCAATTTACATTTTAAAAAATCACCTGTCTTTATAGTGTAAAGACATTGTATGATTGCATCGAGCACTATATGTAAATTGAAATATGTTATATGACTGTACACCTATGATCAAAAACAAGCATACAATTATAAATAAAAAAAATCTATAGTTATTATTTGTTATTTTTGCTCTAACCTTTATTAGATTTCTGTTAATCAACAATAAATGACTGTGTGCTAGATTTTAGAAAGGTCACAACCTCAGCCTTCCTGTGGGTCAAACAATAGAGGTCAAACATGGCACTAAGAAAGTCAAGTCATCTTTATTTATATAGTGCTTTTTACAACGCCAATTGTTTCAAAGCAGCTTCACAGTGTTAACAGGAAAATAATGCAACAGAATTTGATTCGGCTGTACAGCCGCTCTGGTGAAAACGGTGATGTTATCCGGCTAATTTCAATGATCATATAGTGTCAATGGGGGCAGATCGGTAATATAGTTGAAATTTAAGTGTCCCCAACTGAGCAAGCCAAAAGCCAAAGGGTCATGTGTTCACTACCGTTCAAAAGATTGGGATGGGGTTTTTGCTCTTCTGCTCACCAAGGCTGCATTTATTTGATCAAAAATACAGTAAAATCAGTAAAACTGTGAAATAGTATTCCAATTTAAAATAGCCGTTTTCCACTGTAATACATTTAAACATTTAATTTATTCCTGTGATGCCAAGCTGAATTTTCAGCATCGTGTGTCATGTGACACATGATATGCTGATTTGATGCTGATTTATCAATGTTGAAAAAGCTGCGTAGTATTTGTGTGAAACCATGATATATTTCAGGATTATTTGATGATTAAAAAGTTCAAAAGAACAGCATTTATTTGAAATAGAGTTCTTTTGTAACATTATAAACGTCTTTACTGCCATTTTTGATCTAATGCATCCTTACTGAATAAAAGTGTTAATTGACTGAATACAAAATTAATCTTACGGAACCAAAAATCGAAGATTTTGAAGGGTTGGATAATAACTCACGTTCCATTGATCGCTTTCGCACTGGCCACGCGGTCCTGGAAGCCATGAACCCACAAGCTGGGAATGTCATCATCCACGATTTCCATCTTTCTGCCGGCAAAGCTGCTGTTCTCGAACAGATGTAGTTTGTGGTCGGCGCTGTCCTGGTAATGGACCGTAAACACAAGACTCAATAGACCGTGACGGTAGCGCCGATCTTTAGGAGCGTGTGTGGTGTGAGTGTGTCTCTCACCACTTTCAGGGGTCTGATGGACAGGAGGCAGTAACTGCTCTGGCTGTTGGTCCAGGTGGTCCAGCGAGGATATTCGCCTTTCTCCAAAACAAACTGCTCTCCCAAAAAGCCTTTCTGCTCATAGGCGACCCATCTGTGACAAGAACACATTCACAGACAAGCTCATATCATGATGGATAAATGGACGATTCCTTTTGATTAAAGCAGGGATTCACAGACTTTTCTGTCAGCCGGAACTTTTTGACCTAAAATATATACCAGATTTTAAGTTAATTTTAAAGTTTAAAGTTAAATTGGCTGATCACATGACATGCAAGTAAACCAGGGTTATTTTAGTATCATTTTTTATATACTACTATAGTCATTTGTTCATATTTTAAATTAAAGATTTTATTTTTATATTTTCTGCTTTCATTTAAAATTTTAGCTAAGGGCACAATATGTAAGATTTTACACTAGACCACTATAACAGTGTTATATATTTTGTTGACTTGTGTACTTTACCATTATCCCAAATGTTTCCAAGAATGTTTAAATCCAGAGAAATAAGCGATTTTAACCAGGACACGGTCCGTGCGTCGCCTATCAATGACATCATACCTGCGTTAGCCTTGATTTCAGGTTTTATCTCAAAGGTGCTTTAATATATTGTGTATTTTATTAGACAGCTGAGTAACTGTTTGGATACATTAATCGCCAGAAAAGTCAGAGGGACCATGAGAGAGATAATGAGTGCCAGCTGCGCACCGGACCGGACTCGTATCCTCTCACGGAGGAGCTCGGATGCCTAAAAGGAGGAGCGACGACAGTGAAAGACGAGAGAGGACCAGGCCTGGATTTTATGTTGTGTTTTGTTTGTGTTTTATTATGTGTGTGTGCGGCAGCCGTCCGTGAGGGGCTGCCTGTGAATGTTCCCCAGGTTCCTGCCTCCTTCTTCCTTCATACGAACTGTTACATACAGCTTCAGCACATTTAGTCTTATTGTTTAAATCTGGTTTTCTTGATTTACCTTGTTTTACCATGCCTAATATCGGTCTAGCTCACTGCAGTGCAACAAGTGTCTCTTAGTATCCGTTATAACATAACTTTCAACATGCTCAAATGTATCTAATATGATAAAACAGCGCTGCTTACCCTACATACGCATGAGCGAAAGAAGCGATTACATAGTGGCTTTAAAGTATTAGTCATTTTGTTGTGTGTTGTAGTATGTTTCGAGTACATGGTTTTTATTATGTTTTAGTTTTTTCCCTGCTAAAATGAGGTTCTTCCTCAGTATTTTGTCTTGTTTTCCAGTGCAAAAATCTAAACATTCTTAAATGAAGATACATTTACATGACAAGCAACATGACTTATGGTTTTCTGAAAAATGTATCAAAATTAAGTGAGATTTTCCTTAAAACAAGAACAAATATGGCGTCAGAAAAGTCAACTTAATTCAAAGGGAAAACAAGATCATTCTTCTGACCCCATTAGCAGATATTTGTTCCTGTTTTAAGTGTAAAGTATTGATTTAAGAATGCTTTATAGATATTTATACAGGAAAACACATCACAAATACTGAGGAAAAACATCATTTTTTCATAGTTATTACTTTAGTTTAGTAGTAACTTAAACGAAAATTAGCAATATTGTCTTGGAAACTTGCTTAAAACATAATAAAATATCTTTTATTTTATTTCAAGCAATGAAAGTTTTTCATTTTAGTTTTAGTTAACAATAATAACCTGAGGTAAACAAATAAAATATATATACTTTTTTGTGGATTATTTTGACTTAATGAGTAATGGGTGTGTGTTGGGTGCAATAAACCAATCAGAGTCTCATCTCCCATTCCCTTTAAAAGCCAGTTGCGCTCATGCCCTGGTTCGCTATTTACATTGAGGAATATAGACACCCTCAACCTGACGAGTCAGGTTTAAATACATGTGTGTATTGCCACGATTGGTTAAATAAGTAGCCAATTTCCTTCGTCATTACTGCAGATAGGTCATTCTGATACATGCAATGACTATCCATTATGACATGTAGGCATGTACACAATAATCTTTTACATTGTAATCCTTTTATTTTTAATATGTGGCATGTTTGTGTGCTGCTGCGTGTCCCTGTGTGTGTAATAAGCAGAGTGTACACACGCTGTGCACCCGCCCATAGGCGCATATTACTAACACACCCTTTAAATAACACTACAACGAGCAGTTGCTTTCAGTTCCTCAAAATAGCAACGCACCAGCAATGCGCCTGAACACACCTGGTTTTCAGGCCAGCATGCCCATGGCCAAACAGATGGCCCCGAGTGCATTTGCTTTTTAAACAACGTGGCGCTGGACAAAATGATAACTGGGTCAAGCTGAAACTAACAAAAAACACTTGTGTCGCGCCTACTGTCACATTACGCCGGGTGTATGACAGGGCCCCCGAGTGTGCCGAAGGGCAGCCGCTTTTGCATAGTGTGTGTTTGCCGTTTAATAATCATTTGAAACTTAGCAATCTGGCAGCTCCAGTAGTAGTAAAAAGATTTATCTTGAACTCTGTCATGGGAACTATGTATAAACCTTAATTAAACTATTTAATAATCAATTAAAAAGTAATTTATACCTTTGATATTGGACCAGCGGTTTGGAAAAATGGATGATTCAGCTGCGGGAATTTATTCGGTGTGCAATTTATTCTCACAGTGCATTATGGGTATTCTCTAGCCGCTGAGTGTACATCGGTTGCACACTCGTTATTGCGGTGCATTGTGGGATTGAATGAGTGCACTCAATAATGTCAACTATGGTTTAGGACACAACTACAAATGGCGATTTCGGACACAGCCCTTAATTAACGGGTTCAGGTTTGATCAGGGTTGTAGCAAAACTGCAGGAAAGTGGATCTCGCCCAGCCAGACAATAGAGAACATGTACTCACGGGCAAGACTCAACTATGATTGATCCAACTTTTTCCAGTTTCTTCTCAATCAAGTCCTTGCATTCTGCTGACAGCTCGACCTTTTTTCCACGGAAGTTCTCAAATTCATACAGTGAGACCTGTTAAGACAATTCAATACATTTTAAGTCATAAACTGTTTGGGTTTCAGCCAAACAGTTATTTTTTTTAGCCTCAGTTAAAAATGTTAGAGTATGCAGGCTGACCAATAGATCATGGATCATCATCACAGGGAAGATCTTCCTAAAAACATCTCAGAAATGAGATTAAATGTAGACCAAATGGAGACATTTGCTTGAGTCTCCTTTAGCATGTCAGAAGATATCTCAATAATGTCTCCAACTGTGTTCAGATTTGCCATTATCAAAGTGTGCAATCAAAAGTTAATCTCAACATGAACTCATTCACATTCATTTATAACTCAATGATGTGTCAGCTATGAACTCTGTTGTTGTTTATTTATGCATTTGAAGTTGAAGTTGATACATAAAGCGAAGCGAGAATCCAGTAAGTCTCACAAGATTTAAAAGATCAAAATAAAAAAGGTTTCCTCTGGGCTTTCCTCTGTGAATAATAACTGTATAAATATGCATATTTGGACCTTGTAAACTGCTCCCGCTCCTCCTTGGCTCTTCCCAGCGACTTGCTGATCTGGGACTCCCTGCTGATCCGACATCTCTCCGCCTGTCAAACACACGGAAAAGAGCCATTCTGAATAAATGAATACGAATGAGCACTGAATATATGAGAACAACAAGAAAAAGAAACATTATACAGAGAAAATATATGAGATTTGATCTATAGTGGGCAGCTAGTTGGACACTTATAAAAACCTGGCATTGCATACTGTAATATCAAACCAAAATATTGAATTGGGTGGCATTTATTTTGAAGAAAGATGCATAAGCATGCTATTAACGCAAAAAAATTTTTTTATAAAACATAATTCATATTTACATTAAATAGGTAAACAGCAGCAATTTATATCCAAAAGGAACACAATTAAACAGATAATTATGTTCATTGCAAGAATTTGTGTTTGCAAGAGGTCTTGACCAAACAAAAACTAAACGAAACAAAAAAACAACAGAAAACATCAAATGAAGTGCCATTGAACGATGACGCACAAGCTGCGGTTTAACAAACATTGACCAAAAGCATTCAAAAACAACACAATTAAACACAGATAATTATGTTCATTGCAAAAGAGTACTTGGCCAGGCGAAACGAAAACTGAACAAAACAAAAAACTAAACTAAACACAAAACATCAAAAGATGATAAACCAGAAAGATGCACAAGCATGCTTTTAATGAAAACTAATTCTGGGAAAAAAAGAGGTTTGTTAGGTATTAAACTATGAAATAATAGATCTAGTGTTGAAAATAAAGACAAAAAAGGACACTTGTTTTTTTGCAATAAAAGTTCAAGAAGATCTTTTCTGATAAAAGGATCATGCTTTCTGAAAATAATTTTGTCCCCCTTTTTTTTTTTTTTTTTTAAACAATTTCTATATTCAATTATAGAGCAATTCATTAGATATTAAAAAAAATAATAATAAACTAAGATTTTATGTCAATATTAGAGAAGTATGAAAAGTAAGATGCATCTTTACCTGTTTCTCCTGTCTGTCACCTTCAGCAATTCTTCTCACCCCTCCACTCTCTCTCAGCGTGAGCTTGTGTGTGTGAGAGTGTGTGTGAGTGTGTGTGGAGGTGAGGGTGTGCCGGGCGAGTGGAGGGGACCTGGGGGGTATTTATGGTTTAATTCCGTCCACAGCAGCAGAAATGGGTTGGGCGTTGATTGCTGTTGATGCAGCAAGTCTGTCGTTCGCATTTGTGTCCATCAGACTGCCTCTCAATAGGCGCGAGTTGGCAGGAGTTGCCCGCAGCCACCAGCCTGCTCTGCTGCCAGCGTGGGTACAGCGGGCACCGACAGGGCGCGAGCCAAGAGGATTCAGACAGGATCAGCTGCTGTCATCACAACCCTGCTCACTGTCCCTCTCTCTCTCTCTCTCTCTGGTCACTGCAGTCCCGTGAGCTGCCTCTGTATGCCTTAACCCACTCCACACATTTGGGTCATTGATCCTTGGTTGATGGATTCTCAAACTTTGTAAGTGCTTGCCCGAGAAAAGCATGAATGCAAGACTACAGGTGCCACTTAAAGAAATCAATCATCAATTCATATATATATATATATATAGATCACAAATCAATATTAATCACTTTTCAAATACATATACATAGTAAGAGTTTTTGTAATGCAGTTAAATTTAACAGATTTTAAAAAAAAAAATTTAACTGCATTACAAAATATTCTGCATTTTACATGTTTTTTTTTTGTTTTTGTTTTTTTTTTACTCAATAAACTGATAAGGAATAATTTTATTTTAAAGTGGCACGACCACTCAAAAGTTTGGAAAAATGTTTACAAATAAATACTTTTATTCTGCAAGGACACGTTAAATTGATCAATGGTGAGAGTAAAGACTCACACTCTAAAAAATGCTGGGTTAAAAACAACCCAAGTTGGGTTGAAAATGGACTAACCCAGCAACTGGGTTGTTTTAAGCAAAAAATGTAACCCAACCGCTGGGTTAAAACAACCCAATCGCTACCAACACAATCAGCATTTTTTAGAGTGTTTAAAGATTTATAATATTATAAAAATATTTCTACTTCAAATACATTCTGCTCTTTTGATCTATTCATCAAAGGATCACGTGACGCTTTTGAACTGCAGTGTAATAATAGTCCAGAAACGGTTAGAAAAGCCGGCACTGTAAATTCACAAACCCAAAGCAAAAATCATTTGTGTTATGATATACATTCTTACGGTAGCAATAAACTTTTTCAGTGCATGATCTTATTACTTTATGTCTATTAAAAGCAAATACATAAATTTAATGGTACACTATGTAACTTTTAGCCCTCTAGCGGTTGAAAAAACAAGCTGCATGCATTTTGCGGAACAATATTGTTTTGAGTGTGCTTCGGCTGTGCGGATGAATATGGTTATCCTACTGATCATAAAACAACATTCATTATTAGGATGTAAAGCTGACTAGCTGAGGACGTTACTGTAGCTTTACCCATGAATAGACACGGTATCTTTAATAATAAATTCCAGCACAGCAACCATAATGAAATAGGACTCTATGACAGATAATTATATACAGTGAACTCTGTTAGAGAGCTACATATGGCAATTTATCTGTTCAATAAATACTCATGCCATCATCATAATCGAAAATGCATTTACAACATTTCAAATCCCTCAAAGATAAGCCAGTGTTGGTGTGTCGTTTTATCTCGTTCTCTTTTTCTCACTCTACTCTGTTCAGTGGGTTTAAAACAACAACAACAACAACAACAACAACAACAACAACAACAACAACAAGAGATTCCCCAGAGGTTGGAGATTTACAACTAACCTATGCCACTCACACCATACACGGTCAAAGTAGCCGGAACAACTTCTCTTAATTTATGGATATGACGAAACACGGACATGCTACACAATTTCCCGCGAAAACCATCCCGACAGGTCTAAATAACACCAGAGGGTTGCCGTAGTGAACCAGGGTAAGAAAAAAAAAAAAAAAACGTTTTAGAAGAATGATTGATGACGTTTTGACATTATTTACATTTAGTTAATTAAAAAAAAAAAAAAAAAAAAAAAAAAAGGTTAGGCTAGTGTTGTGTGTATACCGTTGAAAAAAAGAACATCAATAAACTGTCCAGGGGGGTATTCCAGAAAGCAAGGGTAACCTCCCGTCACATATACCCTGAACTCTCGGTTGATTAACCCAAACCTTGCTTACTCGAGGTATGCTGGTTCCAAGTCCCAGAGTAAGTTCAGACAACTCAGAGTATGTTCCTGGTTAACACACAAGGCATTCTCAACAGAGCGACGAATTGATGATTCACCATGGAAACAGACTCTGTGCCATTCTACTTCATGCTAACATACTTAATGCACATCGCCACCTATTTGGTGGTTATGCAATAATTTTTTCTTTTAATAAGTATTCTTTATTTGCTGAGAATAAGGATTATATTGTTTTTTTAATGCTAATTAATTGAGTGCAGATCCACCTGTGAGATGACAATAAATATATTTGAATTAACAATTAAACTTACTTTTCATTTTATTTTCTTTAGAATTTATATATAATATTGTATATTATATAACTGAAACAAATTTGATTATATTAATAGCTATATTAATTATGTAACACACATCTGAATCCCTCTTAAGCAAACTAACCCTGGATCATGAGCCGCTCTGGAGCAGGTTATGTTCAGAGAGTGAGTTGCCATGGTTACTTATGTAACAGAGGCCAGCTAGTAGTTGCCGTGCGAGTAAACCTCACTCCTCTGATCTCAAGAGACGCTCTAGCGACTGACACTAGAGGTTG
This sequence comes from Paracanthobrama guichenoti, assembly GCA_018749465.1. Lineage (NCBI taxonomy): Eukaryota > Metazoa > Chordata > Actinopteri > Cypriniformes > Gobionidae > Paracanthobrama > Paracanthobrama guichenoti. The sequence goes on along the minus strand of CM031947.1, from coordinate 3,378,025 downwards.
CAGCCTTTAGCCTCCTTGTTAGAGAGTCCGACTCTCATCCGGCGGACCCGAGTTCGCGAACGGTGGTTCAAACAGGAGGGGTTACACTTACATACCCTGAAAGTTACCTCCGTTTTTGGAACCGAAAGTTGAGGTTATCCGCTAACTTACTCTTAGACATGTCACATAACCTGCTTTCTGGAATACCCCCCAGATCTTTATAGAACTGTATAACGCCATATAACCTCATCCTGCTACTTATATTTAAATTGAAAGAGTAGATTTTGATGGTTCTCGCACTGCACATTAACATTATAGCATTTATTAGACGTCTTACAGCTCACCGAGAAAGTGTCTAAGACTTCAATTTGTAATTCATACACTTTTTATACAGCCATTTTCCACAAAAATATTATCCAGAGTGAGTGAAAATACTTGAAAATAAATTAACAACTGTTAATTTCCAATTAACTGCATTTTCCAAACACAAACCTCTCTTTCTATCACTGTAAATTCACTTTTAGAAAGGTTTTCAAACCCCTGTGCTTGTATGATAAGCAAGTAGTACAGAAGACAAACCTTCTTCCCATTTAGAAAAATATTTAATGAAGATATCCCTTGATTGTAATTCATAATTTTTTTTTTTTTTATAAAACAAAACTCCCGTTTCCCAGCATTAAACAGGTAAACATTTTCCTCGAGCAGCAATTTACACAGCTGAAGTCAATAAACACACATTGAAAATGACTGAAAAACATTCAAAACACAGCTTATTATGCATTATTATAACTCCGATTTGTGTTCTGTAAAAGTGTTCTTGGCCGGACTGTAAGGACATGAGCAACAAAGCAAAATAAAACATAATCAGCCCGATTAAAGCGCATTAGCTGATGCTTCTCTGCTCATAGCGTCAATTCAAGTAGAAATACAGAGAGTAAAAGTGATCAAATTACCATCAAATGATGTTTATAAATTGGTCTTAAAGGAATGGCACATTGTAAACAGAACAAAACAATTAAGAGAAAGAAAAGGGGTGTTTTTTAATAGCAATGCCATAGTGAATATCTTAGGATCAGACATTTAGAAACACAATCTAAATCAAATGCAAAGTAATGCCTAAGAGCCCAAGGCACCATTTCCAGTGGTCTGACTCATTTAAAGTGCATTGTAGCATGAAGCTATACTGATATCTGCTTTCCCCATGATCAGAAAAGGACAGAAGACACGAGTGCATTTGGCCCCTGCTTGAACTTCTTGAGATGAATTGCTTGGTTTACCATCCTCAACATCAGCTAAATGAATAAACGTAAACAGGATTCAAATGAATTTGGGTCCAAGACTGACAGTAAACAGCTCATGCTTTTCAAAGGAACCATCTCGTGCCGATTATGATGCTGCATCACGCCAGACTTTCATTTAAGTAAAAAGGTGCATAACAGGACATCATCTTTTAGTCCAGGACACATTTGAAAAAAAATATCTGATAGTCAGTCAGTCAGTATGAGAATGAAAGGCTCATTGCACTTCTCATGCATGCATGTCAGTTCCTTTGGCATCTTAGTGGCAGCACACACAACAAACTGCATCAGACCTGTGAAGAAAGACAGCAGGGTAAACACACTTCTAAAACTGGAAACATTTGCAACCAAAATTACAAATAAAAGTGGATTTTGTCATCCTCTACTGGGGATGAAGGGAGCAACATGCGTGAATATTCCACCCTACACTCTTAGAACAAACAGCACAGGGGTTCTATATAGAAACGTAGGGTTCTTCACTAAACTTTAAAGAACCAAAAGGTATATTAGGAGAAATGTCTTAAATTATTGCATATAATAATAATAATAATAATAATAATAATAATTAAGGGTGTTATAGTTTGCTTGGTTGGTTTTGTCTGGAGCAAAAACAAACAAACAAAAAAAAACTTTTAATGCTTGTCCACTTAGTGTTCACACTGAACCTAAAGCCAAACCTGATTGGTCGGCTTTTATTACATATATTTCACATCAGAACTTATCAAACATTCAAAACAATGCTGTGTGCTGGGCTAAATGTGCTCGTATTTTGACCAGCCGAGAACTCGTGAAGAGCTTATAAAATGTGTAAAGGATTCAAAACAGCATCAGGAATCCCTCCGTCACACACACAAACCAAGCTCTGCTGCGAGGAGATGCAGTTCTGATGCCTGTACCGAACTGACACGCAACATCACGACTATGATGAGAAAAAAAATGAGCATTCTGTCCTTTTTAGGGTTGCATCTTGTGACATCATGTCCTGTTTTTGGTTTGTTTAGATGTCTTTGGTCCATGTTGCATTTATATTTAATTTAAACCGCACCCCGAGTTCGTTTGGAAGCGGAGCGAGACCACTGAAAAGATGGGTCTCAGTCCGCTTCCAATCAAACTCTGGTGCGGTTTGAATGAAACCGCACCAGGGTTCGTTTTAATCCAACCAAACATGCCAAGTGTGAACACACCCTAAGCCTAAGGGTTAGCTTAGTTCGCATTTGGCATTTTTGTTTGGATTAAAACTAACCCTGGTGCTCTGTTAGTGCGGTTCATTTGAGTAAGTGTGAACGCCGTCTCAGCCTGCGTCCAAACAAACTCTCGTGGGGATCGAATGATATATGAACGCACCACGGACCAAAGCATGTAAACGACCCAAAAAACAGGACAAGATGCGACCCTAAAAAGGACAAAATGTTCAAGCGTACCTGTTTTTCTCGTCATAGTCGTGATGTTGCCCATCACAGTTCAGCACAGGCAGCAGATCTTGGTTTGTGTGTGTGTGACACACAAAATAGGCAGTACGTCATAAAAGCAAAGCAAAGCGAACTACAAGTGTGAACACACCCAAAATAATCCCATGATGGGAACCCCTAAAAGGTTCTATATATGAGACGCCTGATGGAAGCCTTTAAGGTTCTATTCTTTTAAGAGTGTGTGTTCTCATAATGAACATTGAAGCAAATATTATGCGAGAGATTTAAGGAAAACCCTCATCAAAAAGTCAGGACACTTTACTATTCAGGGAGGAATAGGAGGACTGGACACACACTCACCTGAGCTACACGGACTTCATGCTTCACTTTCAGGTTGATTCATTCGCTTCTTGGATTTGAGCTCAAGCAGCCATGAGGGTGAAGAGCCGGACCTGGATTTACATAAATCACAAATAACAAACACTTAACATAATAATTCAGACCATTCTCATTCAATTCATCATTACGGATCCAGATAAATGTTTGTGTTTATTCACTACACTAGTTTAGTAGTTTCATACTGAACGTATACTTGTAAGTTTTCTTTAAGTGATGATACTTATAGTTTACCATTTATATGATTCTTTTGCACTTTAAGTATACTACCATCTTCCTATGTAGGTATTCATTTTTATTCTTGAAATACCTTTAATTGTACTTTAAGTAGATTTGAAGTAAATTCCTTTGTACCAATGGACAAAAAAAATTAACATTCTCAGAATTACGAACACGAATATTTTCATACAATGCAAGTTTATAAGACAGTATGTAAAACTATGTGAAAACAATATTTAATAGGCTACTCAATCAAAAGAGTAAAACAATTACAAGCCAAGTACACTTTGAATACTTAATTATACTTTTAAGTATTTCTCGATCAAAAGATTTGAGTACAAGTATAGGTCAAAAATACTTCAGTATAAGTCATACTTAAGTGTAATTTTAAGTACATCAAAATCAGACTACGTAAAGAAGTATACTGCATTTTTGTAAGGGTTGCAGCACGTTTCTGTATTTGGTTGCGTTGTGAGTATTTGCAGCACGTGTGGTCAAACTGATGAAGTTTTTTCTGTTTGCATGTGTATGTACTTTTAAGTAATTATGATCCATCAAATTGAAATTAATTCAACAGAATTGTAACCATTTAATTCCCAAGATCATTTAGTAAAGAGTCTGTTTCTGGTCGCACTCACCCGCTGTCCTTGGCATCAACAGGGGGCAGCACTCTGGGGCCGAGGGCCATGGTGGGTGTGCGGGGAGAGCGTGCGGGAACAGCCGGAGGCGTCTGTGCTTCTGTTGGACTGTCCGCTTCCACCACTCCACTTCTCCGCTTCAGCTGTGCCTGAGGAGAAAGACGAGACACAAAGAAATGCGCGAGTCACAATTTGGACTCATTTTGGAGAGACAAGCTTGTTGAAACGACTGAGACGGAAATTAATGTTTTATGCTAGTTGAGGTCGATTTATGCTGGTTAGAGCTGGCTTAGGTGCTGGTTTACCACCACAGCCACACACCAATATTCAAAAATATTGGTAACACTACAACAAGGTCTCATTTGTTAGCATTAGTGAATAAGCCAACAAGAATGAACAATAAGCAAAGTGTGTTTTACAGCATTTGCTCTGTTACGGTTCATTAATAAAAAATACTATGGTTTATGGAAGCTTGTTTCCGCCTCGGAATAAAACAATTTAAAAGATAATTGCGACTCTTTATCTCACAATAATCACAATTGCGAGTTAAAAAGTCAGAATTGCGTGATATAAAGTAGCAATTCTGAGAAAAAAAACCTCAAGTCTGAATTGCAAGATTATACTTTATAACACGCGACTGTGACTTTATATCACACAATTCTTTTTACATTTTTATTCAGTGGTGTATTCAGTGATGTTTGCTCATGCTAGTTCACAGCGCATTAAGTAATCTATGTTAGTACTGCTTCAACTGCACTAAAAATGGTGGTAAACAAAATATGACGTTTATTCCATACTATAAAGGTCAATGGGGTCCATCAACTGTTTGGTTACCCATATTCTTCAGAAGATCTTCTTTTGTGTTCAGCAGAAGAAATAAATTCATACAATTTTGGAGCATCTTGAGGGATAGTAAATGAGTGAATTCGTTTTTGGGTGAACTATATTCATTAAGTCAAGCATCCTAATGCAGTCACCGGCATCCAAAACCTGACATATACAATAAGAGCAGTACTGGTCTCATCAGCAGGGACATCTGTGTGATGCTCTACCATGAGGGCTGAAGGGTCCATCCCAGGAAACATAGGGACTCTCTTTGGCTGGCTGGGGGCTGGAGAAGACGTGGCGTCCTGGGACGGCTCCTCTTCTGATTCGGAGTCCCCTCCATTGGCACACGGATCTTTTGCATCTGTAATAGATTGATAGACCACAATTCAATATTAATTAAAATTAATACTGTTATTTAGCAAGGACCCAGCAAAGTGACAGTAAAGGCATTTATAATGTAACAATTTGAATTTATTCAAAATAAATATATGAAGCAGCACGGCTGTTTTCAACACTGATAATAATCATAAATGTTTCTTGAGCAGCAAATCCTCATATCAGAATGATTTCTGAAGGATCATGTGACACTGATGCTGAAAATTCAGCTTTGATCACAGGAATAAATTACATTTTACAATATATTCAAATAGAAAATAGTTATTTTTAATGGGAAATTTTTTTCACATTATTACTATTTTTACTGTAATTTTCATCAAATAAATGCAGCATTAGTGACTTAAAAACATTTGATAGTGTACACGTATGAGCTCACCTGTGGAGTCGCAGAACCTCCAGTCAGGGTTTGCTCCCTCTGTCAGCGCGGGCAGGGCGGCTCTCTGTCGGACGGCACGTGTCGGCCTGGAACGCTTTATGCTTCGTTTCTTTGCCAGATCAACCTTCGAGCGTGAAACGCTGGAGTCCAGAGGAGGAGCTGCAGTCTGATCCAGCATTTCACATGCAGAAACATGTACAAATACACAGTCAGACTGGTGCACAAGGAGCAATTTTATGTAATATAATATAGCAGGTTGTTCAGAAATACACATAAATTCATATATTGTGTTTGTCAAGTTACAGAGTCTCTGTTATAGTTCCTGATAGCTCTTACTTCAATAGTTATGAAGTGTTTTGAGAAACTAGTTAAGGGAGACATTTTTACACCAAAGATAGTCTTGATCCTGTGCAGTTTGCATTTAGACAGGACAGGGGTGTCGAGGATGCTAACCGTACTTTGTTAAATTGTTTGTTCAGGCACTTGGAAAAGCCAAAGACTAATGCTAAACTACCATTTATTATGATTTTTCTTATGCTTTTAATACAATACAGCAGTGGTTTTCAAACCTGTCCTGGAGGTTTCGTGTGTCTCCCTCATTTATCACACCTGATTCAACTCATCAGCTCGTTAGTAGAGACTGCAAGAACTAAATTAGGTGTGTCTGATGAGGGAGACAAAATGTGCAGGGCTGGGGCGCCTCCAGGACAGGTTTGAAAACCACTGCAATACGGCCCCATTTGTTGGTAGAGAAACGTATTTCTCTTTAACTTGGATCTTAATATTGTTGGCTGGATCTTGGATTTTCTATTAGAACGTCCTGAGTGTGTTTCTGACTTTCAGTATGTTCCACTGGTTCACTGCATTAATACTGACTACAAACCTGGTAAAAATGACAGGCGGGCAATGGAGGAAAGCCTTGTTTTGCCCTCCAGGTGGGCGTTCCTATAAGCGTGTGACGACGCGTGAAAACTATGAATTGTGTGTGTGTGTGTGTGTGTGTGTGTGTGTGTGTGTGCTCATGACTCTTTAGCTCCACCCACTGCACGCCTGCACAAACTCAGCTTTTTTTTCCGGAAAGAATTGGTACAGCGCATCTGTCTTTTATAAATCGGATCAAACTAAAGACACTTCGGAGATATGAAGGACGCAATACTACTCTATAGGTACTCAAGATTAACGTGAGAAACTGTGTGTGTTATGTTCCCTTTAAAGGGATAGTTCACCATAATTTATGTGTCCAACAAAAGTTTGCTTACCCGTATTCTTCAAAAAATGTGTGTTCAGCAGAAGAAAGAAATTCATACAGGTTTGGAACAAATTGAGGGTGAGTAAATGAATTTTCATTTTTGGGTGATCTGTCCCTTTAAGTAGCCTTTTAAAGGTAGCAGGGAAGGTCATTGGTGTTGGTCAGACTGGTCCTTCTGACATTTTTCATAATTATGTTTTTAAGAAAGCCCAGGTTATTCTTTGTAATGTTGACCATCCACTATGAACTGAGTTTCAGGGGCTGCCATCATTTTAGTTTATTTGATATGTACATGGATGTGGTTACTGCTCTGGCACCTTGCTGCAATCATATTTTGTCTGAGAGAGTGTGTGTGTGAGATAATGTACTGATAATGTAATGATGCATTATGCATTGCATTACATTATTGTAATATATTATAAAGAGAGACAATATAATAAAATTCAATGAAATTGAAATGCACCTCAAGAACAGGTAGCGGTCCGGACTCCTCCTCATCTGGGACGTCTGGCGCGTCTGAATCAGTAGATGTGTTTTGCCGTCTAACCCGAGTCAGCCTCTGTAGGGCTTGACTGAGCCGGCTCTCTGTGCCAAGACTGAACAGATAACAACATAAACCAACCACACATAACTCAACAGTGAGAGAACTAGACTTTGATGCATTTCATGACCACTAGGAGACAGTCTGAGCAAAACTGACATCCATTAAACTCCTCTTATCAAATGAGCAACCAGTGACAGCCTACATTACCATTCAAAAGTTGTGTTCTGTAGATTTTTAATGCGATTGTAAGCAGTCTCTTCTGCTCACCAAGGCTGCATTTATTTGATAAATTGTATTGATAAATTGATTTAAATTTTCTATTGTTAAATGTAATGTATTCCTGTGATCAAAGCTGTATTTTCAGCATCATTACTCCAGTCTTCAGTGTCACATGATCCTTCAGGAATCATTCTCATATGCTGATCTGCAGCATTTATGATTATTATCAATGTTGGAAAGTTGTGCTGCATATATTTCTGAGGAAACCATGACACATTTTTTCCAGGATTCTTTGATGAATAGAGGGTTTAAAATAACATTTATTTGAAATGGAAATCTTGTAACATTATAAATGTATTTACTTTCACTTTTGATCAATTTAATGCATCCTTACTTAATTTTCTTAATTTCTAATAAAAAATTAAAAAACTTTTGAACGGTAGTGTAATGGTTAAAAGCCAATTTTTTTCACCGCTAGAGGTCGCTTATTCAAAACAAAGGTGTAGCTTGATGACGTCTGGATTTCGCAGCGCTTTATTCTGCGGCAGACGAGCACTTTCGCTTGTTTCGCTCTCGGTATGTGGGGTAACGCAGCGCTGTTTTATCACATTACATACATTTGAGTGTGTTGAATGTTGTGTTATAATGCTACTCTGTGCGTTCACTCGGCGGATACTATGAGACACATAGATCGATCGATGTCAGGCATGGTAAAACATGGTACTTGCAGTAAATCAAGAAAACCACATTTAAACAATAAATCTGTGTTGAGCGATATAACAATGATTAGTTTTCTGTCGATTACTGTATCCAAACAGCTGCTCAGCTGTCTAATAAAACACACAATATATTAAAGCGTCTTTGGTGTTTCCATGGTTTCTTCAAAATAAACCTGAAATCAAGGCTAACGCAGGTATGATGTCATTGATAGGCGACGCACGGTCCGTGTCCTGGTTAAAATCGCTTATTTCTCTGGATTTAAACATTCTTGGAAACATTTGGGATAATGGTAAAGTACACAAGTCAACAAAATATATAACACTGTTAGTGGTTTTTGGATCCAAAAATCTTATATATTGTGCCTTTAATCTAAAGGTAACTTTAACGCAGTGTTGGTGACGCTTCTTTATATAAACAAGCTCCTAAAAAAACCTAACTAACTATATTATAACTCTGAAGGTATGTAATTACTTTGATAAATAAAATTATTATTTATCTGGCACAAAAACAATGTGGACCCCCATTAAGGTGACCACATCAAAATTGAACATGTAAGCTACATTTATTCTAATAAAACTATAAAAGCCTTCTTTATGTCATTTAAATGTAAGCATGTAGATAAACTGCAGCATTTAACAAAATAATACTCTTTCTACTAAGAAGATATGAATTATTACAGAATGATTACTCAAATTAATCAGTAAATGCATTTTTTAACTTGAATCATCTAAACAAAACAATTTGCAGAAGAATCCCACTGTTAGGTCAGAAGACTTGAGACTTTGATTATTACCACATCGACTCATTCAGCTGTAAGACTTTTGTGTAAAAACACAGAAATACAGTCATTTTGTCACCCGATACCAGTGGAAATGAAGATAGCTTGTTACTGGAATAGCCACATTGTTTTGAAAACAGCTGAGACACTGAAGATGTCAGTAGCATTGCTAGTTTTAGTTAGTACGTCACCAAAAAACTGGCATATGATACATTCTGTTTACCATCCTCTGATGTTCGAAAGACAACTGAAGGTGTGTTGCTCCAGTGAAGATGATGATATGAGTCATGTCATGGATGTTTCTTACCCATCAGTCTCGTCGTTGTTTTCACTTTGTTCATCAGGTTCCCCGATCAGAGTCTCTGTGTCCTCTTCCGCAACTCCATCTTCCTCGGGTTCGCAGTCCTTCAACTGACCCTGAGAGCAAACAGAGACAGAATAACTGCTCAGATTACAGTAAAGTCCTGCCATTTGGAAAGTAAAATGGTCAGCTAACCAGGGTAGTTTTTTAAAATTGCAACACAATACAAATTTACCAAAAGCTACATGACAATCAAACGTCCTATTGAAGAAGAATATCAGTGACCAAAATAAAAGGTTAAAACGAGGCACTAAAAGTTTTATTTATGTGCATGTTATGTGATTATTAACAGCATTAGAGAATCATGAATCTTTGTGTTGTTAAATTAAGATATTTAATCATATATAATCTCAGGGGTATTTTAGGTCAAATGGGTTTAGCTGACAAAAATTCCTGCTTTTGAGGTTTAGCTAAGAAGTTGCCAAAAAAAAAAAAAATTATTTTCTTTTGCCGTCAATTCATAATACCTTATGGCATGACACATTCTTGGAAACAGGCCATTAAAACGAAACTCTGAGGAGCAAAGCAATTGTATGTCTCAATGTTATGATAGATGACATTTTAGCAACTGCCTAGAACTTACATATACTGAAAATAGATTGCGAAAAAAAAAAAAAAAAGAGAACAGAAAATGTAATTTTAATTACACAAAAATAATACTATGAATGTAAAAAAATATATATTAGGCAGCCAGTGAACATTTTGTCCTCAAAGTTGATGTGTCAGAAGCAGGAAAAATGGGAAAGTGTAAGGATTTGAGCGAGTTTGACAAGAGTCAAATTGTGATGGCTAGACGACTGGGTCAGAGCATCTCCAAAACTGCAGCTCTTGTGGGGTGTTCCCGGTCTGCAGTGGTCAGGATCTATCAAAAGTGCTCCAAGGAATGAACAGTGGTGAACCGGTGACAGGGTCATGGGCGGCCAAGGCTCATTGATGCACGTGGGGAGCGAAGGCTGGCCCGTGTGGTCCGATCAAACAGATGAGCTACTGGAGCTCAAAATGCTCAAGAAGTTAATGCTGGTTCTGATAGAAAGGTGTCAGAATACACAGAGCATCTCAGTTTGTTGTGTATGGGGCGGCATAGCCGCAGACCAGTCAGGGTGCCCATGCTGACCCCTGTCCACCGTCGAAAAGCACCAACAGTGGCACGTGAGCATCAGAACTGGAACACGGAACAATGGAAGAAGGTGGCCTGGTCTGATGAATCACGTTTTCTTTTACATCACGTGGATGGCTGGGTGCGTGTGCGTCGCTTACCTGGGGAACACATGGCACCAGGATGCACTATGGGAAGAAGGCAAGCTGGCGGAGGCAGTGTGATGCTTTGGGCAATGTTCTTCTGGGAAACCTTGGGTCCTGCCATCCATGTGGATGTTACTTTGACACGTACCACCTACCTAAGCATTGTTGCAGACCATGTACACCCTTTCATGGAAACGGTATTCCCTGGTGGCTATGGCTCTTCCAGCAGGATAATGCTCCTGCCACAAAGCAAAAATGGTTCAGGAATGGTTTGAGGAGCACAACAACGAGTTTGAGGTGTTGACTTGGCCTCCAAATTCCCCAGATCTCAATCCAATCGAGCATCTGTGGGATGTGCTGAACAAACAAGTCCGATCCAATGGAGGCCCCACCTCGTAACTTACAGGACTTAAAGGATCTGCTGCTAACATCTTGGTGGCAGGTACCACAGCACACCTTCAGGGGTCTAGTGGAGTCCATGCCTCGATGGGTCAGGGCTGTTTTGACAGCAAAAGAGGGATCAACACAATAATAGGAAGGTGGTCAAATTGTTATGCTATGCGTGATCTCTCTCTCTCTCTCTCTCTCTCTATATATATATATATATATATATATATATATATATATATATATATATATATATATATATATATATATATATATATATATATATACACATACACATATATTATCTATATATCAATATAACACACACACACTGCAGTTGCTTCAATGCATTTAGGGGTGTGGTCCTGGTCAAGACAATCTCCTGAACTCCAAACTGAATGTCAGAATGGGAAAGAAAGGTGATTTAAGCAATTTAAAAGTCCTGTGGGCGAAAATGCCTTGTTGATGCTAGAGGTCAGAGGAGAATAGGCCGACTGATTCAAGCTGATAGAAGAGCAACTTTGACTGAAATAACCACTCGTTACAACCAAGGTATGCAGCAAAGCATTTGTGAAGCCACAACACGCACAACCTTGAGGTGGATGGGCTACAACAGCAGAAGACCCCACCAGGTACCGCTCATCTCCACTACAAATAGGAAAAAGAGGCTACAATTTGCACAAGCTCACCAAAATTGGACAGTTGAAGACTGGAAAAATGTTGCCTGGTCTGATGAGTCTCGATTTCTGTTGAGACATTCAGATAGTAGAGTCAGAATTTGGCATAAACAGAATGAGAACATGGATCCATCATGCCTTGTTACCACTGTGCAGGCTGGTGGTGGTGGTGTAATGGTGTGGGGGATGCACACTTTGGGCCCCTTAGTGCCAATTGGGCATCGTTTAAATGCCACGGCCTACCTGAGCATTGTTTCTGACCATGTCCATCCCTTTATGACCACCATGTACCCATTCTCTGATGGCTACTTCCAGCAGGATAATGCACCATGTCACAAAGCTCAAATCATTTCAAATTGGTTTCTTGAACATGACAATGAGTTCACTGTACTAAAATGGCCCCCACAGTCACCAGATCTCAACCCAATAGAGCATCTTTGGGATGTGGTGGTGGAGGAGAGCTTCGTGCCCTGGATGTGCATCCCACAAATCTCCATCAACTGCAAGATGCTGTCCTATCAATATGGGCCAACATTTCTAAAGAATGCTTTCAGCACCTTGTTGAATCAATGCCACGTAGAATTAAGGCAGTTCTGAAGGCGAAAGGGGGTCAAACACAGTATTAGTATGGTGTTCCTAATAATCCTTTAGGTGAGTGTATATATGTATATGTGTTCAATTCACATTCTAGGAATGGCAAAAAGTTAACTTATCATTGTGGTGCAGCATCACGCAAAAGTGATTGTTTCCAATGCAAAACTCACACTCAGCTAATACAAACACATTGGGTAGTCATGTTTTACGGGGACTTTCCATAGACATAATGATTTTTATACTGTATGTTTTAAACTGTATATTCTATCATCTAGCCTTAAACCTACCATCACAGAAAACTTTCTGCAATTTTACATTTTCAAAAAACATCACTTACTATGATTTATATAAGCTGTTTTCCTCACAGGGACCAAAAAATGTCCCCACAAGGACATGGACATTGCAATCATTGTTGGGACATTTGTTCCCCATAATGTGGGTTTACCAGGACACACACACACACACACACAAATTGTAAACAGAAAAACAACAATTCAAGCATACATGTTTTAATGAGCTGACATGGTCACAGGGGTGAAACTGTCCTTTACAAACACAACACATACTCTCTCTCTCTCTCTCTCTCTCTCTCTCTCTCTCTCTCTCTCTCTCTCTCTCGCTCTCGCTCTCTCTCTCTCTCTCTCTCGCTCTCGCTCAATCCAAACTTGTCTTTGTACACAGAACAGATACTTTGAATTTCACGTCACTCTGCTGCTCAAAACATGCAGCATACAAGAATTGTTACTAGGAAACAAAACACTTCCTTGTAAACAGACTCTCTGTGACATTGAGCAAATGTCCATCATGAGACAATCCAGTGTATATATGGTGAAAATGACTTCTGGACTATATCTCTGATCAGAATAAACAGACCTGATTCAGTTTTCTTATACTGACACAGAGTTGGATGCTCTTAAAGGTTCTGTGTGTTATGCTTTTAAAGTTTGAAGTAATGGAAACTAGGGGCAATTGTAACATGATTTACATTATTTTTACCACAAATTCACCTATCATGGGTCAAAAGTGTCAAAGTGACAAAGACTAGATTAAAATATAAATAACAGTGATTGGGCCAATCATAACACTTGAAAAATAAGTGATATCAACTCACTTTATCTCATATTAGAGGCAATAATATAACATTTTGAATACATGCTAATATTACTAGATAGTTTTAAGTGTCATGTGATACCATTATTGCAGCTGTCAGGAATAATCTACAGTGGAAGTCTACAGTAAGTGATAACAGTTATCTAAAAGAAGTTCAGTCCTTTTACTAAAATGATTGTGATCAACTGATAAGCCAAAAATGGTTTTCAACTAGATATTTTGATGGAATAATGTTGATTGTGCAAAGTAAATTAACATTTTTACTACTATACTATAAAGCAAAGTTTGCTTTACTACTATAACAACAGCATTGTACATCAGTCGAGAACGTATAGCCTACTGTTTTAGCATTCATCATTCATGCTATGTAACGCTTATCTAAGAAAACCTACAGACGAAATAGAAATGACCTTGGATTAAAAGGCATCAACACATCTGAAAGCAGTAAAAATATCTGTTTTCAACTTCTCATATTCTAATTATGTACCTTTACGTCACCATGATATTAAAGTTGACAATTCGTATTTTTTATGGATATTATTATAAATGGTTTATCCATGCACATCATTATTGTTGATGTAATCTTGTTATCTTTAATCAATACAACTTCCCCTCCCTCTTTCTCTTCTCTGATGACGAGGGCGGGTCAACCTGTCACTCACATGAGATCCACCAATAGCAGACCACAACCATCCAATTCCCCATGGACAAAACCAAGTCCTGCCCTACATTTGTTCTTGTTCGAGAAGCCGTTTCACAATATGGAAGAAAAGATGATCACAACTTCCATTTCATGCTGACTTTAAATACAATAAACCATGTGCTGGTTTTTTAGGAATCCAAATAAGACAACTGGAATTAACTGGAATTCCCTGTCATGTAAAAACCTTATTTGTAATATTCTTTAGTAATGAAATATTAATTTATATAAACTCATGTCCAAACAGTTCAAAAAATACTGTTTCATACAATACCTGTGTAGAATTGCTAACATGCTGCATAATAATGTATATGGCTTAACAAGAATTTGCATGAAAAAACAATGTGCAGCTGTAATTTGTGTAGTACTCACTAGGGACAGGACTACATTTCTGCTCTGTTCCAGGAGCACCATTAGAGTACTAACAATCCACGAGTCATTCTGCAACGAGTGACCTAAAACACACTGTCAAAACCTCTTTCCTGAAATAACACAAACATTAAAAAGATACCGCTGCCATACTCATAGTGGCCATAAATACCATTCAGTAGTTTGGGGTCAGTTCGATTTTATTTTTTATTTAATTTCGGAAAGAAATGAAAACTTTTATTCAGCAAGGACGAACTTTATATTTCTCTTCAGTTTCCACACAAATACGAACCATTTTCAACATTAGTAATAAATGTTTCTCGAGCAGCAAATCCTCATATCAGAATGATTTCTGAAGGATCATGTGACACTGAAGACTGGAGTAATGATGATAAATTCAGCTTTGATCACAGGAATACATTACACTTTAACATATATTTAAATAAAAACATTTTAAATTGTAATAATATTTCACAAAAAGTATTGTTATTACTGTATTTTTACTCAAACAACTTCTTTCAAAAACATTTAAAAATCTTATCAACTTACAACTAACTTTTGAACAGTCCACCTAAAACCTCGATATATAGACGTGAACATCTGTGGGATGGGTGCCAAATTAAGGTGGGCCAATTGAATTTTGTGAGTTTTGGGTGGATCAAGACCTGTCATGACTGACAGATATGCATGTAGAGGAACAGAAGACCCAGCATGAGAGGATGTGCACATTTACAAGTGAGTAAAACAAGCCTAGACAGCTCGAGATTCCGAGCAAAAGTATTCCAGAACGCCTCGCATCCTGTTCAACAGTATTTGACGTGAAAACACTGACTCATGCATGCGCGCTGACAGGAATTGTAATCAGATTGTAATGATTAAGAATAATAATAATAATAAACAATTCAATTCATTTCATTGAAATCAAAACTTTTTTTGGCTTTTAGTTTGTTTTGGAGCACACTAGCTCCTTAACATATTCAATGACAAAATTCATACTTAGAAGATATAAGCTTCCATAACTTACAGTCTGTCACTTCCACCAATATGGATCAATGATTTTGATGACATCAAGCTTCTCATCAGATTTTCTGTCCAATCAAATGCTCTCTAGGTCCTAAAGCGTCCCGCCCCCCTACATTATAAACAGACGCTGAAGCTGCGGCTGAAATCAGTCACTTGTTCACACATTTACTATTTTCTACATGGTGAATGGCACATAGTGCACTATATAGGGGATAGGGAACGATTCAGACAGGGTAAATATGCTTTCCATTGGGGCGAATGAAGTCTGGATTAACGTTAGTGTCACGAGAACTGCCGCAGCTCCGGTCCAGACACACAATATCAGATCAGAAAACATATCGGACCCATTTAAATTCCGCACAGAATGCTATATTTTAAAGCGATATGGAGGAGAAATGGACTCTGCATTAGAAAAAGAAGAGATAAAACCAGTGCTATGCACTAACATAAATCACACTTTTCAAACTACGCATCCTCAGCATGATTATGTTCACTATTTTGCTTTAGTAACAGTTTTGTATAAAATTTAAAAGGAGAATCTATTACACTGTGGCTGTCAAATGCGGCTTTGCTGAGCTCAACAGCTTAGGCTGAGCTGTGAAACGCTATTGGCTATTTTAAAAAAGGGGAGGGGCTGATTGATAAGTGCCGCCCTGTCTTCCTGTTTCTTTGGAAATTACATTGTTTTTTTTGTTTTGTTTTTTTACATTGAATTAACACATTGAATAACACTGCACGTTTCAAGGCACTTCAGTGGGTTTTTAAATGATAATTAATATTAATAATTGCAACAGACTGACTTTCCAAATAACTTTGAAAAAAAAAAGAATGTTTTGGAACAGACTCAAGTGTATTGAAGACCTGTCAAAGAAAGAAAGAACAATAATAATAAAAACTGGCTGATGAAGCGAGAACGAGACACACTCTTACATTATTTGAGTTTGACGTAGTCGTGCGTTTGCGCAGGGAAAAACGCTGCCGGCTTTGCTGAGACAGATTCCGAAAGGACTGTCGACCACGAGAAGCAAAACTTCTCAGCGGTGAGATGGCCCTCTCAAACCTTCCCACTTGCTCTTCCTCCTTCTCCTCTTCGTCTATTTCTCCCTCATGCTCCAGAGTGCCTGATACCAACTCCACTGCCTCCTGTAACGAGCGACGCATGTTGCCCATCCATCCCGACACTTGTGTCTGCACCTCGGATAATTTGTTACCCAGGAACTGCATCTTGTTTTACCCCAAATGACAAAGTATGTTAGGAAAGTCAGTG
The DNA here is from genome assembly GCA_018749465.1 of Paracanthobrama guichenoti. Lineage (NCBI taxonomy): Eukaryota > Metazoa > Chordata > Actinopteri > Cypriniformes > Gobionidae > Paracanthobrama > Paracanthobrama guichenoti. The sequence goes on along the minus strand of CM031947.1, from coordinate 3,361,246 downwards.
TCAACTCAGTCAACTCTTTCGGTAGGTTTTTGTGGATAAATCCCAGATATGAGGTCTAGGGGGCGTTATAGCCAAAACGCACTGGCATCTCTGTAGGCATCTTGACCTGTAAACCAAACTGGACCAGAGTTTATGCCGATCACAGAAATTCTAAAGCACTTCAGGTTGTCTATCAATCCTTGACGCTCTTCCGGCACTTTCCTCCACAGAGCACATGTAACGTGTCAATCCATTCTGCGGTGGATCTCTTGTGAAATCGTCCTGTTCGGATGCAGTAGAAACACAAATCATAGGAAACAAATCTTCAGACATCCAATACTGAAGTCCAGTGAGCACTTGTTTCTCGTGCACATCTCCCAGATCCCAGTGGAAAAACATATAGCAGAACTCCGGCAAGCCCACCTCTTATGCTTGTCCCGCTGCAGGTACGAACAGGTACCGGAAACAGGCACAGCCCTCAAACGAGTGACAACATCCCAGCTCAGAGGAACAGAGAGAAAGGGGGAAGGGATGAAAGCCGATCGAGGAAAATCACGCGTCACCGCATTTGTAAATAATAAGATATACCGAGAGAAAACAGGAAAGAGTTTATGTGGGAACCTTTCTGTACCTGTAAACTTTGGAAGAGAAATGCTAAACCACAAAACCCTTATGCAAACGACTGCTGAATCAGGTGCTTTGTACTTCACTGTGCATTAGTTTGACTATTTGCCATGACTAACAGGCTGTGTTTGTCTAATATAAGCCAAAGATTGTGTGTGCAATAGACTATACCTGACACCAGCTGTCACAAGCACGCCAGTACGCTGATAACTCACAAAAATCAGCTTATCAAAATAACCTGTGGTCCGGGTTTACACGCAAACCAATAACCTGACAACGCAAACCATGTTTACAAGACTTTATTAATAAATCAGGTTATTTCTCTGTAGTGACATCAAAACTTAATCATTTGCGTATATGACTCTGAGTATTTAATTTGTTGTGTCGGTTGTGGTGTTAAATGAAGCATTTAAAACCAAAGAAGAGTATTGCAACATGTCAGCGGGAAACCTTCGGCTCATATATTATCCTCTCATGCAGTTACAGATGCAGCATTTTGACTGTACCGCTTCTTCTACTGAACGAGCACTTGCATAATATGTCAGGAAAGAGTCTGAGTTTGCGATATATTTCCTCCTCCCTTACTGAACTCGCCCTCCCTTACCTAAACTCTCCCTCTCTCTGTGCTTAAAGTCCCCATGAAATCAAAATGGAAATTTTTTTGGCTTTTAGTATGAATTTGTTAGCCTTACTGTTATCTATAAGCTAGTGTGCTACAATGGCAAAATTTGCATTTAGAAGATATAAGCATTCAAAACTTACAAACGTATCGGACCTCGAATTCTGCACAGAATGCTGTATTTTAAAGCGATATGGAGGAGATTAGGAGGAGAAACGAGGCCGAGCTGTGATATAAACTAAACGCTATTAACTGTTTTAAAAAAGGGGAGGGAGCTGCTCGATGTGTCCCGCCCCATCTTCCTGTTTCAGTGGAAATTGCGTCACCACAGTGAATAATGCTCAAGGCACTTCAGTGGGGCTTCAGTAAGGACGCGTTCCTGTCAGAACACACAGAGCATCTCAGTTTGTTGCGTATGGGGTGGCATAGCCACAGACCAGTCAGGGTGCCCATGCTGACCCCTGTCCACCGCCAAAAGCACCAACAGTGGCACGTGAGCATCAGAACTGGACCACGGAGCAATGGAAGAAGGTGGCCTGGTCTGATGAGTCACGGTTTCTTTTACATCACGTGGATGGCCGGGTGCGTGTGCGTTGTTTATCTGGGGAACACATGGCACTAGGATGCACTATGGGAAGAAGGCAAGCCGGCGGAGGCAGTGTGATGCTTTGGGCAATGTTCTGCTGGTTCTGCAATGTCCGATCCATGGAGGCCCCACCTCATCGGCTTGAGGTCATTAAGACTGTTTTGAGTATTTTTATTCCTATTTCAAATAAATGCTGCACTTTTGAACTTTCTATTCATCTAAGAATCAGAGCAATACAGGACACTTAAAATAGTGTCAGTTTTGATTTCATGGTGACTTCAAGCACTTGAGCAGCATGAATAATTGAAATAAGAATGCTTGTGAAACTTCATAAGTGCAAAAGCCCCTGGTTGGGGGATAAGCAATTGTGTTTATGAAACTTCATTGACCCCTGGTGGTTTAGAAAAGCACCCCAATCCTAGTATTCTTCAACAGAAACAACACTCACAAGTCACAACATCTATACACACTACAGTATACTAAAGGATAGAGTAGAACTGAACAGTAGTAGTGCAGCACAAGAAGAAAAATTATAGACGTTTCCTCAGGCGAATGAAAACTACTTCAGAAACAGATCCACTTGGCATTACTGAGAATCATATTTCATAACCATTTACTGCTGAACAGCTCACATGGCTTCTTCAGAATTACATTTGATTAAATCCTTTCACAACAGCTTAAGAGGAAAGTTAAATTATAATCATGCTGTAATCACACTGAATTTCAAAGCAATCAAGACCAGGAACCAGGAAGACATTCTCTTATGTTTTAATACTGCTTTACTAAGGGAGCGACAGAACAGTTTTTACCTGGCAGATGACAAAACCGATCAACCTTTGAAGAACTTAATAATAATCAGCCAGAACACCCTAGCAACTGCAATTCTTAGAACACCTTAGTAACTGCACAGCAATGGGATGGCAACAATCCTGGACTATGCACCACTTACAGTTACATTTCTATAAAGTATTGCTATAAACTTTAAAAACCTCTGAAGCATTCAGGTCATTTTATTTAAAAGGATGAGGAGTGTGTAAAAAAAAAAAAAAAAAAAAAACTCTCCTTTTCCTGGTGTAAGCCACGACAGCGATGTACTAAAAACGGAAAAGTTTTGCCTTTTGAGTTTTTTTTGCATGCAGACGACAATGCAGAAATGATTAAAAACACTGTATTCTGCTGCCAGGTCAGTAGATGTCGATGTCACTTTGTATAGAAACACTACGCGCCTTTAGACCTTATGCGCCAGAGAAACAAGCGCGTGGCCATCTTTACAGTTTTGTGTTTGAACTTCCGTTTTTGCGGTAGCTCTGTATATTTCTATGGCATCGCTGGCGAAGAGTAATTACTTTGTGAAGTGGATTTACTTATTGTAGAGTTAACAGACAGAAGTTGTCATGAGCATTGTAATGTTTAAAGCGGATGTCTATCATAACAAATGTCAGTAGACCGAGATGGCGGTTCATTCATAAATCCGTAAGATCTTACTTTCATGCTGTGGGAATACAAGTCGGAAGACAGAACACAGCGAGCACAGGGCTGAAAAGGGGCGTGGCTTCACACAGTCTATAGAGGGTATTGAAAGGTGGATTCTGAAATCCACTGCCGCTTCAATATACCTGTATATATCCTAATTAAATTCATAATCAAAGCCTTAATCAATATTTATCCTCCTATATTATTACCACTGATTGTTTCTTGTTTTCTAAAGAGTGTATTTGGTCTCTGAGTGGTGACTGAGGGTCTGGCCTAGGGATGTGTGATGTGTCGCTAAACGCTTGATAGCAACATGTTGTCGTGTGTTTGGATTTTGGAGGGTATCACACACCCCTAACATGCCAGGAGTGCAGTAACAGTGCTTACTCACTTAGCCCGACTTCCAGATATATGGATTTGTCTTTCATTTTTATTATATTTTATTCATTTTATTTCCTTTTACTGAAACACTAAAGAATCCAGATGAATATTGCCTGTACTACTGTCTGTACCTCTCACTGAGAGAAAGCACGTTATCAGTATGTTTTGGGAAACTTTCTGGTTCGGGGCAGAGCTCAACAGACTCCAACCTTGGAGAAACTGTGTATGTGCGCAATATTCTGTGTTACAGATCAGTGTTGAGAAGGTGTACAATGAGCATCCTAAGAGATAGGTGGGCTTGTTGTTCTGGGCAAGCTGGCGCCTGCTCCAGATCTGGAAGGTCACTACGTGCCTAATTCCGGGGTGAAAGCGTCAACAAGAGATTTATGCACACGTGCATCTGATTTACTGACAATGTGTGGAAATTTACCATGACTGTTCATTTTCTCTGAGCCAATCAGAATCATCCACCTTGGCGTGGATAGACCTTGAAAACAGTACAAACTGTTGGGACAATTGTATGTATAATTGGGACGGGTAGAGAGGAAGCGCGGCCTACGAACTCCTTGTGAGACTTAAAGCTGGCTTCTGCTGATGAAACGGCAAACTATTCTTCAGTAAATTTTTCTTTAATTAATTGCACTCCTGACTCTTGGTCTTCATTTTTCACTACTGGTCTTGGGTCCTAAACTGTTAACCCCTAATAGTATGCACTGACATCACTTTCCTGCCGGAACACGCCCCCTCAGCTGGACTGAGTGGCAAAAGAATCTGCTGCATGACTGGATTTAATAGGGGAAACTGACATTTATATGAGCCTGATTTCAAATACTAAGCAAATTTGCCTGTGAACGCTTTATATAAATACATTATAGGTAGGTCTAAATCCAGGTGATCACTTATATCAATGTTATATATCATTCAGCAGTGTTTCTTTAAAAACATCCAATTATGCAGAATATAAAATGGTAAATATTTAACTGATGAGTTGTCAATACAATATATAACAATACAATATATAGGGTATGATTTTACCCCAAAAATGGCACAAAATGATAACTGTAAATCTACATTTCGCTGCCTGGAGTCCAGTTGATTTTGTGAATTGCAGCGATCCATTTACTTCTCTTTTCTGGAGCTTTCGGCAGTCTGTAAAAATATACCTCAGATTTCTTGTCAAATCTATTTGTACAGTCAGTCTCAAAGCTCTTTCCCATTTTAGATGTGCTTTGTGTGTTTTTCGCTGTATTCACGCTGAAAACCAATGCTGCCGCTCAGTCTTTTTGCCACTCAGTGGGCGTAACCACAGTGACTCCGGTCGACTGTGACATCACGTGCATACCCTCTATAGACTGAACACGTAACACGTAAACCATTTTCACAAATTTACGTTTTTGTAGTTTACATGGAGACAATAACAGTATTGTTTTCAAAAACTTGCACTTTGAAACCTGTTTTCAAAAGTTAGCATTTTCAGTCCCGCAAAATGCTGTTGTCAGGTCCAAAACGTCCAAAACGCATAAAAAGTTTTCAGTTTTTAGTTAAAAAGTCTGTAGCTCATTAGATTAAAAATGTAAATAAAATATATGGCAAAACTATTTAAATCATTCTGCATCACTTACTATTTGTTTCAAACACTCCGAGGATTACATTTTAGCACTATTTTGACATTTAAAAACACTCTTTACCTCTCTGCTTTGCATATCAAAGGAATAAACATCAAAACACATAGAGCGTTGCAAATAATTTACACAGGGAAAAAATCCCCTGTCTGTCCTCAAACATTTCACAGGACTCAAATGCAAGTTCAATTCTCTAAACCATAATTACTATTACTAAACTCAGTCATAGTGAGCTCTTGGTGAACGTAATGGCTATGTTACTTTAAGGAAGTGATTATGTTGCTGTGATTAAATTGGTGCGCATGTTAACAGAATATTGTGAATGGTGTAATTTTGATCATAATTAGAGTAGCCATAATCACAGTCAAATATGTGGAGCACTGTGATTTGATTGCACTACAGTGAGGCAAGTATACAATTTAATCGCATTTCTGCCACTCAAGAAGAACCAGGGAGTATTTTGCATTGGAAGCAGACAAATGAAAACAGCAACAACAAACAGGCCTACTGCATTTGAATTGAGCATTTTGTGTTGCTGTGCACAAGAGAATAGAGACAAAATGGTTGTTGCTGCAGTGAGTGGCTGTACAACTACTATATTATATCTTAGGGAATAATGAAATGGCATGGAGCATGTAAATACAACTGAATATTGCCCGTATCATGTAGACTAGACATCCTAATAATAATTTAATCTTTAGTCATAATATAGTGGTGTACATGTAATCAAAGCCCAATTGCAAATGTTACTGAACACTTTGACAGTCGATAGGTGTTCTTTGAAAATTCCATAGGCCTGACTCAAAGACAAGCGTCATGTAAGAATAAACACATCTATACCTGCAAACACACACACACACACACACACACACACACACACACACACACACACACACACACACACACACACACACACACACACACACACACACCTAACACACACCCAACACAAAACCATCTACTGCGGTGACATCACTCTATGCCGTCATAAGACACCATTGGGAAATTCCAACGTGACACAATCAATGGAAACAAAAGGCCCTGCCCTGAAGATGCTGGTCAAACCTACAAGAGCAACAGCAACAGAACAAGCCTCCTCTAATCCTGCCTGTAAGCTCACAGCAGATTGTCACTAATAATGTCACACAATTCTCTATATGTAATATTGGAAGCAAGAACATCAGCAGTTCTGTTCTCTTATTAATACACAATGCAAAGTTTGGCAAATCCAGCTACTATCTTTTCCCCCTATTTTAACAGCTTGATAACTTTCAAGCAAACATCCACTGAGCAAATGGCATAAATATGTCTTCATATTAGGCTATGCCATCATGCAGGTTGTAAATGTTCGAGGATCCATGCACCTGTAACTGTGACTGAGTTGAATAAAACAACAACAGGAAAATGTGTATCTTACAGTGTGAACAGCCACCTGAAAATAAAATCACAGGCACTGGTAAAACAAAATCTACATACATTTTGCTAGCAAATAATTTTAAAGTACATTTGTGAATCAAGGCAGGTGTTGTATGCCCCTGTAATGGTGTAGTTACAGCACCTATCAGCAGGTTTTAAAGGGTTAGTTCACTGCAAAATGAAAATTCTGTCATTAATTACTCACCTTCATGTCGATCCAAACCTGTAAGACTTTCGTTCATCTTCTGAACACAAATGAAGATCTCTTTGATGAAATCTGAGAGCTTTCTGTCCCTCCATTGACTACCACTTTTAAGCCCCAGAAAGGTAGTAATGACATCATTAAAGGTGCAATATGTGATATTGACAGCTAGTGGTTGAAATGGGTACTGCAGTCCAAATTCAATATTGGAGAGAGTTGTTTCCCCCACACCCTCTTTCTTATACTCGACACTCACGAGGGTTGCCAGATTGAGGACGAGCAACAATAGTGAGCGCAATAGAGGGTATGCATCAATGTCACTTTCCCGCCGGAACACACCCCCTCAGCCGGGACTGAGTGGCAGAAGAGCTGCTGCATGAGTGGTGTTAATAGGGGAAAATGCGAGTAAAACAAATGGTTATCAGTTTAAACTAAAGTTTGGACTCGTTCATTAACACTTACCAAAGATCCAGTGATCCAGTGGACATGCAGTCAGGAATCGTGTTTTATATGAGCCTGATTTTGATATATAAATACATAAATATTTATCACTATCATTACAATTTCAAGAGTGTCACGTGCATTCCCTCTGTTGACAATGGGAGGCAAGGAGACTAGTTGATTTATCCCCGTTTTAATATGCTCCCGTTCATAGAGATTTTTAGATGGGTGCCGAGGCTTTTTGGGTCAGGTAGAATCTACGATCTGTGACCCAGTTTGTTTGCTGGCTTCCATGGCTGCAAAATGCTGTTTTTTCCACCAACTGGCAACCCAGAGTGTCGAAATACTATTGGGTAAACTGGCAGCGGGCGGGATCACACAGACCAAAACAAAAACAGACATTCGGAATGCACATTTCAAAGTTAAATAACTGGCTGTAGCATTGCTTTTCAGAGAAACTAGTATGCGAACTTAGCATGTTTCCTAAATATCTGCAAACATATGGTATGTTTATGCTTTAGTACAGTCAAAAACTTACATACAGCACTTTTAAAGTAATCCATGTGACTCCAGTGGTTTAACTTTTGAATGAATTTGTTGAATGAATTACGACTTTATTTACAAATGCACGTTCACGCAACACGCATGTGTCGTAGTGCTCCTGTGAACAGTAAATAAAGTGGTAAATTATGTTTTTTTTGCACAAACAAAGCACTCGTGTTGCTTCATAAAATTGAGGTTAAACCAAGTGTGCTGCACACGTGTTGAAAAGTGAAGTCAAAGCGTCTCGATCGCCCCCAGGTGGTTGGTCCCAGTATAGCTCATAAACCCCGGCCGCTCCATGTATTCTAATGGGACACGAGACAAACGAAACAATCAAATTACACTCTACTTCCTGCTCTCTACTATGCAGATTGAGGTCCCAAGGTCACTACTGTGCAGACGCAGGTCCCAAATTCAGACATTGGCAGCTTCACTTTTATACAATGGAAGATATGGGTTAAATCACTGGAGTCCCATGCCTTTACTGCCATTCTGGGGCTTGAAAGTGGTAGTTGCGTAGCTGTCAATGGAGGGACAGAAAGCTCTCAAAGCTTTTAAAAAGATCTTCATTGGTGTTCTGAAGATGAACGAAAGTCTTACGGGTTTAGAACAACATGAGGGTGAGTAATTAATGACAGAATTTTCATTTTTGGGTGAATTATCCTTTAACTGCTAAAGATAACAAGCCTGTGTGCATTGAACTACTGCAAGCCAAAAGGACCAAAATTGTTTTTGTTTAGAATCTGCGATCTCTGACCCAGTTTGTTTGCTGGCTTCCATGAATGCAATACACAGTTTTTTTCCACCAACTGGCAACCCAGGGTGTCGAAATACTACTGGGTAAATTGGCAGTGGGCGGGATCATACAGACCAAAACAAAGACAAGTTCCAACAAGGAACGCACATTTCAAAGTTAAATAACTGGCAGTAGCATTGTTTTTCAGAGAAACGAGTATGTGAAATTAGCGTTTCCTAAATATCTGCAAACATATTATGGTATTTTTATGCTTTGGTACGGTCAAAAAATTACATCAACTTGTACAATCAACTTGGATGTTTAAGAAATGTCAACTTAAATTATATTAAAATGACTTAAAAATTAGTTGAATCTTCTATAAACTTATAAAATCTACTTATAAAAACAGTGAAGTTTTTAAACTTTTATATTACATAATTTTATATTATATTAAGATTATTAGACCATAATAATTATTATTATTAATAATAAATGTAAAGATTTTGACAATTTTTTTAAGTTTTATATTATTACATTATGTTATACATTAAATGCTATATAATTTATTTTCTATTATATCATTTTTATATTTTTAAATATTTTAATATATTTTAAATTATATTAAGATGTGCCTTAGACCATAAATACTCTTATTATTATTAACAAGATTTTTTTTTTTTTTTTATGCCTCGGACATTGAACATGTATTTTACACTCACCTAAAGGATTATTAGGAACACCTGTTCAATTTCTCATTAATGCAATTATCTAATCAACCAATCACATGGCAGTTGCTTCAATGCATTTAGGGGTGTGGTCCTGGTCAAGACAATCTCCTGAACTCCAAACTGAATGTCAGAATGGGAAAGAAAGGTGAATTAAGCAATTTTGAGCGTGGCATGGTTGTTGGTGCCAGACGGGCCGGTCTGAGTATTTCACAGTCTGCTCAGTTACTGGGATTTTCACGCACAACCATTTCTAGGGTTTACAAAGAATGGTGTGAAAAGGGAAAAACATCCAGTATGCAGCAGTCCTGTGGGCGAAAATGCCTTGTTGATGCTAGAGGTCAGAGGAGAATGGGCCGACTGATTCAAGCTGATAGAAGAGTAACTTTGACTGAAATAACCACTCGTTACAACCAAGGTATGCAGCAAAGCATTTGTGAAGCCACAACACGCACAACCTTGAGGCGGATGGGCTACAACAGCAGAAGACCCACCGGGTACCGCTCATCTCCACTACAAATAGGAAAAAGAGGCTACAATTTGCACAAGCTCACCAAAATTGGACAGTTGAAGACTGGAAAAATGTTGCCTGGTCTGATGAGTCTCGATTTCTGTTGAGACATTCAGATGGTAGAGTCAGAATTTGTCGTAAACAGAATGAGAACATGGATCCATCATGCCTTGTTACCACTGTGCAGGCTGGTGGTGGTGGTGTAATGGTGTGGGGGATGTTTTCTTGGCACACTTTAGGCCCCTTAGTGCCAATTGGGCATTGTTTAAATGCCACGGCCTACCTGAGCATTGTTTCTGACCATGTCCATCCCTTTATGACCACCATGTACCCATTCTCTGATGGCTACTTCCAGCAGGATAATGCACCATGTCACAAAGCTCGAATCATTTCAAATTGTTTTCTTGAACATGACAATGAGTTCACTGTACTAAAATGGCTCCACAGTCACCAGATCTCAACCCAATAGAGCATCTTTGGGATGTGGTGCAACGGGAGCTTCGTGCCCTGGATGTGCATCCCACAAATCTCCATCAACTGCAAGATGCTATCCTATCAATATGGGCCAACATTTCTAAAGAATGCTTTCAGCACCTTGTTGAATCAATGCCACGTAGAATTAAGGCAGTTCTGAAGGCGAAAGGGGGTCAAACACAGTATTAGTATGGTGTTCCTAATAATCCTTTAGGTGAGTGTATAATATTGATCTTGGCACCATTTGATAAAAGCAACAAGTTATGCATTACAGTGATTATGGTTAAGGGAGTTTAGACTGTAAAATCATGTAATGTAAAGTCCCCTGTGGCTTATTAAAACCTGTATCACAATATTAATAAATAAATAATATTCCAATATTTAATTGGTCTCACCATTGGTCTCACCTCGTCAGATTCGGCTTCTGGCACCAGCAGATCCTCTGGTTTGGACTCAGTTTCCTCCTCAAATAAAGATGTCTGCTTTCTGCTGTCCGTATGTTTATAGGAAGAGTTCTGTGGGCAGGAAGCTTCAGGATCAAATCCCATCAGGTCATCCACGTTTACCCGATCTCTGCATGGTTCTAGCAATCCAGGATCATTGGACTTTAGTTCTGGCTGTAGATTCTGGACAGGAGCAGCGAGAGGTTCTCTGGGTGGAGACGGTGTGGAGGAACGTCTCGCCCTGGTTCCCCATCTTCGTGGTTTCACTGAAAAGTCATCGTAAAGCACTTCGGTGAGTTGAGGAGAGACGTCCTGGGCGGTGGAGACGAGAGTCGGGGACGCTGCCGGTTCCTCGGCATCAAATGATATTAAATCATAACTCGTAGGAACTTCCTCTCGCAGTCTCTCTCCTGCTTTACACTTTTCCATCTCCATCTCGTTCCTCCGTCTGGCACTTTCTCTCTCCTGTCTCAGGTTTTCTTCTTCTTTCAGTCTCTCCATCTCTTGAATTCTTCTCCTTTCTTCTTCTTTTCTCTCTCTCTTCCCTGTCTCAGTCTTTCTTCTTCCATTCTTTTTCTTTCTTCAGTTTCTTTCTCTTTCTTAATTCTCTCCATTTCTTGTTCTTTTCTCAGTCTTTCCTCTTCTTTCTGTCTCTCCATCTCCTGATCTCTTCGTCTCTCTTCTTCCATTTTCTCTCTCTTTCTTTAACCGCTCTTCTTTTTCTCGTTCCTGTCTCAGTCTTTCCTCTTCTTTCTGTCTTTCCATCTCCTGAATTCTTCTTCTTTCTTCCATTTCTTTTGTTTTTGAGTCTCTCTTTTTCTCTTCTTTCTTTTCTCAATCTTTCCTCCTCTTTCAATCTGTCTTCTTCCATTTCTCTCTCTTTTTCTTTAACCTTTCCTCTTTTTCTCTCTCCTGTCTCAGTCTTTCCATCTCCTGAATTCTTTTTTCTTCCTTATTCTTCCATCTCTTTTCTTTCTTTAATCTCTCCATTTCTCGATCCTGTCTCAATCTTTTCTTCCTCTTTCAGTCTCTCTTCCTCCATCTCTTTTTCTTTCCTTATTCTCTCCATCTTCATTTCTTTTTTCTCAGTCTTTCTTCTTCCATTTCTTTTTCTTTCTTTAATCTCTCTTTTTCTCAATCTCCTCTTTCTTCCTGTCTCAATCTTTCCTCCTCCATTTTCAGTCTCTCTTCCTCCTTCTCTTCCTCCTCCTTCTCTTTTTCTTTCCTTATTCTCTCCATTTCTTCTTTTCTCAGTCTTTCCTCTTCTTTCTGTCTCTCCATCTCCTGAATTCTTCGTCTTTCTTCCATCTCTTTTTCTTTCTTTAATCTCTCCATTTCGTTCTTGTCTCAATCTTTCTCTCTCTTTCAGTCTCTCTTCCTCCTTCTCTTTTTTCTTTCCTTATTCTCTCCATTTCTTCTTTTCTCAGTCTTTCTTCTTCCATTTCTTTTTCTTTCTTTAATCTCTCTTTTTCTCGCTCTTGTCTCAATCTTTCCTCCTCTTTCAGTCTCTCTTCCTCCTTCTCTTTTTCTTTCCTTATTCTCTCCATTTCTTGTTTTTTTTTCTCAGTCTTTCCTCTTCTCTCTGTCTCTCCATCTCCTGAATTCTTCGTCTTTCTTCTTCCATCTCTTCTTCTTTTTTAAGTCTCTCTTTTCTCGTTCTTGTCTCAATCTTTCCTCCTTTTTCAGTCTCTCTTCTTCCATTTCTCTCTTTTTTTTTTTAACCTCTTCTTTTCCCCGTTCCTGATTCAGTCTTTCCTCTTCTTTCTGTCTCTCCATCTCCTGAATTATTCTCCTCTCTTCTTCCATTTCTCTCTCTTTCTTTAGTTTCTCTTGTCTCAGTCTTTCCTCCTCTTTCTGTCTTTCTTTCTCCTTTTCAATCTGTCTCTCCCTCTCCTTTTCTTTTCTTTCATCTTCAATTCTTCTTTTCCATTCTTCCTCTTGCTTTCTCCTTTCTTCCATCTGCCTTTGCTTTTCCTCTTCTTGTTTTCTCTCTTCCTCTTGCTGTCTCTCGAGTTCTTTTGCCTTCCTCTCCTCCTCCGAAAGTCTTTCCTTTTCCTGCTGCTGTCGTTCTTTCTCTAACTGCTCATCTTTTCTCTGTTTTACTTCTTCTTCCTTTCTCTTTTTCTCCGCATCTATGCTTATCCCAACCTTTCGGTAAACAGGAACAGTGACATAGTTCTCCTTGTCCTCTTTAACGTCATTGTTTTCCTCTTGTTCTGCGTTCTCCACACTAGCAGCAGAGTTCTTGATTTCTGTTGTATTTGGTGGTTTGTTAACAGGCACCGTCTCTGTTTTTCTTTCAGATGATCTCTCATTCGTCTTCTCAGAAGGTGGACTGCAAATAGAAGAGTTTGGAAATATGTTACAGCTTTGAAAGTAAAGGCCAACATAAGACCAGAAACATGTATGCATTCTTAAAGGTCCACTGTGTACATTTTAGCGACATCTAGAGGTGAGGTTGTGAATTGCAATCACCCAACTGCTCACCCCTCCCTCTCGAAGCACATGGAGAAGCTACGGGGGCCGACACAGGACAAACGTGTCGTCCTCTGAGAGAGCAGAGAGTGACTAGTGCTCTGTAGAGAAGTTTAGGGCTACTGTAGAAACATGGCGGCGCATAATGCCGATTTCACTGTAAGGAGACCCTCGGTGTATGGAGATAGAAATGGCTCATTCTCAGCTAATAAAACATAACGGTTCATTATGTAAGATCTTTATACTCCACTGAAAACATAGTTATGTATATTATATTGCTATATCTGTCAACAGATCCTCATAAATACTACACACTGCACCTTCAATATGCATTTTTATAGTTGCTACACAGATAAGAGTGATTCTGTGGTGAAGTAAATGATAGAAAAAACAAATGTAATTTCTACCTGATTAAGTTAGTTCAGAATTAAAAAAAAAAAGTAAATTATATATTAGTACTCAACTTAAGCTTGTAGAAAAGAGTAAATATCAACATTATAAACCTACTCAGCATTCTGATACTTGTTTTCCCATAATGCACTGGGGCACGAATAATGAATAATTTTGCATCTGCATTCATCATTCTTTATATTTTATCATTTGTTAGATTTAGTAACTTGCCGATTTGTGATATCTGGAGTTAATTTTCTACTCAAAATGACACATTCATTCTCAAAAATGATACAACGAATGTTACCATTATTGTGTACCAAGTATTGAGGTCTCTGTGCTTGGGTGCTACCACATTACTACTATTATGGTATCTACACAATATCTACTGTATTATTTACTTAGATGTTGTAAGTAAAGCATACACTTTAAAAGCGTGGCTTAATTCAGTGTTATATTGTTTGAGTAAAATGTACTTGAAACTAAGTAGAAATTACTCAGCAAACCTTTACTGGCCAAGTTAAAGTTAAACTTATTTTCTTTGTTAATTTTACTTAACTTAGTTAAGTTGATTGTACTTAATTCCATATGTGAAATGCACTTAAAAATCTGCGTGCAAAAACTTGCAAAAGAAAAATTAAGTAAATTTTACTTGTTTTTTTCACAGTAATGAAAGAAATTGTAACAAGTGGGAAACTATACAGCTAGATAAATTCATAAAAACGCTTTCATTTTTGCAATTTCAAACAAAATCTGTGTTAGTCAGCAAGATAACAATGTAGATAAGATTTTTGAAGGAAGCTGAACCAAATATTGTATTTTCTGTGTAACCTGGCTTAGCATGCACCATGTTATCATATTAATGTACCATTGTTTTGACATGGCTATTGCATATGTATAGTATTGTGTTTTTTTCTTTCTTTTTTATGTTTTGATGTTAATGCTTCTAAAATCAAACAGTGTTTAAAATTTTTTTTAAAAAGATAACAATGTCGAAAACATGACAGGAAACCAAACATTTGAGTTAGTAACATAGCTGCAAGATCGTGATAAATTGAATGAATCTTAAAATGAATCACTTTTGTTTTGAAATGAGATGACAATTCTAAAGAAAAATGTTTATTTCAGACATTTACAAAACCTAAATGTTAGGCTATTAAAGTAACATGGAATTTACTAGAGATTCTGACAAAATGCTCTTTGCTTCAGACTGTTTTACATATGTAAGCAAAAAATATGGAAAAAATATATATTTTAAATCATATTACTTTATGAAAGCATATGTTAAAATTAATGATAACTCACTCATAAAGGCAGTCACTTGTTCCTGAATAGTTCAAGACTTATTTGAATGAATGATTCATTGACTTTCATTCTTGAAATAATCAGCTAAATAAATTATTAAAAATGTTTTAAAATTTGCAAAATGTTTAGTGTGTGTGTGTCAGTGTATATATATGTATATCCGCATAAATACAGTACACTCACTTAAAGTGATATATATTATTTATTTTGTTGCAAAATATAACTCTTATCTCCCAGCTCTATGAAGTTGGATACATAAGTATATCCAACTTTATCCACATACACACAGTAAAAACTATATTTTCACCTATATAACTCATAACCTATATAACTAATCTGCAAAATGCAACTATAAGGCATACAGATATTTCATTAACATCATGACCTTCTGTAAAGCTGCTTTGAAACAATGTGTATTGTGAAAAGCACTATATAAATAAATCTGACTTGACGATTAATCACGCTTTAGTATGCAAGACCAAGACCATTTGACAGTTTAAGTATTAGTTCTATCAACTGAGCCTTATTATCTGTTAATGTACTTGTATAGAGAATGTTTTGTGCTTAGGAAACACAGATGTTATGAAATACTTACTGAGGGTCAAAAGGAGAAAGAGAGAATTCACTAACCTTTTAGGGGCACCAATGGACGGCAAGCGCGTCCTCTGCGTGTCCAAGCTCAGATTCTGGATTCTCTGTTTAATGTCAATAGATATTTCAGCAGGTGTGATGTCTCTTTTGTTGAAGGTGTCCCTGCGCTGAGATGCTGAAGATCGATCAAAGAGGAGGCTGATCCGTCTTTTAATGCTGCCTCCAACGAGCTCCTCGTCTCCCGCATCTTCTATCTCCACCGGAGGCGTTGAAGATTTGGACTCAGACACTGCTGAAGGAGAATGTGGCGGATCCTCTTTCTCTGTCTTGCTGATTTCAGCATCTCTCCTCACAGTATTAACCTCCTTCTCGGGCTGAGACAGTGACTCGAACTTGGAGGTCAGCTCCACGGAGAGACGATTTCGAGCTGGCCAGCATCGTGAAGGCACTTTCACGTTGGACTCAGTGTCGTCGCCTTCTCCTTGTGCCTTCTGGTTGAGAGTCTTTTGATCCTGAGCACCCAAGGATTTAGCTCTGCTCCTGGGCTGAACGCTCTTCATATCTTCAGCGGTTACATCAGGCTTTGAGTTTGAACTCTTACTAGGTTCTGGTTTAGGCTTAGCCTGTAAGTCAGGTTTCGGGGTGAGTGGGACAGGTTTAGGAGCTGCACTTTGACCAGACCCATTTACCGTGCCATTTGAGTTTGATGTTTTTGGATCACCAACACGAGTATCTGTGGTATTCAAAAGTGTTTCAGAAGAGACGGCTCGCTGGATCTGTCTGCTGAAGTTAATTTTTGGGGCCTGGATGGGGCGGACGGTTGCATTCCTTTGCAGGGAAAATGGTTTGGGCATGAGGTGGGGTTTTGAGCTCAATGCTGGCTTCTCTGTGTCTCCTGGGAGTGCCGAGGCTGAAACTGAAGGTTTGTCTGGGTTAATGAGCGATTGGCTCATTTCCCTTGTGCTCGCCTCCACCCATGCAGCCATGGCTACACACTTCACCTGGATGGGAAAACAAAAGAGAAACACCCCTGTGGGATCTCAGTGGTATAAACATACATATTTAGGATGTTACTATAAACACACTTGTAAGAGATACCATGATAAAAATATATTTGAGCGAATCAATTGAGTGAATAATTCAATGGCCCATTCATAAATAAAGGTTTGTATGACATCAAAGTACAGCGAGAGTGATTTGCGAGCAGACGCTCCATATTCTTTCGAATCGATCTCGCAGTACTTTGATGTCGTACATCAATCGGTCTGTTAAGCGCCGCTTCAAGTCGAACACACCTATTTACTTCAGTCCTGAATGAATCAGCCATTTGAACTAACTGAATGAATGACTTGATGGGCCCTACCATACACCCGGCGCAATGTGACGACATGTTTTTTGCTAGTTTCAGCCAAATGCAGTTATCATTTTTACGTCCAGCGCCTACGTTGTTTAAATAGAAAATGCACTCGTGCCCATCTGTTCGGCCATGAGCGTGCTGGTCTGAAAACCAGGTGTGTTCAGGCACATTGTTTGGCACGTTGCTATTTTGAGGAACTGGAAACGACTGCGCCATTGACCAACAAAAACCTTCTCTAAAGTCAACAGTGCAGTATTTTTACACACACAGGGACGCGCAGCAGCACACAAACATGTCAAATATTAAAAATTAAAGGATTACAATGTAAAAGATTATTATTGTGTACATAAAGATAAAAATGCCAACATATCATAATGGATCATCATTGCATGTATCAGAATTACCTATCTGCAGTAATGACGAATAAAATTGGCTTCTTATTTATCCTATCGTGGCAATACACAAATACAGTCAGCATTTAAACTGACTCATCAGGTTGGGGGTGTCTATATTCCACCATGTAAATCGCGAATCAGCCATGGCGCAAATGGCTTTTAAAGGGAATGGGAGACTCTGATTGGTTAATTGCACGTTACGCCCAAAAAAACACTCATGACTCATTAAGAGAACAGGTACAACCCTTTTGGCAACTAGCAAAAGTGGATTCGGACACACACTAAGTGCACCTGTGCCCTGTGCTTCAGACCATGCGCTCAGATCGTTAAAATAGGGCCCAATGACTTACTCATTTAGACATTTCCCGCCTCCTACTGGCAGTTTTAGTTTCTTATTTAGATTATCATTTCATCAAGGAAGATTTGTCTGCATTGCTGCTGTTTAAATGCACAGTTACCTGGCAAATATTATTTCTTATGCATATGTGATTATTTTATGAATATTTTAATTCCTTTTTTTGTGTCAAGCACTTTGAACTACCATTGTTTATGAAATGTGCTATATAAATAAACTTGCATAGTATTTTGGGGATAGTTTGCCCAAAAATGAAAATTCGGTTTATTTACTTTTATTCACCCTTGTGTCGTTTCAAACCTGTATGACTTTCTTTCTTTTGCGGAACATAAACAAAGATATTTTGAAGAATGTTGGTAACCAAACTGTTTCGGGCTGTAAATATCTAGATACCAGTTCAGCTTCAGCTTCTGGGGAAAGCTTATGTGTAATAAATTCTATGTTGAATCAAATTAAATATTTATTTCTAAAACTATTTTGTAATGTCTGTTGGCTGCGTATCTCATTGAACACAATAATGACTTTAAATTATAATTTCTCAGCCAAATATGATGTGCAATTAATCTGCACATCATGAAATTAATTACATTAGAAACTATATATGTATATCAACATCTACCAGGGGTTAGTTCCTTTTTCAAATAAGGTGGAATTGCATTCATGTTTCTCCCTAAAGCTTTTTCTCCCACACATTGTGTTGATCACTTCAGTGGCTATGAGAAAAAAAGCCCAGAACTATGAGGAAACCTCTGAGCAGCAATATAAATGCAGTGCAAGTGAGATAAGGAAAGTGTTATGTAATGCCCATAAAGTGGTCGAAGGTTTTTGGATTGTTTAATCAATGTGCACATATATGCTGTTCTGATTTAGATCCGTAGGTAAATAAATAGTCACTTAGCATACACTTTTATGCGTCGTTCAGCATTTTCACTATCAGTACGAACAAAAGAATAGCTTGTGCTTGAAGCTTATCGCATCGCACCAAATTAGGACTTTAGTTGAAAGATGTGCTTTAGCCAACACAATGGTTTGCCTGGTTAGTTTTACTAGTTAGTCAGTATTGGTGGATGCCGTAAATAACATTTTAGGGAAAAACCTTGTTTCTTCATTGAAAGCCTTTCATAAGATCTTCTTAATATTTAAACAGAATAAATGCTTGCTTATATATTCATATATCCATATAAATTTATTTTAATTCAAGATATTTTCCAAATTTGTATCTCGTGTAAATTAACATTTTGTGCTAAACAACAAATGTTGATTATATATATATATATATATATATATATATATATATATATATATATATATATATATACATACTGTATAGTGAATATAGAAGAAAAATTATTATATTATAGTATTTTTTATTTTTCAGTGAAGCAAAAGATGGATATGCTATGCATGCTAACAGAGATATGAATGAATGAATGAATGGATGAATGAATGGATGAATGAATGGATGAATGGATGAATGAATGAATGAATGAATGAATGAATGGATGGATGAATGGATGAATGGATGAATGGATGAATGAATGGATGAATGGATGAATGGATGGATGAATGGATGAATGGATGAATGAATGGATGAATGGATGGATGAATGGATGAATGGATGAATGATGATGAATGGATGAATGGATGAATGAATGAATGGATGGATGAATGGATGAATGGATGAATGGA
This sequence comes from Paracanthobrama guichenoti, assembly GCA_018749465.1. Classification (NCBI taxonomy): domain Eukaryota; kingdom Metazoa; phylum Chordata; class Actinopteri; order Cypriniformes; family Gobionidae; genus Paracanthobrama; species Paracanthobrama guichenoti. The sequence goes on along the minus strand of CM031947.1, from coordinate 3,341,914 downwards.
TGAATGAATGGATGAATGGATGAATGAATGAATGGATGAATGGATGAATGGATGGATGAATGGATGAATGGATGAATGGATGAATGAATGGATGGATGAATGGATGGATGAATGGATGAATGGATGAATGAATGGATGAATGGATGAATGGATGAATTAATGAATGAATGGATGGATGGATGAATGGATGGATGAATGAATGAATGGATGGATGAATGGATGAATGAATGGATGAATGGATGGATGAATGAATGAATGGATGAATGGATGAATGGATGAATGAATGGATGGATGAATGAATGAATGAATGAATGGATGAATGAATGGATGAATGAATGAATGAATGAATGGATGAATGAATGGATGGATGAATGAATGAATGAATGAATGGATGAATGAATGAATGAATGAATGGATGAATGAATGGATGAATGAATGGATGAATGAATGGATGAATGGATGAATGAATGAATGAATGAATGAATGAATGGATGAATGAATGAATGAATGAATGAATAAATGGATGAATGGATGAATGGATGAATGAATGAATGAATGAATGAATGGATGAATGGATGAATGGATGGATGAATGGATGAGTGAATGGATGAATGGATGAGTGAATGGATGAATGGATGAATGGATGGATGAATGGATGAGTGAATGGATGAATGGATGAATGAATGGATGAGTGAATGAATGAATGAATGAATGAATGAACACTTCAAAGCAGCCATAAACACATAAAATCAGTGCACTCTGACAAAGACACAGAAGGCCAATCCAGTTGGTTTAGCTCTGAGGCCATGTTACTCTGGTTAGGCTAGATTTTTAAGTTTTCTATCCAACTAGAGTTACTCGAGAACAAGAAGCGACTAGACGTTTCACTGCAGGCTATTTATCACACACCCAGTGTGACCCATAATAAATGACCAGCATCACTCCCGCCTGATATAACTCAGACAAACACCATTCACATGGAGAAATTTCTCATTTGTAACAAGCTGCAATAGCCAGAAGTGAACTGGAGCAATCCGAATGTTGACATTTCGAAACCATGTTCTCTTATCAATCGGGCAAAACTCACAGTGCAAAACAAGTGGTTAGAGCCTGGCTTGTTGTGAATGTTTAGGACAAAATCCCTCCTCTGTAAACCAAGTTAGTGTTCTTTCTGACTTCCATTGAAAATCCTTCAAGTCAAAACACTGAAACATTATCCACAGGTGAAAAAAAAGCTCACTTCTCATATTTTGGCTTGGCATAAATCTGTCCTCGTTGAACAAACCGGTCCAACAGCAAGCCAGTATTGTCAGATGAGACATAAAGCTGGAGAAAATATGTTATACTCAAAATATACTATAATGCTAATGGCTGACAGATGGAAAACCAGGTTTTCAAACAACCCCTCATCTGTATTAACTGGAGTTGCCGACATGCAAGCTGTTTAGTATAAATAGCTGCTAAATTCTTGAGAAACATCAGAACAAAAATGTCCATTTAAAATAAATGAGAATATTAAAATGCATACAGTTTGATACTCTAATAAAAAAAAAAATGAATGGCTAGTTTATGGTCAAAGGACAGAGTTAATGTTCAAAGTAAGTAGGTTCACAGCATCTCCAGTTTACACTCACCAGGAACATATGCAAATTATTATGCACAGATTTGCATGCTGAGCTTATTACATATTATTACCAATAGCCAGTGTGTGTCCAGAGAGGAGCAATATAACTTTCTTTTTGTTCATCAGTCAGGTTAAATATTAGGCCTATATATATATATATATATATATATATATATATATATATATATATATATACACTTGAAAATAACTATTTAGTTAATATTTGTACTAATAACAAACTACATTATAGTAGTATTGAATTAATTAAATGCACATTCAAATATAAACATTAAACTTTAATTCATGTTTTCACATGAATGTAGCTAAATGAGCTCTTGATGTTAAGCATTAGGCTATAATGTCATTGACTTAATAATGATTTTACATGTTATAAAAAATTAAATAAACGCTTATATAACAGGACAGTCATCTACACCTGTTGGTAATAAGTAACTTATAAATAAGTGTCTCTTACAATGAACCATCTGTCTTTGAACCCTGTTCAATACACACTATTTTTTGCACTTTCTACAGAATAAATAACAAAATAAATATAACAACTGAAACTAAGTATAACCTGTAATTCATGTGCATTGGAGACAGAATGGATGTTATCATTGGCATATTAAATACGCAAATAAACAAGTTCAAACAATATGTATTTACCTGTAGAGTGGTACAAATTACTCCATAAGATTGTACATATATATTCCAAGCTCAAATACACGTCTGCGTCCTTTTGGTTTATAGGTGTGCAGCTCAAACTTTAAAGAAAGGAGGGCGGTTCGCAAATTTACAAATCCTACGGCGACTGCTTATCTCATGAATATTAATTTACGTTCCTTGCGAACCTTCCGGGAGTGTTTACGCACGCAACCTAATTAATATTCATAAGCAAGACTTCGGCAGAGTGTGATTCGTTTATTTGATGACCGCGTTTGCCTTTCAGCCAATCAGCTGAGCAAACGGCACTTTACGTAATTAATATTCATGAGCCAGCACGGAGAATGACGATTTCTGTCGTCGGCGGCGCTCGCAGCTGCGGTCTTGAGGTGTTGCCCTCGGCCACTCCTCTCATAAACGTGCCACCGTCAACCGGAAAAACCAGTAGAGCTGAATGGAAGAAAGACACGGGGTGTGTAGAAAGCACTGTATAAGGTGGGGGACACAAATAAAGGCACATGTTCCATTATAAACCGCGTGGGATATCTAATTGATTGGCTTGACAACTGTTGTACAAACATTCATTGAAAATCCCTGACAACTTTCTGACTAGAGTTTCCGCCAAACTTCACACAGACCTGTTAGACAACAATTAATCTTTTCTACGATTCGACAACCCATCCCCCCCCCCCTTTTTTTATTCCCCCCCCACGGCAGAAAATCAGATATTCCTAAAATCCCTAGACTTGAAAGTTTTGTCTCTACAATGAAGGCTTTTAAAACTAGTTAGCTTAAGATAGTGCTTTGTCAGCCAGCATCAATGTTTGTCTTTATGAACTTAGTTAAATATTGTTTTCATCTCCTGTTTTGATGATTTCAGATGAAATATGACCTGTCATCTGTGGGTACTCCTAATTGACCCATATTTTTGTTTATTTTACTGTTGTTAATTTAACCATGCATTTGTAAGGGATGTTGTCAACATCTACATTTGGTGTGACAACACGCAGATAGTTAGACTTTGGTCAAATGTACTTCTTACAGGTTTGTAATCAGGGCTTGACATTCACTTTTTTGCTCACCAGCCGCTATGGTTAAAGTTACAAGCCACTCTTCATTTTCACTGGCCACCACAATTTTGACATCGATACCACGGGGAAAAACAGCCATAGATATTTTTTAATATTATCTCATAATTTGGCAGCAGGTATATTAGGCTGCTGTCACTTTAAGACCACGGATCCATTTTACCGTTACACATGCATTTTCTTTCTCAACTGTTTACATTCACTGAAAACATAACTGACCGTGTTTACATGAATACTCGCCAAGACCGACGACTGTTTGTTTACTGTTTGACTGTTTATGCGCAATAAGCAGTGAAAAATAACTCAATTTAGTACTGAGAGGTGGCTTTATGTGCGCACACTTTGGGTGTGAGCTCAAAATCTGCGGGATTCTGAGTAAAATTATGTGCAATAAGCGCAATCCCACGGCGAGATTCAAGCCTGTAACACCAACAATATTCATCCGGAACAAATTAAACAAGTGAGCGAGGGGAGGCGGATTTGTGTGTAACGCGCTGTCAGAGAGATGAGAGAGAGAGAAAGTTCAGCTTTCGTATCTGCGGAAAGTGAGTATTCAAAGCGTTTCAAATATTTCAGAATCAATACTTTTGACAACGCTACATTGCACTTAGTTTATTATTTCAGATGCCTACAATTACAATTAAACAATATACACTATATTGCCAAAAGTTTTGGGACGCCTGCCTTTACATGCACATGAACTTTAATGACATCCCATTTTTTTAATATGGTTTAATATGGAGTTGTCCCACCCTTTGCAGCTATAACAGCTTCAGCTCTTCTGGGAAGGCTTGCCACAAGGTTTAGGAGTGTGTTTACGGGAATTTTTGACCATTCTTCTAGAAACTCATTTGTGAGGTCAGGCACTGATGTTGGACGAGAAGGCCTGGCTCGCAGTCTCCGCTCTAATTCATCCCAAAGGTGTTCTATCGGTTGAGGTCAGGACAGTCAAGTTCCTCCACACCAAACTCGCTCATCCATGCCTTTATGGACCTTGCTTTGTGCGCTGGTGCGCAGTCATGTTGGAACAGGAAGGGGCCATCCCCAAACTGTTCCCACAAAGTTGGGAGCATGAAATTGTCCAAAATGTATTGGTATGCGGAAGCATTAAGAGTTCCTTTCACTGGAACTAAGGGGCCAAGCCCAACCCCTGAGGAACAACCCCACACCATAATACCCCCTCAACCAAACTTTACACATGGCACAATGCAGTCAGGCAAGTACCGTTCTCCTGGCAACTGCCAAACCCAGACCCATCCATCGGATTGCCAGACAGAGAAGCGTGATTGGTCACTCCAGAAAACACGACTACACTGCTCTAGAGTCCAGTATGGGCGTGCTTTACACTAAAGGATGACACAAGAGTGGATTTTCAAACCTTTCCCATCCCACTCCCACAAAAAAAAAAATCCTGTACCATCCCAATCCCATGAAAAAACTGGGGGAAAATCCCATCCCAATCCCAGAAGAATGACTCCCGTTCCCTCCCACTCCCACTCCTGTGTTGTGTTTTTTTGGCAAGAATCTGTCAGTTACAATAAAAAAATCAGTACAGATCACACCATGCCCACTCAGTTGAATAAAAATCCAAAATAAATTTTTTGTTATTTCATTGAACTGAAAGCCAGCTTAAAGAATGCACACATTAAATTCCATGTAAATCACCTATGCAAACAAACACAGGCACACACGCGCAGTAAATGTCTTGCAGCTGGTGTATGCCATTTTCACGCTATCTTTTTGGTTACTCCGACCGTACAGAAATGTCGGTGAAGACAACTGAGGTATAATTTTCCGACAGTAGTCGTTGCAGCGTGGCTTTCATGTCTGACTCCATTTTGATTATGATTTCCGCGTCTACAAAGTGCACGGGGAAGCCGCCTTCTCTTATATTATTGGTGGTTGGCAATTGGCATACCAACTGTTACGGGTGTGGAGCACGTCATTCACTGAACCAACCACAGCAAAGCAAACAGGAGAGCATAGAGACAGGGCAACTAGAATTGAGTTCAAAATTAAAACATAGTTAATTTATATAAACGGTATATTTGTGTATATAGTTGGTATCATAGTGTTATTACGATTCCCGGTCCCGCCCACGCCCACTGGAATGTTTTCCTCTCCTGTCCCAATCACATGATTATCTTACTAGAGTACAGTGATTAGGAATATCTATACTGTTAACACTAACACTTGGCACATTTAAATGAGCAACAAAATCTGTAACAGGCCAAAGGGAATTATGTGATTTATATGCAATCCAGGTGAAACTGATTAATTTAGAAATATAGTCCTATGAAACTATCTCAAATTCACTTTTATAGTCCAGTGCATGTTCAATATATTTACACCTTTATTGCAGCTGTGTGTATAAATTGACAGATGTTTTTTTCCCCTTGTTGACAGAAGTCAGGGAAATGAAACCAGTAACGAGTCATGAATGTAAACACAACAGGAAACACAAAGGGACTAATGCACTTTAACAAAGGTAGATTTCACAGTCCGTAGATGCATCAAATGTGGCACTCTCATGTCAACCTATAGATTCATGATTAATGGACGTGCATGCGAGTTAAATATTGCTGCTGTGTTGTGTCCGTGAGGCAGTGTTTAAGTATCATTGAGAAACTTAAAGATTTTATTAATATTTTGAATTTATTGTTATTTTTACATTTGCCTTTTTATGATTTTAGTTTTGGGTAACTATAAAAACGCTGCTGTAAGGTCATTTAAAACAATAGTTTGTCTAAAAATCATTCTGTCATCATGTTGTTTCAAACCTGTTTAACTTTCTATTTTCCTTGGATAAGAGTAAGCAGTACAAGTTATGTGATCAGATCAGAATATAATTTAAGTCATTATTTGCTGAAGATCTTCTCCATCACAGTTTTTAAATCTCATTAATGCTCAGTTTATTTTATTTTTTTCAATGCGGCCTCCAAATGCGTCCTTCGTTTCCTGTGCAAGGAGGATACAACAGATGGATCCTTCGTGGCCTAGCTTACCCCAGGATTCAGGATGTTTTTGGGAGAAATTGCCAGATTACACTTTTAAAGGTAAGTATTGGTTTCAACTTACTCTAATATCTAATGATATTAGCGGCTCAAATGTTAACTTGTATCTTACTAAGATGCAATTTCATATAGTTTATACTCTTTATTATGTACAGAAATGGACCGTCACCCAGGTGAACATATTTAGACGAGTTGTGAACCCTGTTTTGTTTTCAGACAGTTGAATAACTTTAGAAAAAGTCCAGTATAAAGGTGTCAAATTCAGCTGTCTCAGGTGACGAGCAATCGTCCGTAGGCTAGACCGTCCCATTTAACAACACTAGAAGGCATGGCGTTTGAAGTCCATGTCCTTTCGTAGGATGCAGCTGATGTGTGAGGTTAAATGAGGTTATGGACTTCACTGCCTTTTTCCTCTGCTGATTTCTTTTGCATGCTTGCTGACATCTGGTGGAAAGTCTTTGCTACTGCGTTTGAGTTTTCCTCTATACAGGCAGGGGTTTTTAAGGTTTTTAGCCTAAGGATCCCTCCCTTGGTGGATGGAAACAAAGCAGGATCCTGTAAAAGACTTGAATTTAAACCTGGCCTATATTATCATGTGTATAGTACCACAACCATAGTCATGTATTTGCATACATTTTGATGCTTAACATATGGCAAAGACATTTAAAATAATAACTATTGGTGTGCAGAGCCACGCATACTTGTATATTTTATTTTACTGAATACATTTAATGTAGTACAGATGAATATACCCATGTAGTACCCATTATATGAATATATCCACACAAAAAAGCAGCATAGAATAATTTAGAAATAGCAATAGGTGCGGTTTGCTACCCGTGCTCATGTTACCTGTCTGCCACACCCCGTGAACGCAACTGATAGCCTCCATTATTTGTTTGATCCACTTTTTTTATGACATCCTGACAAAGGTCGAGTGGGTGGACTCTTTCGATCCATGGTAGAGCTTGTGCTTTCTGTTTTACTGTTGCTTTTGTGCGGATCTCATTGCCTTAATATTGTGTGCTCGTCGATTGCAGCTGATTTAAATACATGAGAACAGTATAGAGCATTAAATTAGGCAACATTTTCAGTATTTTCTTGAAAAATATATACAGTATATATACAGTACTGGTCAAAAATTTGGAAACATTACTATTTTTAATGTTTTTGAAATACTTATTTTATGCTCATCAGGCTTGCATTTATTTGATCAAAAATACAGTAATATTATGAAATATTATTACAGTTTAAAACAATGGTTTTCTCTTTTAATATACTTTAAAATATAATTAATTCCTGTGATCAAAGCTGAATTTTCAGCATCATTACTCCACTCTTCAGTGTCACATGATCCTTCAGAAATCAAAGAACATAACACTTGATGATCATTATACTTTTCAAGAAAATCCTGAAAACTCAGGCTGCGTCCGAAACCTGGAAAATGCACAATTTCAAGGTAGGAAGGCATCAAGGCATGTCCGAATCCAGTGTTAGCTTCACTTCCTGCCTCCTGGGAGACCTTCATCTGATGGATTTTTGAAGGCAGCATACATGTATCCTTCGCTGCCTTTGATATCCCACAATCCTGTGCGTTCCATTCTGTGACAGTTGAGCAAGAAAAAAAGATGGCGCCTGGAAGTTGCGTTTGCTGGTCAGTTTGTGTGTAAATGTACGTTTTGACCAACATTTTCCACTTCTGATGTAATTTCTAGCGAGAAATTACTAATGTTGTAATTAAATATTTGTTTAGTTCTCACCAAAGCTCTCTCTATTTTGCTGTAGATCATTAAGCTGTTTTAAAGCCTCAGAAGTCTGTCCGTTTCGTGAGGTGCCTTCATGCACGAACACTGCCTTACAAGTCATTGTCTGATAACAAGTCAGCTGCCTAAGTTTTTGGACGCAGCCTTAGAGTTTCCAAAATAATGAAATGGTTGCTAGTGTGTTCTGTATGGTTGCTAGGGTGTCCTGGATGGTTGCTAGGAGGTTGTTTACTGGCTCAAGTCGAAAAAGCCCACTCTACAGATCCCTGTTTCTTTGGATAAAGGCGTCTGCTGAATGAATAACTGTAGGCCTACATGTACCTGGAGCACTCCTGCCTTTGGTCAAAAGAGGGCGCCAGAGGAGAAGAGACTCCATTCAACTCTGTATAGCCACATCCATTGGTTCCTCTGTGAATTTGTCCAAATTGCACAAGTACATTTAAGATACATGTGTTATAAATATGAGTTAACACTGTAAACATATGCAAACATACTTTGAAAAATAAATAAAAAAATGTGATAAAATAGATAAATGTGTCATTGATGAATATCATATTTGATACATCAGGCTTTCGTGGCTCATATTGTTTGACATAGTGAGTATATGGAGCTCTTCTTTAAAAAAAAAAAAAAAAAAAAAAACATATGTATATTATTTAGAGGCCCAAACTGAAAAAAAATGCAATTTGATGCAGATGCTGCTATTTATATGGCCAAAAAATAAGATGCGAATAAAAATAATGCGATCTTTATAACAGTAGCAGACTTACATAAAACACATACAAATATCAGTTGTCACTCTATATCTACCAATAATATATCTTAGTAAGATGATATTTAAATGCTTAGTTCTAGCACTTTGAGTTTGAGGCACACTACAAATAAAATGTATTATTATTATTATTGTTATGATCAAAACTGATGTAGTTTAGTCAGAAAGATGTAGTTTTATTGTGAGGAGAAAACATATAATGCCGTGAATACAATGATGATTCCAAAATAAATGTTCCTCATATTTTAACATGATTTTTCTAACGATTGATGTATGGATGGCCTAAGTTGCTACAGTCCAGTAATTGTTCATCTTGAAATATTACTAACAATATAAAAATATTCTTATGTTTACTTTATAAAATCAGTCAAAACAGCAAACAGTCACGTGAACCACGAGCTGAATGGGGACGATTTTACAATTGTACTAAAAGGCCTTTACCTTGCTAAAAAAGTATAAATGTCAATCAGACGACAGAAGGCATGGAGTAGATTGTTGCAAATTTGCATATTTAATATACTTTATAGGGTTAAAAACCAAATTAGAGTTCTATGACAAAAATGATTCTGGTTATGCATTTCATTCGCAAATATTTCTGTGGAAACCCTCCCTGTTCTCAGAAGGCTACCACCGTAAATCACTCATTCATACTATGGTGATCCCGTCTTTATGTTAACAATCCGTCCTGTCTTCCTCTTCCCTATTCTCCCCGTTTCTCTCTCGGCACCTTTGCGCCCCTCCCTCGCTCCGTCGTTGTGTTTTTCTTCCTTTCTTCCACTCTCACCAGGTAACCAGACCTCCTGTGGGGGGTGTTGAGTTTCCACTTTCCCAGAGAAGGAGACAATTTGAGCCTCACAAAGCCCACAAAAGCTGTTCGGCACCGTCCCTCCTCTCCCGCTCTCGGCCCTTTCTCCCTCTAATTCGCCACTGTCCGTGTGCCTTCCTCGCTATTCCCTTGGCATTTTATTTCTTTGCACTCTTTCTCTCTCTGTCTATCTCTTTCTTTCGGTTTGGATCAGATAAACAGACAAAAAGTAATTGCAGGCCAACTGTGAAACACATCCACAAATTAACAAAAATCACATCAGAACTCAGTTGCTCACAAGAGACTGAAAAGAAGTCAAATCAAATAAACAATGATTGGTATCTTCTCTGCTGAGCTGTCCTGCTTCGCTCAATGCAAAACACTTGTGTGTCTGTGTGCAGCTGGTCAGCAAAGAACAAGTGTAACTGAGTCGATGTGGCAGGCGGGGGGGAGAGATCTATATGAGTGTTGGTTTACAGTGCGCTATGATGACAGCAGTGGCACCGTGAGAGACAAGCCGAGATTCACCCTGTGACCTCTCATGCTGTCATTCACCGAGAAAAACACATCGTCATTATGGCCATTTGCTGCCGCTACAGGAGTAATTCACTTGCAAATGAAACTTCAGGCAACTTTTGCCCACCCTCATGACTTTATTTCTTCTGTGAAACACAAAAGGAGATGTTTTGTTGCATGTCTGCACTGCACTTTTCCGTACAATGAAGGTGTGTAGTGGAAATGAAATACTTATATCACATATATATATATATATATATATATATATATATATATATATATATATATATATATATATATATATATATATAATATAGTAACCTCTGGTGCTGTTTGGTCATTTTTGACTGACATATTTTACGTTTTCTTTTTTACTTCATCGGAATGGTACGAAACTTGGTAAAGGTTTTGGCACTTGCTGTGTGAGCACACACACACACACACACACACACACACACACACACATTTGTTTTTGTGAATTGTGGGGACATTCCATAGGCGTAATGGTTTTTATACCGTACAAACCGTATTTTCTATCCCCCTACACTACCCCTACCCCTAAACCTACCCATCACAGGACACTGCACATTTTTACTTTCTCCCAAAAAAACCTCAATCTGTATGATTCATAAGCCTTTTGAAAAATCGGGACATGGGTAATGTCCTCATAAGTCACCCTCTCTTGTAATACCTATGTCATACCCATGTCATTATACACATTTGTGTCCTGATATGGCACAAAAATGACCAAACTGCACCAGAGGGTTATGATATAGATTTAGAGTGATATAGAGTCACAGACCAAAATTAAAGTATTTCACTTCCACTGCACACCTTCATTGTATGGAAAAGTGCAGTGCAAACATGCAACAAAACATCTCCTTTTGTGTAAGAAATAAAGTCCATTTATTCATGGACCTGAAAATAAAATTTCCAACTTAAACGGTCATAAACATTGAATGCTTTGGAGCACAGACTAAGTTTGTTCTTTTTTTAAAGAAGACAATTGGCAGATTATTGCTGAAGTGAAAAAAAGTTTTTAAAAAGTTGTACAATTTTACATTTTATTGCTGTGAAAAATGCACAAAAACACAGTTTTCTATTTTTTATATGAAATATATATTTTCCAAAACAAGTTTTACTCTAAAACTGTGTGAAAAATCAACAGTGTTTTCCAAATTTGAGGTTGATATCACATAAAATGAGCTTTCAGTAAGATTTTGTTTGTGTGCAGTACCAAATGTTTCCACTAGATGAAATTAATTTCCCATTTGTTTCCAATGTGCTAATTTTTGACCGTTTAAGTTGGAAATTTTATTTTCAGGTCCAGTAGTATAAACTACTGCATAAATGTAATTTAGTTCTATAAAATCCCTAAACATACAAAAATTGAATAAAAAATATTATCGAATTAAAAGACATTGACAATTAAAAGAAAATGTGTGTACTGGCAAAACAGCATTTGTTCCTGTTTTTATCAGTATATTTTATCTTGTTTAAAGGATGTTTAAATATTTTTACTATAAAACAGTATTTCAGTGTTTTTAAACATCCTTTAAACAAGATGAAGTGGCAAAATATAATTTTTATAAATTTTTGTTTAAATAAAATCCTGGAAAAAACAGGTATCACGGTTTACACAAAAATATGCAGTATTAATGTTATAATATTATAATTAATATATAAATGTTTCTCGAGCAGCAAATCCTCATATCAGAATGATTTCTGAAGGATCATGTGACACTGAAGACTGGAGTAATCTGCTGACTGCTGACCACAGGAATAAATTATATTTTACAATAAATTGTAATAATATTTCACAAACATGACAGTATTTTTGATCAAATAAATGCAGCCTTGGTGAGCAGAAGATTTCTTTCAAAAAACCCAAACTTTTGAACAGTAGTGTACATTGATCTTTTTTTGAGATATTACTTCTTTAGTGCTTTAAAGTGTTTTTGCAGCTCAACGGCCCCTCATTCCATTCTTCATATGGAGAAAGAAAAGAAAAAAACAGCTCGAACATTCTGCCCGTGTCGTTTTGTGTTCCATGGAAGAAAGAACATGAAGGTGAATGATTATTTTTATTCTATTTTTTTATTTTTTATTAACTAAACAATCTATTTCGTGGTTGAGTTGCGGTTGATGTAAAAGTGTATTGAGAGGCTGTGTTGAAGTGGTGGCTTTTAAAAAATAGAAAGTTTAGCTTTGGCTGAATAAGTCTTGGCTTTTTCAGCAGCCAAGATGGCAAAAATCAAAAGTCTGTTAAAACAGTCTCTCTAGATGAAGGGCATAAACTGTATAAATGCTTTTGCAGGTTTAGAACAACTTGAAGAAACTGGGGAAGAATGCATATTCAGATTCAAATACTCATCAAGTTTTGCATCTTCTGGAGGATATGGATGGATGGATGGATGGATGGATGGATGGATGAATGGTGCATCCCAATGCAAAACTCACTGCCAGAATAGGGTAAATGCCATTATTTTGCGGTTGGTAGGATGTTTTAGGTGGTTGCTTTCTGGCCCAAGTCAAAAGAAGTCTGATATTTTGATATGATATACGTTATTTTGGTCTATGACGCCAGTCCCTCCTTCACAGTAAGTCTGTAGCATTTTTTGTGTATCTAGAAGTATGTGTTCACATACTTAGATACATGTTGGGCCTTGGATTGAGCAGTAGTTGTTTTCAAACATCAGCTGAAAAGGGCTGAAACAAAAAAATGTGTGTCAATCATTTCTTAAAATTCTGGAAGATATCCTTTTAGTATTATTGAAATATTGCAGTATCTGCAGTATATAGCTATAGCCATTTGTTGCAATTTATTTGATGGTTGATATATTATGTATGATTTTTTGAAGCAATGAAACAATATGAAATATATGTGTTATTCCGCATTAAAGTAGTCATTATAGCAAGACTTTCAGTGAATAATGACTTAAATATCACACAAGTTGATTTTATGGTGCTTTTTCAATCTTTTTGTAATTTGACAGCTCTTAAGCTTTCATTGTATGGAAAAAGAGCTGCTTGTACATTCTGCCTAACATCTGTCTTTATGTTCCACAGATGAAAGAAAGTGAAATGGGTTTGCAACAAGTCAGGAAGTAATGCCAGAATTTTAATTTCTGGGTGAACTATCCCTTTAAGAGCTCACCAAACTGATCCACCTGATCGGATGGATGTTAAACAAATAAAAAAGTAAAAATAAATGTGCCCTGGTCAGTAGGGGGTTCCCATGTCCTCCGTCTTGACCCCCGTCACTGGTAACCCATTTACTAACCAGGCAGGGTGAACCCCCCCCCCCTCCCCTTCATCCCACAGAGAGAGGGAACGCTATGACCCTATAAATAGAGGAGAGGAATGGTGGTGATATGTTGAAGGAAGGAGGGAGGGGGGTATGGAAAAAGGATTAAGAGAGATATTCGGCTGGTGGTCGGGCTGTTCTTGCAGCCCGCGGATCTCTGACTCAGGTAATCCGGATAGGAGAGATGTCACATGGGAGTTTCATGCAATCTTGATGACAGTAAAATAGGCGCTGATGCGCTTGTTGTCTCTTCTGTTTATCTCTCTTCCTTTTGACAGCGCCTTCCCCTGAGGATGGGAAGTGTTTTCACTATTGGAAGTAAAGGTGTGATGACACAGGAGAGATATCATGTTCAGGTGCTTTATGTCCTGATTGAAAGTAGCATTGCTTCCTGATTGGATGCTCTTATCCAATCAGATTTTTTTTTAAGTTCACTCCTTGAAAACATAATTTATTTTGACAAAATGTACAGGTAGCCTAGATCTTTTTGGAAATTGAACCTTTTGAGCTGTATAACTATCACTACTGCAATCACTCATACAGATACACGTTCAGCTGTCAGTCAGCTAAGGTTTACTGGTATGACTCAACATTTAAAATATTTTATATATTAATATATATAAATTAGTATTCCCATTAACGGCATCATTTCGTTAAGAATTGCGAACGAGGAACATGCATGAAAACAAGAGGCGGATTTATCGCAAGAACCAATCACATCCAATCATAGCGTGATGGAGGCATTCCCTCCTTTCATGTGACTTTCCCCCATTCATTCTCAATTACCCCCCACTAAACACACTGCACGATTTAGGCGGTCTGTTAAAAGTCAATGGGCTCATGGGAGGCAAGAGAGACTCGGTCTCCCGCTGTAACTTCACCTGCGGGTGTCGCTGTTTCACACGGTAACTTTAAAAACGAGTGATGCTACACTTTTTTTTTAAAATGCAAAATGTTTAATATTTGCGTTGTTTTATTTTTGTAATATGGATTATTTTCTCATACTATTTTTTTGAGGAGGCACTGACTTCCTTGCCTCCTCGGAGGAAACGCTCCAGATATCAAAAGTTTGATAAGCAAATCCTCATATCAGAATGATTTCTGAAGGATCATGTGACACTGAAGGCTGGAGGAATGATGCTGAAAATACACAGGATCACGCTTTGATCACAGGAATAAATTAAGTTTTACAATATATTCAAATAGGAAACCGCTATGTTAAATTGTAATAATATTTCACAATTTTCCTGTTTTATGTTTTAAAAAATGCAGTCTCTGTGAGCATAAGAGACTTCTTTAAAAAAACAAAAACAAAAAACAAAGAGAGATTGCAAACTTTTGAACAGTAGCATATATATCTATAGCCATAATAGTGACTTCTCTCTCTTTCGTTTTTGCAGTTTGTCAGAGTAGGCAAGGGAGGAAAAGACAAAGAGGCCAAAAGTTAGGCCTCCTTTCCTACTTAACAGAATGAGGGAGCAGATCTCAGGGTTAACCGAGGTTAAGCAACAATAGCACGAGAGACCCTCAGTCAAAAGAGCCACAGGAGTGATGAATGACCAAGAAAATCACACTAGTTTTGTGTCTCTTCAAGTGGAGGGAAAGAAAAAGTGGGAAGAAATAGAGCAAAACATTTCATCATCATGTTTCATAGGACAATTTTATGATATAGTAAACTTTTATAATGAACAACTAAATCAATCAACATTATTGTGGGGAAAAAAAGCATAGGCTCTGGCACTCCAATAAATATTTCTCAGGGTTTATTTCTGAAAGTCAGTTTCTTTTAATGTTAATATGCATGTGTAATGTTAATATAGCTAATAATATAACAGGTAAAATAGTGTTTTAGCCAACAGAAATTGTAATAAATAAATTATGTAAAATGACAGCATTTGTGACAACTTGCCCCAATCCGACATCAGCCTTCATTATATAGTTTACTCTGGTCTGAATGTTAGTCAAGTCAAGTCATCTTTATTTATATAGCGCTTTTTACAATGCCGATTGTTTCAGCAGCTTCAGTGTTAAACAGGAAAACAATGCAACAGAGTTTGAATCAGCTGTACAGGCGCTCTGGAGAAAACAGTGATGTCATCGTCCAGCTCAGTTCAATTATCATGTGTCAATTCAGGCAGATCAGTAATCTAGTTGAATATTTAGTGTCCCCAACTAAGCAAGCCAAAAGCCAAAGGCAAAAGAGGCAACGGTGGCAAGGAACCAAAACTCCATCAGGTGACAGAATGGAGAAAAAAACATTGGGAGAAACCAGGCTCAGTCTGGGTGCCAGTTCTCCTCTGGCCGACGAACAGACAGAGTATGATTATGATTCAGGCAGCATTTTTTTCCAGTTCCATCTGA
The DNA here is from genome assembly GCA_018749465.1 of Paracanthobrama guichenoti. NCBI lineage: Eukaryota > Metazoa > Chordata > Actinopteri > Cypriniformes > Gobionidae > Paracanthobrama > Paracanthobrama guichenoti. The sequence continues at coordinate 3,326,001 of CM031947.1, read as the reverse complement.
TTGAAGATTGGAGTCAACACGCAGTGTGTGTGTGGCTTTAATGTAACAAAAGCTATAGCAGAAAACAATCGCTTCTAACATACAAAAGTACCACTGGAGAAAGCAAGAATTTGTGTAATTAAACTTCTGACTCAGAATCTTATAGTGACCGTCCCTGTGACAACTAGCCCCGCTCCCCTATTAAAAATGGCTCTGTTTATCTTTTCTGTGGCATAACTTCTGGTTTAACTGGCTTTCATCTCTTTTGTACCATTCCAGTGCCTGCTTCATTAACCAACTTCAGTGTTTGAGACACCAACCAAGTGCAAAAGAATAAAAGTTGCATATAAAAACAAATGTTCTCCCGCTGTTCAGCCATTGAGGTCCTTTAACTGCACGCTTCTCATAATGAGGCCTGTGCATGAGGCTACCTAGTCCAGATTTGTCATTAATGTATCTTGTCTCATCTTTTCTCCCATTTTGTTTTCAACCTCTTCTCAACCCCCCTTTTCAAACTAATTCCTTCCCCTCCCCCTCTCTCTCTTTCTCTTTATTCAAAGCCATTGATCATGCATGCAGAAATTTAGCACGCCCATAGCTCCAGTCGGGAGCGCTGGGGCGCTGTCCTACATACTGCTTCTCCACACACACTCATCCTGAGACCACAATCAAATACACACACGCACACACAGGGCAACCGCGCTGACAAACCCTTGAGCCGTGATACATAAGCACGCAAATTTTTTTTACAAATTGTGGCATGATCGGCCCATGAACTGCTCTCAAAACTTTTGGTGCACAAGTTTTATTTTGGATCTGATATGAATATATTGAATATAAATCTAGTACAGATGCATGTTTTTTGCACACATTTGTCTTATGCATTACTCAAGTAAACAAATTGGGAAACATAAAATCATTTTATTTTCCACATTTTAGATGCTTCGTTGTTTATGGGATCATCTTTTAAATTGTATTTCAAGGCCAGAAGAATATGCTCATCTTTTGAAACTGTCTTTAATATCCCAAAATATTAGACTACTTGTTAAGCCCCAAGCCTCTGAATGTCGGTATTTACTCATTCATATATCTTTTCAACAAATCACTAAACAACAAAATATAACAATGACAACAATACCACGTGAGATGATGTTGTTTATGAGGAACAATGCACACCTCTCTGAGGACTACGAATGGTTGTGGTCAGTCAGTCAGACCCACCCACACATGCAAACCACCAATCACCTGTTCTTGATTTCGTGCCAATTCAGGCCGGCTGGAATCCAGACTACCAATCACCAAACTCACCCTGATGCTGAATGATATTGGCTGCTGTTTGGCTATAGACAGCGCTGGCTTAGTTAGGTTGATGGTACACACAATAGATCAAGTGCTATCCAGTCACTTATACGTCATGAATATTATCTATCTATCTATCTATCTATCTATCTATCTATCTATCTATCTATCTATCTATCTATCTATCTATCTATCTATCTATCTATCTATCTATCTATCTATCTATCTATCTATCTATCTGTCTGTCTGTCTGTCTGTCTGTATATCTAGCGGTCTCTCCATCTGTCCATCCATCCATCCATCCATCCATCCATCCATCCATCCATCCATCCATCCATCCATCCATCCATCCACCCATCCATCGTTCTAGGCCTATATCATTCTGTTTATCTCTCTAATGTATGTTTGTCTGTCTCTTTCTTCAGACTGACCACGTTTCGACTCTGCTACTGTACAACAGCACATGAAAGCAGGCGGGGGCGGGGCCAGGGGAAAAGAGGGCGGGGCCGACAACAAGAGTCCGGGAAAAGTCAAACGGGAGGCGGTGCCTCCGTGTCTGCGCAAACCACGCTTGGGCCGTCCTCCTCCAGACGGGCCCCTCCCTCCCCCACCCCCTCGGGCCACCCGCTCTTGAGTTGGAGACTCCTGGCTCCCGTTCGGCTCACAGTCCGGGCAACAGAGGGACACAGGAATGGACACAGAAGGGAGTCAGAGCAGCCTGTCGTCCTCCACGCAGGACTCCCCGCACGACCCCTGGTAAAGCCTCCTTTCTGCGCGCTCCGTTTGACTTTTCCTTGCGAACGGGAGATCTATATATACATATAGCCTATATAAACCTGAGAGTTTTGGGACCAGGAGGGAAGAGACCACCGGAGACAAAAGACAGAAGCGCGGGTCCCTTTACAAAAGAGCGAAAATGGAAACAATGTAACAGCCAGGAGCTTCAGTGTTACATTGTTTCCATGTTCCCTCTTTCTAGGACGCGCGCTGTTACATTGTTCCCATCTGTTACATTCGGAACTGTTACATTGTTTCCAGCATGTTGTATTTTTACATTCCATTTCGCATTTTCAAAAGGGGATGATCGAACTTATTACTTTTTAGAGGAGAGAAAATAATTAATTCTGCGTTTTCATTGGAAATAACGGCACCCATCCATCCATCATGGCCGAAATTCACTTTTCCACTTGATTTATTGTTATTTCGGCGGGTTGATTGCTGTATTTACACATGCATCAGTAATCAGTGGCGTTTCAGAAGACTTTCAGATGTCTGATCTGGCTCTCTTTTTCACCTTTCAGCAAAATGTTCATCGGCGGGCTGAGCTGGCAGACGACACAAGGTGAGACACGCGTGATCTTCTGTCCTGCATGCTACTTCCACAAAAAAGTCTCATGCATGGGTTGCCATGAGCGCAGATGAGCATATAAGAACAGGTTTTCTTTCTATATGGTTATTTGGCTAGAAACAGAAAGCAAATAGTTCATGCACCGTGAAATCAAAGCATGCATTCAACGCACGAGCCTAAAGCGTTTGATATCCTTTACATAGAGATGTTTACATTTGACATGTTTTGCCATAAAACTTACTTCCTCGACAGCTACAGACGATCTATAAAAAAGAGCTCGTGGTGATTTGAGGTGAAAGCAAGGGCGCTAGCGAGGAAGCCCTGATGTGGTTGAATAAATGCAACACGCAGAGTGGAAAATCTCTCTTGAGTGCAGGCGCTCTATGTATGCATGCGTTGTTATTCAAATACCCAGCTTAACTCAGAACATTATAATGAGAATGCTTACCAGAGCTTTATAACGAGCACTATTGTTGATATGCAAAGTGGTCACAGATGAGCAGTCTCAATGCTAGTGGCAGCGAGCTTTTTGTTTAAAGTACACCAAACACCATTTGTGCCACTAAACTGGTGTTATGACATAAATGCATTGTGTTTTTCTCTCTCCAGAGGGACTGAAGGAGTACTTTTGTAAATTCGGCGAGGTGAAGGAGTGTATGGTGATGCGGGATCCGGTTACGAAGCGGTCGAGGTGAGGGGGAGGCGCGCGCACATCCACTGCTGACTTGTTGGTGTGTTTGTAACTTAATTCTTATGCGTAATGTGTGTGCATGCACTGCTTTTGCGCAGGGGGTTTGGATTCGTCACCTATGTAGACCAGACCGGTGTGGATAAAGTTTTGGCCCAAAACAGACACGAGTTGGATTCTAAAACAGTGAGTTTTTATTTTATTTTATTTATATCATTAGTATTATGCTGTTGGGAAAGCGCACACACTGCATGCCCCCAGTGTGACCTGTGACCTAGCATGCTCTGTGAGGGTCAGTGTTTCATCCCACCTGCATCAGTCACTGGCCTCATATTCTTTAGTTTATTCCGTTGCAAGACTTAAGCACTTCAGTGGGATGAATGCTTTGTCGGTGGTTTTCGTTTCCTAAGATCGTTTTAACTCCACATGCACAAGGCGCGAGCTCCGTTCCAGCAGATCTGTCTGGCGCAGAGCGCGCCACATGAAAGCGTTCTTTCTCGCTTTTCATCGTCATGGCAACCAGGGGAACGAAACGGGGCAGAATCAAACTTTTCAAAATCTTCTAGGATTCGATCAACATTCCAAAAGTGTCGTGTTGGCGCATGCATACACTTTAAAAACCTCTGTAAACAGTCAAGAATTTAGTTTTATTATTACTAAAACTATGGCATGCCTATGGTAATAAGATGGTGTTATTTGAAGTAGCCTATAATTCCACTATTAAGGTACCTATCAAATAACACAGTATTACCATCACTAAACCATGGTACTGCCACAGAATCAGAATCTTTTTTTTTGTCCGTCAGCACTTAATTTACTGTAGTCACATTTGACACTTGTAAGTGTATTTTTATTATTATTGTTAAACACTAAGACGATTTAGATACTAGCCACAATCTAGAAAATTAATTTGCGTCAGTGTTTCTCAACTGGTTTTGCTTCAGGAGCCAGATTTTACAGACATTAAGAACATTTTATTAAATAAAAATTACATGTATTTTTTTTGTGTTAACTTTAAGCAGTTTAAGTTATGTGATATTCAACTTGAAGTCAGTTTAATATAAATTTGAAATGTACATCCAGTTTGATTATACTTAAAAACTTAAGGCACCAACTGAACTGAAACTTTTAAGTTGAACTAGGTGGGAAGTTGTGTTTAAATATATTAAATGAACTGGATAGTTTGAACAGTATGCAAAAATGGTTAACATGAAATGGGCTGAATCTTTGCAAATGCATAAACAACATGAGAAGTGATTTACCATGCAGCCAAACACACTGCTAAAAGTTAAATATTAGTGTTAGCCATATTATAAGTGACAGGTGAATTTATAGTACTGTGAAGTTTGATTGGTCCCTGATGTCCGTGACCCGATCAGAACAGATGTGTACCTAATATTTTGGGATGCAACCCACCAGTTGAGATCCATGACTACTATCGGTAATGGCATGGTATTTGAAGGCCTTTACAATTGTCATAATATATATTTCAACACTCTTAAAAATAAAGATTCTATAGTTTCGCAGTGATGCCATAGAAGAACCATTTTTAGTTTCCCAAAGAGACATTTTTCATTGAACCTTTTTCCAGTATAAAGACCCTTTTGAATGCATGTTAAAGGTTCTTAATGGAGCCATCAATGCCAATAAAGAACCTTTATTTTTATATGATATTATTACAGAACCATGATGGTTTTAAATGACATGAAAGTGGTCTATAATACTATGAAACCTAATATATTTGGATTAGCTCCAGAACTTTTTGACCACATTGCACAGAGTATCGTGCTAGCTAGTAGCTGTATTTGAATAAGCTCCCATGTCATGTTTGAATATGTGAGTCCTGGGACGTCATTGATGGTCCTTTGTCAGAACTGTGGGTGTGTCAGCACAGACAAAACCAGCCAGAGCTTTACTACAGAGATGTTATTGCCCCTTTGCAAGGTGCGTGTGTAAATTGGGCTGCATTTGTTTGTTGTAAAATTTGGGCTGTGTTGTGGCCTGTTCCTAGTCTTTTCACATTAAAGAATAAGGATAGGCGAATCATGTTTAGACTCATTTATTTGCAGGAGGAGTATTTACAACTATTAATGGCAACTTAAACAGCACTGCTGCGCAGAGAGACTCAGCCTGGCAACACTTCAGTCTCTTGAGTTTGGTCGCCATGTGGGACTATCATCACCATAACAACTTTGTTGGTTATATCCGAGAGTGTTACACACTTAACCACAGCCATTAACCACTGTGACCCTGCATAAAGGCCCTGATATATACTCAAAGTTCGTTCTTTGCTTAGGGGTAAACAGAAGTTTGAAATACCGCCGTTTAATGAATAGGTTAATATGTGCTGCGCTCGTTCCTCTCGTGTGCTGCACTCGTTCCTCTCGCTTTCCTGTAGCTCAAACAATAAGAGTGTGGCGCTAGCAACGCCAAGGTCGTGGGTTCGATTCCCAGGGAAAGCAAGAACTGACAAAATGTAATACCTTGAATGCAATGTAAGTCGCTTTGGATAAAAGCGTCTGCCAAATGCATAAATGTAAATGTCTCTCAATAACAAAATAAACACACCACTAAAATGGCAGCAGTGAGAAAACAGCAGTTAATAAAGCATCTGATCATTGTGATGTGGATGTTTGCACGAGCTCTGCAATTCAGCACTCCAGTCAAATCACGTCACGTTTATTTATATAGCACTTTATCCAATAGATTGCTTTAGCAAAGTAGCTTTACAGTATTAAACATGAAGTGTCAGTGTCACTTTCAATTGGAATTACAACTTTAGTGTCTGCTATAAAGCAGCTCTCCAGTGTTCATGTTTGTACTTGCGTCTGACCTCGACAGACTGAACTGAAGAAATTAACCGATTTCAACTCCAAAGAAGGTGGAGCCTCTATTACATTTTTGCCACAGATTACACTCTAAAAAATGCTGGGTTAAAAACAACCCAAGTTGGGTTGAAAATAAACCCAACTGCAGGGTTTGTCCATTTTCAACCCAACTTTATTTTTGGGTGAACTATATAGCATTAAGAGATGTATAACACTTTATTCTCTGTTTTGAAAAATGGATGACATTATAGTTGCATCATATCGAGAAAATATATGTTGTGAAGTCTGAGGTATATTTTGCTTTAATTCGGTATAGACATTGTTTTATTTTTAATGCTTGAGAGCAGTTATGTTCTAGAATATAATACTTTGTGGCTACTTAACATGGACATGAAGTGACGTTCACAATCCATTTTCTTTTTGGAATGTGATGTAGTGATAAGTGAAACAGAATATTCAGTGGGAGGAAATGTAGGTCAAGACTTATCCTTGAGTTGATAGAACTTAGAACAAGTTTTCAACTCATTCATTTCTATTCCTGTGGTATAACATTAATGATAATCACATATCATTTATTTTGTGAATTGAGCAGTTGTTCGTATGTTCAGAAGTTTGGGGTCAGTGAGATTTAAAAAAAAGAGAAAAAAAAGTATTGCTTTTTTTAGCGAGGATGCATTCATTTGATCAAAAGTGACAGTAAAGAATGATGGTCCACTTTATATTAGGTGGCTTTAACTACTATGTACTTACATAAAACAAATAAGTGCAATGTAATGTGTTAAACTTCATATTGTACTGCAAAACACTTTGCTGATATTGTGATGATATACGGGTAATGTTAGGGACAGGTGTGGTGGTATGGGTAAGTTTAAGGGTAAAGTTAGGGACAGGTGTGGTGGTATGGGTAAGTTTAAGGGTAACGTTAGGGACAGGTGTGGTGGTGTGGGTAAGTTTAAGGGTAGGGTTAGGGACAGGTGCGGTGGTGTGGATAAGTTTAAGGGTAAAGTTTGGGACAGGTGTGGTGGTGTGGGTAAGTTTAAGGGTAAAGTTAGGGACAGGTGTGGTGGTATGGGTAAGTTTAAGGGTAACGTTAGGGACAGGTGTGGTGGTGTGGGTAAGTTTAAGGGTAGGGTTAGGGACAGGTGCGGTGGTGTGGATAAGTTTAAGGGTAAAGTTTGGGACAGGTGTGGTGGTGTGGGTAAGTTTAAGGGTAAAGTTAGGGACAGGTGTGGTGGTATGGGTAAGTTTAAGGGTAACGTTAGGGACAGGTGTGGTGGTATGGGTAAGTTTAAGGGTAACGTTAGGGACAGGTGCGGTGGTGTGGATAAGTTTAAGGGTAAAGTTTGGGACAGGTGTGGTGGTGTGGGTAAGTTTAAGGGTAAAGTTAGGGACAGGTGTGGTGGTATGGGTAAGTTTAAGGGTAACGTTAGGGACAGGTGTGGTGGTATGGGTAAGTTTAAGGGTAAAGTTAGGGACAGGTGTGGTGGTGTGGGTAAGTTTAAGGGTAGGGTTAGGCACAGGTGTGGTGGTGTGGGTAAGTTTAAGGGTAGGGTTAGGCACAGGTGCGGTGGTGTGGGTAAGTTTAAGGGGTAAAAAGTTAGGGACAGGTGTGGTGGTGTGGGTAAGTTTAAGGGTAGGGTTAGGCACAGGTGCGGTGGTGTGGGTAAGTTTAAGGGTAAAGTTAGGGACAGGTGTGGTGGTGTGGGTAAGTTTAAGGGTAGGGTTAGGCACAGGTGCGGTGGTGTGGGTAAGTTTAAGGGTAGGGTTAGGCACAGGTGCGGTGGTGTGGGTAAGTTTAAGGGGGTAAGTTAGGGACAGGTGTGGTGGTATGGGTAAGTTTAAGGGTAAAGTTAGGGACAGGTGTGGTGGTATGAGTAAGTTTAAGGGTAAAGTTAGGGACAGGTGCGGTGGTGTGGGTAAGTTTAAGGGTAAAGTTAGGGACAGGTGTGGTGGTATGAGTAAGTTTAAGGGTAAAGTTAGGGACAGGTGCGGTGGTGTGGGTAAGTAAGTTTAAGGGACAGGTGTGGTGGTGTGGGTAAGTTAGGGACAGGTGTGGTGGTGTGGGTAAGTTTAAGGGTAAAGTTAGGGACAGGTGCGGTGGTGTGGGTAAGTTTAAGGGTAAAGTTAGGGACAGGTGTGGTGGTGTGGGTAAGTTTAAGGGTAAAGTTAGGGACAGGTGTGGTGGTATGAGTAAGTTTAAGGGTAAAGTTAGGGACAGGTGTGGTGGTGTGAGTAAGTTTAAGGGTAAAGTTAGGGACAGGTGTGGTGGTATGAGTAAGTTTAAGGGCAAAGTTAGGGACAGGTGTGGTGTTGTGGTAAGTTTAAGGGTAAAGTTAGGGGACAGGTGTGGTGGTGTGGGTAAGTTTAAGGGTAAAGTTAGGGACAGGTGTGGTGGTGTGGGTAAGTTTAAGGGTAAAGTTAGGGACAGGTGTGGTGGTATGAGTAAGTTTAAGGGTAAAGTTAGGGACAGGTGTGGTGTTGTGGGTAAGTTTAAGGGTAAAGTTAGGGACAGGTGTGGTGGTGTGGGTAAGTTTAAGGGTAAAGTTAGGGGACAGGTGTGGTGTATGGGTAAGTTTAAGGGTAAATTTAGGGACAGGTGTGGTGGTGTGGGTAAGTTTAAGGGTAAAGTTAGGGACAGGTGTGGTGGTGTGGGTAAGTTTAAGGGGTAAAGTTAGGGACAGGTGTGGTGGTGTGGGTAAGTTTAAGGGCAAAGTTAGGGACAGGTGTGGTGGTATGAGTAAGTTTAAGGGGTAAAGTTAGGGACAGGTGTGGTGGTGTGGGTAAGTTTAAGGGTAAAGTTAGGGACAGGTGTGGTGGTGTGGGTAAGTTTAAGGGTAAAGTTAGGGACAGGTGTGGTGGTGTGGGTAAGTTTAAGGGTAAAGTTAGGGACGGTGTGGTGGTGTGGGTAAGTTTAAGGGTAAAGTTAGGGACAGGTGTGGGTAAGTTTAAGGGTAAAGTTAGGGACAGGTGTGGTGGTGTGGGTAAGTTTAAGGGTAAAGTTAGGGACAGGTGTGGTGGTATGGGTAAGTTTAAGGGTAGGGTTAGGTGTAAGGGAAGTGTCAACAGTGTAATTATAAATGTAACTACAGAAATTAATTACAAATGTAATTACATGCAGGTAATTTTTAAAATGTAAGTACAATGTAAAAAACATGTATGTACACAATAAGTGCATTGTATCAAATCTCAAATTTATCAAATAATAATTTAAATGTTAGTACATAGTAGTTAAGGCCACCTAATATAAAGTGGGTCCCAAATGATTTCTAATTCAAGTAAATGCTGTCCTATTGAACTTTATATCAAAGAATTCTGAAAAAAATGTAGTCTTAAAAAAAATTATAATAATCATAAATGTTTCTTGAGCAGCAAATCAGTATATTAGAATGATTTCTGAAGGACCACGTGACACTGAAGACTGGAGTAAGTAAAATAGATTAAATATTTGACATGCTTTTACTGTATTTTTGATCAAATAAATGCAGCCTTTGTGATGAACATGAGACGTCTTCTAAAAAAAAACATTTAAAACCAACCCCAAACTTTTGAACGACAGTGTACCCACAAAAACAATGTGATTGTGATGATTCCGATATGTGATGTAAATCTCCATTACAGGTAGCCTATTAAGTAAAGCATGATTTCTGTGTGCTGTGATGCAAAGGCTAATCAGTGTGTTAATTGTGTATTGACGGTCTGAATGACCCTTTTGCGTGGTATTTGAGCCTCTGTTGTGGTAATGTTTTGGTGGGGGTTTGCTGTGGGTTATTAGGTCACTCCAGTGGGGTCTGAAAGGCTGTGTGGGGAGGGATCCACAATAACAGGAAGCAATTTTGATAGATAAGACTATTGTGAAAACAGCTCCTCGTCCACTTTCAGCAGTGTTTTGAGATTCCAGAGGAACTGCTGAAGAACAGTCTGTAACACAGATGGCAGTATGTGCTTTTTTTATTTGATATTTGATGTGGTGCTTGTGTAGAGAACTGTAAAGTTTTGCATGTAACAGTAAAGCGTTTCCATGCTGTCCCTTATTACTCAACATTTTCCATCCATTTTCCTGTTTCTTGCTTTTGCCGTCCATGCAAGGAAATGAAAAGAAGATATTGTGAGAGACGCAGAGAGTCCGTGTTGAAAACAGAAAGAATGTGCCATGCTGAGAGTGTTTTTTCATGCTATCGGCCCTCAGAAGAAAGAACGAAAGAGGATAGGTTGGTGGAGGGGTGTCGGAGTTCTGGAAACGAGAGGTCAGATGGTCAAATCTCATAAAAATAAGGCTAAATTAAAACAGACATGACAGAATGTGCATTTCTCCCCAGTTATTAAGCGACAACGACTTATTTGTGTGTTGTAAAACAAGGTGTGTGTTTGTGTACATAGAAAAATCTTTAGAAATTAGATTTTTTTTTTCAGGGTCGTAACTATTGGACATCAATTCTGTACATTGGCTTGAAGTGTGCAATATTGATTTTTACCTTAAATCCTTGCCTGTGCAAAATTTGCTACCATGATGCTAGGGTATTATTTATGATTGCCAAAGTGTTGTTACGTGGTTTGCTAAGGCTTTTTAAAATTGTGTTCTAAATGACACACTATACTTATGTACTGAACTGTCTAGTGTATGAATGTAATAAGGTTATTTTGTCATGATAGCCAAAACCCTATGTAATCAAAGCTGCGACGGTCGAGTGCATGAAGAGTCCAACATTCCACACTTCGTTTTTCCGGTTAATTAAGTGCATCATCCGTGTAACATTGTCAGTCCAAGGATAAAGATGAAAGGCAAAGGAGATCAAATATAAGTTATTTTAATGAAATAAAGCAAACCAAAGTAGACTCAGGTAATCCAAAGAATAGCAGCAGCAACAAGACAGCGTGTAGCACAAAATACACAAACAGCTGTGATGATTAATGAGTGTCCATGACAACAGATTAATGACGGGAAACTACAACAAAGGAAAAAGGTGACACAGGTGACTGATGAATGCAAACTAAAAGTCCATTAAAACTAAACTCAACATACAAATGGTGACAATCCAGGTATTTAAAGTACACCTTTTCTTTTTGGAATTTTTCAGTGTGAAAACTCTACTTGCACTATTTGTACTACAAAACGTATGCAAATTGGGACGCACCTTATATAAAATGTACAACATTTTTATTATTATTATTATATTTTATAGTCATATTAATATATGTGATCACAAAATATTGACCAAATTGTGCAGCGCTACAAATAAGAACAGCAAATCTGGATTTCTTTTTAACTCTTGTTAAAAAAAACAATTGCCAGCCAATTTGAAGATTTTCACAAAAATGTCATGGCCCCCAGAATATTTTGTTGTATGAATCTGAACATGCAATTTATGAAAAGAACATGCCTCTGCTTTTAAACAAACAAACAAAAAAAGTTTTATTCTAGCTTCATGCATTCTTTTTTTGCCAAAGACTACATCCAGATCGGATTCAGAGCAATGATCAAAACACAGGAGAAGAACGAGTCCATATGCTTGCACAGTCCTATAGCTCGTCCTGGGTCAACATTTCATTCAATACCATCTGGTAGTTTTGATTTATGTGCTGTTTAATGTTCATGATGGTGTTATTTTACATATGCATATTATATCCATTGTTTCTGCTTCTTCTTTACCTGTGTTTTGAGATTATATAATCTTTCAGACAATGTGTAACAGCGCCCCCTACCATATAACAGTGAAAACATGGAAAGCCGGAAGCGTTTTCTCACAAATAACGGAAATGTATGACAATAGCGAGGAAAGAGTTAAAATTGCATTTTAAATAGCAATCACAATTTTTATCAGAAAACTCACATTTCAACTTTTCTCTGAATCGTGCAGCCCTAGTTGTTAGTTGCCTGCTCACCAGCCCTAGTAAAAAGATTCCAGCTGTTTTGTCACCTGTTTTGTCACCTAGCACAAACAGTGTAGAATGAGTTGCATAGCTAATGTTCATATGTAGTATTAGGGGTTTGTTCAAATCACTAAGTTTGAATCATATACTAATTGTCATGATTGCCTTATATACTTTTCTTCCATTTGTTTTAAATAAGTAATCAAGACTGTATCAATGCTGTATTTTTATATTTTTGCTGTATGAACAAGTGCAAATGGAAACTGTGCAGACAAATCCTGATCTGCATTTGTCAAATGAGGTTAGTTTGGCTCAATATTTGAACAATAACTTCAGTTAAACTTATTTGTGCAGCAAAAGAGATTTAGGGTCAGATTTAGGGCCCTCTTTTGGCATTGAAAAACAGGGCTATTTTTGTGGCTAACCTTATTGCATATGCATTTGTAGGAGTTTCCCTTTCAAATGCAAAATTTGTGGGAGGAGAGTATTTAAATGAATCACGCAAGGTGATTTACTAAGATTTGCATTTGTCAATTTACTGGTGTTTGCGCCATTATTTACTGGCCAAATACAGCATGTCTTAAACCAGGGGCTAATTTCAGATGCTCTTGTGTTGGTCATTATGGAAATGATCCAGCTGTGTCACGCACTGAAATTTCCACTCCCATGTGCGCTTTTATGGGATTGCGCTCTAATGCTAATTTGCCCTGTTTAGTAAATCTGGCCCTAACTATTTTCCTGCCATTAACGTGATTTTCTGTCGTTTATGACACAACTCACTTTTATAAGGTAGGGGGTGGTATTGCACATCTTCTGAACTAGTACAGCATCTCCAGATCCAAAAATCAAGCAAAGAAGAAGATCTGCGTAAACCAGCTAAAGCAATCATCGACCATTCAACAGCATATAAATCAAAACTAACGTTACCGAGAGAAATGTCGACCCACGGAGAGCTACAGGACTGTGAAGCTTTAGGGGTGTTGATCTACTCCATCTATGTTTTGAACATTGTTCTAAATCTAACATGGACAAAGTCTTTAACAAAAACGTGATTTTCTCAGCTTTTTGTTCAAAATGTCACTTTTTTAATGAAAATTACACATTCAACTTGTGTTGATAAAAAATGTTTTAAAAGCAGAGGCTCTGTTATTTTATATACATATACAGTATATTGTACGTTCAGATATTCATTCAGCTTTTGTGAAGATGATCAAAAACGCTGGCAGGGAAAGAGTTAAAAATGCTGCTTAATAAACATGAAGTGTTTTGCAATAAACACATAATAAATTTGTCTGTTCATTCATTCCTGAAATTGCTTTTGCAATTTTATTGCACATTCAGCTCAGATATGCTTGTTTAGCCATGTACTATAAGTTGTATTGATAATACAGTGATCAAATCTTCTGGACTCAATTGCTATTTTTCTAGCAATAGACAGAAAGTCAAAAGCATGTGTGTCTCTTTATAGCTTGTGGCTTGACGTGTTTATGGATTTACCTTATCATGCAACGTTTGTCCTTATTACGACCTTAAATCCAGACCTAAACCTTGGACAATTTCAGCTTTTTAAAAAACTTTTAAGTTTGGATTTCAAGAGCAGAGACATTCCTGTGTTGTGTATTGCGCAGAACTGGTACAAGGACACTTGAAATGATTTGCATGAGATTCCCGTTGGAGTCCTTGAGTGTGCCATTGACGTGTAAGAGTGTGTATGACGGTTTAGCAGTAGATTCTGGAGATTAGCTCTCAAATGCTGACGGCATGAGGAGGTTTGGGCCGCGGGACAGAGGGAGAGAGAGAGAATTCCCTGTCCGTAATTAGTATGGATCGGCAAAGCAACTAATCGGATTGAGGGAAACAAACTGGATTGCATTTCCGAGGTAGCTACATGGCTGAAGCCAAAGCCTCTCCTGAGATTTTGCATTGTGTCAGCACACACACACTCACCTTTGTTCCATCTTGGTCACGGTGTGGGGTTGTTGAGCCTCATTAACGAGCATCGTTAGCTAATTGCTTTGCCATTGTTCACTCATGCACAGTGACCTTGATGGCCCAGTCCCATATACAACAGCAGTTCTTCCTCCGCCAGCAGACATTCAAGCACCTTCAGTATTAATGCACTCTATATTAATCGTGCATCTATCTATCCATCTATCGTCTGTCTGTCTCTCTGTCATTTATATAATATATATGAAGACTTAAGATGCAAAAACTTTTTTCTTTTAAATGGTCATTTTTATGTTGTTAATTTTACTCTTATCAGTGACATTTTTGAAAAAAAGGCATTTCAATAACTGACTAATAAAAGTTTCATTGCCATTAAAGTAAAATTACTGAACTTAAACATAGGCGCCTGATAAAAATGCTCATTTAAAAGAAAAAATGTCAGAAGGATTTCAATATTATGTGTGGCCCTGGACCACAAAACCAGTCATAAGTCGCACGGGTATATTTGTGGCAATAGCCAACAATACATTGCATGGGTCAAAATTATTAATTTATGCCAAAAATCATTAGTATATTAAGTAAAGATCATGTTTCATGAAGATATTTTGTAAATTTCCTACCGTAAATATATACAAAATATATTATTAGTAGTAATATGCACTGCTAAGGACTTTATTTGGACAACTTTAAAGGAGATTTTTAGATTTTTTTGCACCCTCCGATTCCAGATTTTCCAAATAGTTGTATTTCGGCCAAATATTGTCCTATACTAACAAATTGTCCCATCCATACATCAATGGAAACGTATTTATTCAGCTTTCAAATGCTGTATAAACATCCCTATATGGTATACACTCTTTGCAAAAATGGTTCAGTTCTGTGGGGTTCAATATGGAAATCTGGGGTTCGTTAAATGTCTTAAATGATTGCATATTAATACGTTCATGCATAATGTGTTATTAAATTTTTTCCCCTACTGATAAAGTATGTTGACAAGCCGTTCAGTTTCATAAAATTTAAGGCAAAATTAATTAAAACTAAATTCATAAAATGATCCCATGGGGAACCCTAAAAGGTTCTATATATGAAGAGCCTGACCCTTCTGATTCTATATAGAACCTTTGTAACATTACAGTTCTAACGGAGTTATTCTAACCGTTTCCCCCCTTTTTTGTACTTAAGAATTTTTCAAGAGTCCAATAAGGGGTTTAGCAAAGTAACAGCACACTGTCTGTAGCACAAATACTAGTTTACAAGTTTAGTACTTGTTACTTTGTTCAAATCACTAACAATGCAAACACTAACTATGAGTGGTAATAGTGATGCTTAGTTTGGCATGAAGGAACTTATTTGAGCTCTTGTGTGTGTGAAATGAAGTAGAAGCTGATAAAAGAGTGAATAGGAAATATACTTGCGTAGTTTGGTTTGATTTGTTGATGGTTGTGTGGAGTGAAAGGCGAGCTGTGTGTGTGCGTGTGTGCTCATGAGGGGGTGGACCTCTCTCCGTCCCATCTGTTTGGGGTTCATCTTTGTCCTTATAATTAATGAAAGCAGAGGGGGCTTCATGACACACACACACACACACACACACACACACACACACACACAATCAACACCCTGAGCTTTTCACTAGCAGGTTTTGTTTTAGCTGAATTGCTCCTTCTCTTTCTTCCTTCTCTTTTGTTGTTTTCATTCACTTTTTTTTTTTTGTTTTTGCTGTTTCGTGCTGATTAATTTGCCCTCGCCCCCTTCCTGCCTCTCTCTCTCTCTCTCTCTCTATCTGTTTTCTCCGTATCTCCTCCCTCTCAGCTCCGAGCAGAGATTGGATGGTGGGATAGGCTTTGCATGCCCTCAGGCCTGAAAAGAGGATTGTTTGGAAACAGATCTGTTCCAGTAACCTGTAAAAGGAGTAGCCTTCATCAACACACACATACACTTGTGTTTCTATCAGTTTGTTCTTTCTGTCTGATAACAAAAACCGTAGCAGTGTCATTTCTGACCTCATTTTGGATTCTGTAAAGCTTTGGTTATCCATGGGTTTTACATGTCTGAAGGAGGCAGAATGCTCAGATAGCTAGAACAACAGCATGGTCAGAGATTTTTAAAGACAGAACTAGGTATATGATTTATATTAGTTCACATTTTTACAAACCCCTAAAAATAAAGGTTCTTTATTGGCATTCATCGTTCCATCCCCGGAACTTTCCATTCCACTGAAGATTCTTAATAGTGGAAAAGGGTTCTTTAGATTGTTCATACAAAGAGTTATTTTAAGAACCGCTGGTTCTTTGGGGAACCAAAAAGTTTCTTCAGAAAATGTTAAAATCTAGTTGTTTAGTGCTAACTTGCATTTATTAGGAAATAATTTAAAAAAGTATATATACTATTTTAACGAGAATAAAAATGTTTATAAATATCAGATAGTATCATAAAATCCCCTCAAAATTCTAAATAATCAAAAAATATTATTAAACCAAAATTGAACCATGTTGCATCCATCATAAACCATCTTGCATTGATTTCCAAGTGTGAGAAACCAAGTGTGAAGGTGCTCTGAACTGACCAAAAGGGATTGTAAAGATATTTGTAAAATGCTACAAAAGATTGAACAGTAGTGTAAGTAAAAGATTGAACTTTTGTGTAAATTAAACATAACTATTAGAAACGAAATTGACTAGTAGTTTTGCACATCAAAAATCACTTCACGACTCCTCAATGCTTTACAGAATCCAGTGCAGTGAGGTTAAAATGATGCTGGTCTACGGGTGACGTTGAACTGGTCCACACTCGTATATCTGACGTGACTTCACATGATGTTTTGTATTTTTCGTGCACAGGTTGGGACGAGGTTTGGGATCAAAAGGTGACTATGAGTGTAGAGCTGAAATCATAGCACTAAAACTCTAGAGTCTTGCTGGACCGCACTAGTAGAACGCTACTGTACGCTACACGTATATGAATCTAGATGGTGTAGAAGGTCATTTAGATCAATGGCAGTGCATGGCATGGGCTTGGGGTGGCTATGGTTTCTAGAATTAGGATGGAGATAGTCTTGTCTAGTGGGATTAGTTGCTCATGGTGCTGATTGTTGATTGGTTCATAAAGCTGAATTAACAAATCTAAGATAGCTTCTAGATTGCCGGGATACTGATCTGCATTTCACGTTCTATTCTCATACAGTCTGGTCAAGTATGGTTTACTAATCAACTATAGTTCTTTTCTATTTATTTGAAGTTTTATCTTTAGGAATATATACATAGAAACAAAGTCATATATATTTTTTTTTCTAAGAGCTTCCTGAATGCAATTCTTGTCTTCTTCCTCTGTTTGTTTTGTTTCCCTGTCAGTGTTGCTTATTGATTTCATCGTGCATAAATAGTTTTGGGAGCAGACATTAAACCAACTATATTACTGTTAACAAAAACAGGCAGATTAAGCAATTTAAAAAGTATATTCCAACAAGTAGGAAGCATTTTCAAAATGTATTGATTGCTTTTTCTGTCTTAGGATATTTACAAAAGAGAACATTTTTGGTATAAGTAAATAGTTATGTAAATAAAGGCGGCCATATGTTAATGAGTGTGTGATGTCACAGCATGGTGATTTGCATATACATGGTTGTAAATGTTAGAGTATAGGGCTGCACGATTATGACAGAAATTGTCGATTGTTCCTTGAAATTGTAATTGCGATTATTAATTACGATTCATCACAATTTGCATTGAATTATGTTTTGAAATGCTTTATGCCATTGTTTGAAGCGACTGCGGGCCATATTGTTATATCACAATAAACTAGCTGAAAACACGCTTCCTGAAAACCTTTTATTGCTTTTCTATAGCATTAAGCCTTAAATGTCAAATATACATTGGTTTGGTCTCTTTCAATAAAAATTTAAAAATATGCATGGTATCATAATGTTAAACTAACACTAAAAACCCTAATACAGTTTTTTTTTTTCTGTGATATGTCTGTAAAATATTAAAATCTTTCAAAAAATTACTGACCCCAACCGTTTCATTTCATTTGTAAATATTTTATCATTATTTTATTTAATCTTTTTTTTTTTTTTTTTTTTTTTTTTTTTTTACAGTTTTATATTTTTCAGTTTTAAATTATTATTTTAATTACATTTTTTTACTGTATTTTTGATCAAATAAATGCAGCCTCAGTGAACATATCTTACGGACCCCAAACGTCTTTCTTTTTTTTTTTTTTAATTTTGCTGGATATTTACAGTTTTGTTTGGTATCAACTTCTTTAAAAACAAAGCAAAATATAATTTATTTGACACAATAGACATTTTAAGCATAAGTCTTTGAGTTTTTCCTGTGTTTCTCACATGACTTGCAGTGGTCAGATGATTCCACGCTGGCCTGAAACATGGTGGGAATTTAATATAATTCCTCTTGAAATATTTCAGAGGATTTGTCTGTTGTGAAAGCTTTCATTTTCTGCCAGGTTCTGCTTGCAAGACTTTGTGAATATTGTTCAAGTAAAACTTCTGTTGAAATATTGTGTTTTATGGCTTTCATCAATAAATAAAATGTAATGAATACTTACATTTTCATGGTGTAGATTGCTTATATAAAACATTGATTGAGCTTAAACTGTAGAAAATACTTAATTCTAGTGATCTAGTACTTTACATGCACATGATTACATCTTGTCTGTTTATTGAACAGCTGTGATTATCTTTGTCTCTCAAACGATAACTGGCCATCTTTTCCATAAATACATGATGTTTCTTCTTACTTATGCCTCTTATTCCCTCTCAAGACTCAAAGCAGCTTAATTCACATGCTAAACAAATCTCTCTCTCGTTTTGTCTCAGATTGACCCTAAGGTGGCCTTCCCACGTAGAGCTCAGCCGAAGGTGAGTGCTAAGTCTCAGTTCAGGTTAGCATCACAGGTGTTGTGATGTCACACGTCTCTTCTCATTAAGGACATGCAGGTTCTGTTCTGAAACCTAGTGAGTGTTTTACAGTATCATAGGTGTTTTCTCCATGTGACAGCTCTTCCAAAATGACCTTCTTTTTGACCATATTGCATGAAACGTGGGCATCCTGTAAAACTTTCCTAAGCTAAACAAAACCTTTAGAACGACAAAAGCACCGTAAATAGACACTGTTTCCTCTAAAATGTTTATAATAATTCTAAAGATACTTTTTGACCGAATCGCATATACACTACTTTTTGAAAGAAGTCTCTTCTGCTCACCATGGCTGCATTTAGTTGATCAGAAATACAGTAATATTGTGAAATATTATTACAATTTAAAATAACTGCTTTCTCTTTTGATATATAGTGAAGTGTAATGTATTCCTGTGATCAAAGCTGAATTTATCATCATTCCTCCAGTCTTCAGTGTCACATGATCCTTCAGAAATCATTCTCATATGAGGATTTGCTTTTATTAAAAACTTATTAAAAACTTTTATTAAAAACTTTTATTATTATTGTTATTATTTACAGAACACATTTTGTAACATGTCTTTACTGCCACTTTTGATCAATTTAATGCGTCCTTGCTGAATAAAATAATTTATTTTGGGAAAATCCAAACTTTTGAATTGTAATATCCTTCAAAGATAAGGTAAGCCTGAGCTCAGTGAAATTTCATCCAAGATGGTGTACAAAAAAATGTCCAAATTAAAAATTAACAATTTTCCTGTCTACACTTGACTGTCCTATATAAATAATGGCACAAAACACCAAAAATAAAATAGATATTTGTACTATGTATTTTTATGCTTATTAGTGTATTGCATTGTTGGCTTGAAATCAAGTCTCCCCTGCATGTCATGAAAAGTGTTATTTGTGTAACTGACAGAGTTTGTCTCTATGTGGAACGTTCCAAATCAAAGTCTGAGTTCCATTTTAGAGGTTCCATTTTAGTCAGTATGTTCCCTTAGAAGGCAGCAACATAGACAGTAAAGTAGCTCACTAGGGTTTGGAACAGAGTCATACATTACTTCTACTGTGACTGACTCTTGTATAGTTTACCTTTGAAAAACCTTGCATACTTGACATTTGAGCTGTATGAAAATATTTGATAACACTTTGATAAAAATAAGGTTGTTAACATTAGTTAATGCATGAACTAACAGTGAGCAATATATTCTTACAGCATTTACAAACCCGATTCCAAAAAAGTTGGGACACTGTACAAATTGTGAATATAAAAGGAATGCAATAATTTACAAATCTCATAAACTTATATTTTATTCACAATAGAATATAAATTACATATCAAATGTTGAAAGTGAGACATTTTGAATTGTCATGCCAAATATTGGCTCATTTTGGATTTCATGAGAGCTACACATTCCAAAAAAGTTGGGACAGGGAGCAATAAGAGGCCGGAAAAGTTAAATGTACATATAAGGAACAGCTGGAGGACCAATCTGCAACTTATTAGGTCAATTGGCAACATGATTGGGTATAAAAAGAGCCTCTCAGAGTGGCAGTGTCTCTCAGAAGTCAAGATGGGCAGAGGATCACCAATTCCCCCAATGCTGCGGCCAAACATACTGGAGCAATATCAGAAAGGAGTTTCTCAGAGAAAAACTGCAAAGAGTTTGAAGTTCTCATCATCTACAGTGCATAATATCATCCAAAGATTCAGAGAATCTGGAACAATCTCTGTGCGTAAGGGTCAAGGCCGGAAAACCATACTGGATGCCCGTGATCTTCAGCTCTTAGACGGCACTGCATCACATACAGGAATGCTACTGTAATGGAAATCACAACATGGGCTCAGGAATACTTCCAGAAAACATTGTCGGTGAACACAATCCACTGTGCCATTCGCCGCTGCCGGCTAAAACTCTATAGGTCAAAAAAGAAGCCATATCTAAACATGATCCAGAGCGCAGGCGTTTTCTCTGGGTCAAGGCTCATTTAAAATGGACTGTAGCAAAGTGGAAAACTGTTCTGTGGTCAGACCAATCAAAATTTGAAGTTCTTTTTGGAAAACTGGGACGCCATGTCATCCGGACTAAAGAGGACAAGGACAACCCAAGTTGTTGTCAGCGCTCAGTTCAGAAGCCTGCATCTCTGATGGGATGGGGTTCATGAGTGCGTGTGGCATGGGCAGCTTACACATCTGGAAAGGCACCATCAATGCTGAAAGGGATATCCAAGTTCTAGAACAACATATGCTCCCATCCAGACGCGTCGTCTCTTTCAGGAAGACCTTGCATTTTCCAACATGACAATGCCAGACCACATACTGCATCAATTACAACATCATGGCTGCGTAGAAGAAGGATCCGGTACTGAAACGGCCAGCCTGCAGTCCAGATCTTTCACCCATAGAAAACATTTGGCACATCATAAAGAGGAAGATGCCACAAAGAAGACCTAAGACAGTTGAGCAACTAGAAGCCTGTATTAGACAAGAATGGGACAACATTCCTATTCCTAAACTTGAGCAGCTTGTCTCCTCAGTCCCCAGACGTTTGCAGACTGTTAGAAAAAGAAGAGGGGATGCCACACAGTGGGAAACATGGCCTTGTCCCAACTTTTTTGAGATGCATTGATGCCATGAAATTTAAAATCAACTTATTTTTCCCTTAAAATGATACATTTTCTCAGTTTAAACATTTGATATGTCATCTGTGTTGTATTCTGAATAAAATATTGAAATTTGAAACTTCCACATCATTGGATTCTGTTTTTATTCACAATTTGTACAGTGTCCCAACTTTTTTGGAATCGGGTTTGTATTAATCTTTCTTAATGTTAGTCAATAAAAATGTTCATGTTAGTTCGCAGTGCTTTAACTGATGTTAACAACTTTTGATCTTAAAAATGTGTTTTTATGAAATTAAAATGATTAAAATTATGAAAAAATAATGAAATTAGCATGCAAATGCTGTAGAAGTATTGTTCATTGTAAGTTCATTAACTAATCTTAATAAATGAAACCTTATTGGGTAACACTTTATTTTACAGTGTCCTTGTTACATATGTTACATGTACTTACCATAGTAATAACAGTAAATGATGCATAATTACATGCAACTAACCCTCAACCTAACCCTAACCCTCTAGTAAGTACGTTAATATTTAACATAAATAATATTTCTTAGTACTTTGCACTGTAACAACGACACCTTAAAATAAAGTGTAACCCCTTATTGTAAAGTGCCAAATGCTAAAATGGCACCCTAGTTTTCTTGTAGAAAGTCCCGTAGTTTTACTTGAGTATCTCTTTTTCTCAATATTTGTCTTTTCTCCGGGTTTTTCAGCTGGTGACAAGAACAAAGAAGATCTTTGTTGGAGGGCTGTCCGTCAACACCACCATTGAAGATGTGAAACAGTATTTCGATCAGTTCGGAAAGGTGAGTTCAAGGGCCAGATTCTGCTCTCTTAATCCTGTCATAATGTAGTTTGGTTTTTCATGAGCATTTCCCAACCCTTTCTCTCTGATCCTTAGAACAGGCTGTATTTAGTGCATGATAGGGCAGGTCAAGCTGCTTAATAGCAAATAGGTGTAAGTAAATAGTTATGCAAATGTAGGCGGTCATATGTTAATGAGCTTATGGTGGTGATGTCATAGCATGATGATTTGCATGAGTTTCTATGGTTGTAAATATTAGAGTATGTCTACATAGTACAACTTTGTATATGTATGTACACACACACACACACACACACACACACACACACAAATGTATAAGATGTTTTCCTCATGGGGACCAAAAAATGTCCCCACAAGGACAAGAATTTAGGATATTGCCTTCTTTATGGGGACATTTTGTCCCCATAGGGTTTACCAGAACACACACACACACACACACACAAACCAGAACCAGTTTTAAAAGAACCAGAAGAATTCTGTTTTCTGTGATATTTCTGTAGTATGACCCAATATTGTGCTCTTGATAGTGCTGCTTTCTTTGACATTTTCAGTAACCAAAAGGTCACGTATATTTGTCTCTGTTTTGATGCACACAGAACACATGATATCTCTTTTATGCTCCATCTGTCTCCACTTGTTCCATTTGTTACTGTCATATTCGGTGTCAGTGGTAAAGAATTGGTGTCCCAGTTGGAAATGGAGTCCTTGTGTAGCTGCTTTTTCTTTCGTGCGAGAGCGGCCCGCTGAGTTGAATAGTGGACAACAGGGTCTAAAGAAAGAGAAGAGCGTATGAGTAGAGGCAGGAGACGAGTGAGGGAGGCGGCGTCACCTCCTGTGGGTCGAGGGCAAGAGAAGGAGACGCCTCTGAATAGAGGAGAAAGAGTAAGACCACGCACTACAAAGGGAAGCTAACATTAAATGTGGACGTCTTATAAAATTGTCCTTATAAAAAGTAGATACAAAACAACAGGTCATGACCACGTTTATGGGTGATTCTGCTCATCAAGGCTGCTTTTATTTGATCAAATATGCAGTAAAAACAGTGAAATATTATTAAAATTTTTAAGTTAATATATATTTTTTAAATGTAATGTATTCCTGTGATCAAAGCTGCATTTTCAGCATCATCACTCCAGTCTTCAGTGCCACATGATCCTTCACAAATCATTCTGATTAGATCTGCACGATTCTGGATAAATTGAGAATCACTTTTGTTTTTGTTTTTTCACGATTCTCACATGATTTTGACCAGACAACTTAACAAAATAACATGTAATTCACTAGAGATTCTGACAAAATGTTAATTGCTATAGTCTATTCAAAAATGTGTATTTAATTTGAATGGATCAGTTTGAGTGAATGATTCAATGACTTTTTTCAAAAACATCGTTTTTGAACGAATCTCTAGAATGAACGATTCAATGACAAATAAAAAATAAATTAACAATCACTTGTGGCAAGCCGTTTTAACTTTCATTCATTCCCAGGATATGAGTTCTTGATATCAATTTTCACTAGTTAAAATGCTAATTCTTGCGTTTTCAAGAATTAATAACAATGGCAATTTTTGATATCAGTAATTAAATTTCCACTAGTAAAAAAGTTCATTCTTGATATTAAAAATTATGATTTTTACTAGAATTGTATTTTTGATGTGAAACTGGAATTTCAACTAGTAAAACTGAATTTGAATGGCAGCCTATGGTGATATTTAATTAGTGAAAAAACAATTACAGATATCAAGAATTATAGTTTTTTACTTGTTGAAATGTAATTCTTGATTTCAAGAATTCGTATTTCTATTATTACATCATTGCTGATATCAAGAATTAACTTTTTTACCAGTAGAAATTGAATTATTGATATCAAAAATTCATATCCTGGGAATGAATAAAAGTCAAAATGGCTTGCCATAGTCACTTGTCGCCACCTACTGGCATAACGATGAATTGTTATTTGATTTTTACTAGCAAGAATTATATTTCTGATATGTGAAACTGAAATTTCAACTAGTAAAAAATCAATATCAACAATTTGAATGAATTTGAAAGTCAGAATGGCTTGCCGCCACCTTCTGGCATAACGATGTAATCGATACAATTGTTATTTGAAACGCCAAGTTATGTTCAAAACGTGAGTGAATGATGACTGATGAACTATCCCTTTAACAGACACAAGTGAGTGTGATTCAAGTTTTTAATGATTTATCGTTCAGCTCTAATTCTAATATGCTGATTTAAGGCTCAAGAAACATTTCTTATGTGTGCATTTATGAGTAACACAGGATTTTCAGAGAGGCAGAACTTGATTGTATGCATTAAGATCTGATTGGTTTGTGAAACATACCAGGTGTCAGGTGATTGGAAGGGAAGCCAAGAACTTTGTATGCTGCGTATATATAAACAGGGTCAATTTTGTGATGTCACCTTTAAGAATTTTTTTTTTTTTTTCATGTTTGTAATGACCATTTTGACGTTCTAAAAATACCAAAATCCACTTGCGAGTTCGTCAAGACCATAATTCGATCATGACGTGTAGACAGTAGTCCCTCACTACAGAATCACTCTTATATGAAGTGACACTTACCGCAGTAAATCCTGTGAAGGTAGGAACGGGAGAACGGAGCGAGGGTTTGAAGGTGCTGTTGGTAAAGGGGGAGGGTCTCAGAATCTTAACTAATCTGATGCAACAGCTGCTGTCCCCCCCACCCTCTCAAGCTTGTTTCCACGGTGACCTGCTGGGCCTATTGTCTCCGTACACATCTCACTGTGACACCGGGTGCATGTGGGCTCTCTTTTTTTCAAATATGTAAATGCACGTGTGGATTCAGTACACTCTCACAAACACGAATTAGTGGGTGTCAGCTCCTCGTGCACCTGTTGGGCTGCTGGAAAATTTAAAGACAGCATAAAATCAGTAACGCCCCTATATTTAAACTACTGTTCAAAAGTTTGGAATAATTACCATGTTTTACTGTTTTTGAAAGTCTCTTAAGCTTATCAAGGCTGCATGATCACACGATCCTTTAGAAATCCTTCTAATATGCTGATTTGCTGCGCTAGAAACGTTATCCCGGCTAACAAAAATATGTTCATATTAACATTATTT
This sequence comes from Paracanthobrama guichenoti, assembly GCA_018749465.1. Classification (NCBI taxonomy): domain Eukaryota; kingdom Metazoa; phylum Chordata; class Actinopteri; order Cypriniformes; family Gobionidae; genus Paracanthobrama; species Paracanthobrama guichenoti. Next base: position 3,300,568 of record CM031947.1, on the reverse strand, counting down.
CTGAACGTTCTCTAAACATTCAGATTTTCAAACGTTTTCTTGGTTTTGTGTACATTCCATTTTATCATTCCGCAAACGTTATGGGAACGTTACTTTTGAATGTTCTCTGAACATTCCGAAACAAGTAGTAACATTTAAAAAACGTTAGACAAATGTCCAATTAGAAGAAAACATTCCATGAGCAATGTATAAACATTATTAAAGACCAGATAACGTCTTTCAAAAACATTACAAAATCATAATTGTTTCAAACTTTTGTATAAAGTAGTCCTGCATTACATAATGTCACACTGAATATTTTTCGTTTCTCTCATAAATACATCAATATGCAGCAGTTAAAGCACAGAGAAGGTTTGTGAAAGCAATCGTGATTCCTCTTAGGCAAGGTTAAAGTTTACAAAGAAGGGATTTTTCTACATTTAATCTGTGAAAATATTGTGCTTTTCCTCCACACTCCTCTCTCTCAGCGGTTGGATCAGTATCAAAAAACACGGTGCACATGCACTAGCGTATGTATCTGTTCACAGTATTTGGTGGGAGAAGCCCTTGTTGCTGTGAACACAATCTGGCCGCCCGAGCCCGTCCGGGAAAACTCACTGCCCTCCATTGTCCTGATCTGTTAGGCACAATCCAAAATGGTTGGAATATGATCAGCCTCACAAAAGCGAAGTACAGTGAGAGTCCAAGCGCTCTGACCCACAACAATGGATATAATGAAACACTGAGAGGGAGAGGGCCAGTGGAACGGACAGACTGGAAAAGTTAGTCTCCAGTCAGCCATGAGAGGTGTCGATTAGAGAGCTTCACTGGACCTTTTGTCCGCTGGCCTGTTTAAAGGGAAAACGAGTGACGAGGAAGGCATAAAAATCAAGTTTTATTCTGGAGATCTTATACCTTCTGCTTGTTTAATAAAACAGAAATGAGACACTTGGCGTTACATCCCTGAGCAGGTTTTGGAGAGGACAGAGAGTGTTTTTTGTTTGTGAGATGACTATATAGACTAAATAAAGCATTTTATTCTCTGTGCTCATCCATGACGGTGTAAACAAACTCAGAAACCAGAAATCCCCAACATTTCTTTTGTAATTTGTCTCAAAGCTGTTTCTCAATTTGACCTGTAAAATGATTTTACTTTGTGTCGGAGCGGTGGTATAACTTGAACTTTTACATTTCATTATTCTCTTCCTTATTTATTTATTTATTTATATTAGTTTTTTTATTATTGTTATTTTTTATGTGTCAGTGGTGGTTGTTAGTGCGTTGCTAGGGTATTCTGAGTTTTTATTAGGGCATTGCTAGGGTGTTATGGGGGTTGCTAGGGCGTTAGTTGGGTGTTCTGTGTAATTGCTAGGGTGTTCTGGGTGGTTGCTAATATGGCATTGCTAGGGTGTTCTGTGTAACTGCTAGATTGTTATGGGTGGTTGCTAGGGCATTGCTAGGGTGTTATGGGGGTTGCTAGGGCGTTAGTTGGGTGTTCTGTGTAATTGCTAGGGTGTTCTGGGTGGTTGCTAATATGGCATTGCTAGGGTGTTCTGTGTAACTGCTAGATTGTTATGGGTGGTTGCTAGGGCATTGCTATGGTGTTCTGGGTGGTTGTTAAGGCATTGCTAGGGTGTTCTGTGTGATTGCTAGGGTGTTCTGTGTAATTGCTAGGTTCTGAGTGGTTGCTAGGGTGTTCTGGGTGGTTGCCAGGGCATTGCTATGGTGTTCTGGGTGGTTGCTAGGGAACTGCTACTATGGTTTGGTTGGTTGCTAGGGCAATACTATGGTGTTTTGGGTTCTTTCTTACTGGTCCAAATCTAAAAAAACTCAATGAAGAGATTCTTGTCTCTAGGGCCCTGTTTACTCCTGGCATTAAGATGTGTTTTGGTCGATTGGATTACAAGTAGACGAGGGAGACACGTTCCTGTTTACACCTGGTGTCTCTTTTATCCACTTTTTTTAACAAGTGGAGGGTCTATGGACTGCTAGATGTATAGGCTTTTTATACATGAGCGTTTACACTACGAAAGCAGTCCGGTGGAAAGTGTTTTCGACTACCTGTGGAAGTGGTTAAAAGTGGACAAGCTCAAAACGCTTTAGACCCCGTTTACATCTGTATTTAGCCTCGTCCACTTGCGATCTGATCGACCAAAACACTTATTAGTAACAGATGTAAACAGGGCCTAGTGTATATGTCGCTCGGGTCACTCTTCAGTCTAAATCCATGGGATTTTTCAGTCGTTTTATCGTCTGCCAGGTAAATTCCATTGCTTAGTAAAGTAAAAACACCTCTAGCCTACTCAACAAGCCTCACAATTTGAGGTATGATTCATGTTCATAGAACAAACGGTGCAGGATTGATTCTGCGCCAAAGTTTAATACTCATGGTTTGTGGTTTGTTTAAATCACTAACCATAAGTGTGATCAATAATAATAGTAATGCTCACCTTTGCAAACACCAGAGCCTTTTGTATTTTCACATGCAAACTTTTGGTTCTTTCAGGGATACATACACAATATATTGGTGGCAGTATCAGCAGTGTTATTATATTTGTAATTTGGCATATCTGCAAAAACAATTTTCACCAGTGTTGGAAACATTTTGATGTCTGATTTCATGTCAAATTCTAGTTTAGAGCTCTAGTGTGAATGTTTTTAGGGACAAAAACATCTGAATCAACTTAAAAAAAAATCATCTGTTTTTTACATTGTGTGTAACTCATAAACACAAGCATCACATTGATCATTTTTCACATCAGACATAATGCTAATGCTCACAGCAGCTGTCGGTCCGCTCTCTTCTCCCGACTTTGCAGTGTCATTGGATTTGTAAGGTGGGGAGGGGGTGTTTGTGGGATTGACTCAATGAAGGGACGGGTACGACCAGGTTTCAATAGGAGGGGGGCAGGAGAGGGTTATAGTTAAATGTCAAGTCTAAGAGTGTGTGTTTGACGGCGGCCCGTCCAGGCTAAGAGTGTTTGACCTTTCCCATGGTCATTTAACCAGGTGGCTCTGAAAAGCGCTACTCAGTCATATAAATGTTGGCGGGTCATGTGACTCTCGAGCTCTTGGGCTTGGACTCTCACACAGACTGCAGTGACGGTGTAATCCTGAAGAAGAGGCCGTCAGTCAGTAAATTAATGAGACCTCAGATTTGGAAAGTTAACAGTTGCTTCACGATGCTCGTGTTACAGGTTGTGTTGAGTTTCATCAGACGGTCAAAAGAAGGATCTAACTGTGAACAGATTCACACAGTCGTTATCGTGTTTAATAAAAGCAAGGATTTTACCACGGTTAAGGTGTGATGTTAGGCTACATGCAAAGACATCAATATTGAGTTACAAATCATATTAATATTACTATAATTAATATGAATGTTTTAATGTTTGGGTTTGATAATATACACTATACATATAACTTTTATGCAAGATGTGATTAATCACGATTAATCGATTTGACAGCACTAATTTTTAATGTATTAGAATTTTTTTATTTTTATATTAACATTACTTTAAGACAATGTAGCTATGATTATTATGTATTATAAATATATATTTTATTTTAATTAATTAATTTTATATTAACTTTTAATATTGATTTATAATAACAATTAGAATGATCATTATCAAAATAAATTATAAAAATTAAGAAATAGAATTTAAAATTATTGTTAATTTGTTATTCAGTGCCCTAGAAGTATTACTTTATTAAAATGTGCATGTAAAATTGAATTATTATTATTCTATTATATTCTTTTTAATATTGCTTCAAGATAATGTAGTTATGATTATTATGTATTATAAATATATCTTTTATTGAAATGAATATATATATATATATATATATATATATATTACTTTGAAATTAATAAATTAAATATTCAAATGAATTCATTTAAATTTTATATATATATATATATATATATCAAATAACTTTAATATTTAATAACAATTAGATCGAAAATACAATGATCGAAATAAATTATTTAATTTAATTAAGAATTAGAATTTAATTTGTTATTCAATGCCCTAGCAGTATTTAAAATAAAATAATTCAAATTAAATATAATATACTTAATATAAAAATAATATACTTAATTTAAATAATAATCATATCTACATTATCTAAGTGTTGTTAGATGCTAATAAACAAGTCATTGACAAAGTAATCATATTGTTTATTAGCCTAACTGTAGGCTGTTTATGGTGGCCAACATTATGATATATAATATATCATTTCATTGATATAATGGCTTAAATACAGCCCATCCAGAGTTTTTAATCATGGCGGTTGATTGTACAGCGTCTAAACGGTTCTGTCTACAGCATATGCTATTATGTGTAGATGATATTGTGCCTGTTGATGGGTAAGGAGACTTATAGATTATTATAGGGCAGAGTGAATATAACGTTCTCTTTTCATTTGTTGTAATATTTTAATCCTGACCGTTGCTTCATCACTGAAAACATATTCCTCTCTCTTGTCACTTTATTCTTTCCAGCACTATTCATAACAGCCATTATCCAGCTCCTCGTCTCTCTCTCTCTGTTCTATTCATGAAAGGAGAAGCGAGGGAGGGGGTCAATTCTTCTAATTGAAATTCTTTGCGGAGTCTCCATGGGAATAGTAAACTTTGGAGAGGGTTTGAAGAGAAAGGGGGGAACAGGACAGAGAGAGTTATTGAAAAGATTTACCCCCACAAACTCGGAGAGATACAGGGGATCGGGCTGTTCGTGTAAACTACGGCCGGTGGACATGGATGTCTGTTTAATGAGAGAGAGAGAGAGAGAGAGATGGGTTTGCACCTTCGTTTTGTGTCTGAGTCGGTTTCTCTGTTTATTCTCCACAAACAGTTTCTAGGGTTACTACAGTCATTAAAACCTAGAAATGTCAGGGAATTCTAAGACATGGAAAAATATTATGAGAATAAATTTGTCAAGTTATAAATCACTCTAAAATATTTTACCAGCTTGAGTTGCTTCTTGTGAAAAATTATTATTAATAAAAAATCCTTATGTAATCACACACAAGACGATATTAGGGAATTTTAAGACTTGGAAAAGTCATGGATATATATATATATATTTTTAAATAATAAAAATCATTTTATGTTTAAATAATCACATAAAACAGGATTCTGGGAAACTTGAAGTCCTAGAAAAGTCAATGGAAATTTTTTGATAAATTTGTCAAGTTATATTTCACTCTAAAATATTCTATCAGCCTGAAATGCTTCTTGTGTGTGTTTGTTTTGTAAAATGATTTTTAAAAATCCTTATATAATCACATTTTGGGAAACTTTAAGACCTAGAAAAGTCATGGAATTTTGTATAGTTTTGTCAATATACATTTGTAATGTTACATTTCATTCTGAAATATTTTTATCAGCTTGAATCGCTTCTTATGTATCATATATTCATGCACAAGATAAATCATTTAAATAAATTAAATGAAATTTGACTTGAGCTCTAGATTCCTTAAAAATGAAGATGCAAGTTAAATTAACAGTCACGCAAGAGCAGCCATTTCCCCGTATTGCCATGGGAATGCTATGACGTAACGTAATTACGCGACATGAACATCATCGAGAGCTGCAAACCCCGCGATGAAACCATGATGAAGCACGCAAATCATTCTCATTTGCCAACAAAAATAAGCGCAAAAGACAGTGCAAAGCAGTTTTCCCGGTGTGTTACATGGGCAAATTATTTTGCACTGCGTGTTGGACCACAGATGGAAGTGGTTTTTGTTACCAGTGGGTTAAATCATACTAGTTTATTATTTAAGTATATTAGTAGTATGTAAATTTACGTTACAGTAAGAGATTGCACTGTGCATTAGAAGCACTTATTTTAACAGAAGATGTCTGTTTTGTATAGCTACCTCTGTAAAACAGGAAGCACACGTTTTATTTTTTTATATTTTATAAAAAGTTGTAGCATATTCCTTTTGTAAAGCTACAGAACTTGTTTGACTTAAGCTTGAGCCATGTGTTTATTAAGGTCTGAAATGAAACAAGATGAGCACAGCACTTTCTGTGATGTAGTACGCTTGCTTATCATAGGAAGTGATAAGAAAGACTCTTTACATTAAGGTAGTAGCCTAGTGAGAACAGGGTGTTGGGGGAATCACTTTTTTTCCCCCTTTTTCATCAAACCACAGTTTTTGCAAGTTCCCGCAATTTCATTGCATAAAATTGCATAAATATCCTGCATATTCCATTGCATTTTTTAAGAAAACGTGCAGCAAAATCAAGATTTTTGCCCTCAACAATCACAAAAAATTTTTTTTGCATTTTTCTGGAAGGACTGAATTAAGCATTACAATTAAGCATCATAGGAGAAACTTTGAAGTTCCACAAAGAACTTTTATTTTGTATCACAGACAATTCTGGCACTCTTGTAGTTTGTTTGATGTCCAGCGTAACATCTGGGTTGCGATCCGCTGATCTACACTGAAAAAATGGATCTGGATGCAAGCAGGGTTGTTTGCTTAACCCAAGGTGCTTCAAAGTGTTCAAAGTCCCCTCTTTTATTTCATCCCCTTTCTTTTTCTTCTATCCATATTGTCTTTCTTCTCCTTCTCTCTGTCCATCTCTTTCTCTCTCTCTGTTCCCCCTCCCTGCTCGGCCCCTCCATCTGCTGCCCCTCTCTGTTTCTCCGGAGCTTCACAATAGAGCCTCATGCTGGGTAATGGCTTAGAGTGTCTCATCCCTCTCTTTTGTGTGTGTGTGTGTGTGTTTTGTCTGCAGGTTGATGACGCGATGCTAATGTTTGACAAAACCACCAACAGGCACAGAGGTAAGGCGGCATTCAGGCACGCACACACGCAAATGCACACGCTCGTGTTCAAAGCCTCACTGAGTCATATAATTATACAACAACAGTCAAGTGTGTACATGCTTCTGCAGTCATTCAGGAGACACTCTCGTCTCGTCTCCTCTCTTCTCGTCTCCTCTCGCCCTGTCTCGTCTCGTCTCTTCTCATATTTGAGGAATGTTTTACTGCTGAAAAGTTGCTCATTTACAGCTCAGGAGACGTTTTTCTTAACTTTATTTTAGGAGAATTAATACTCAAGACTTAAAAACGAAAAACAGAACATGGAATAAATTGTCTTACTAAGCGGCCTTTTACACGACACTGTTTTCATCTAAAAACAGAAAAATTTTTATGTGTTTTGGCTGTTTATTTACACGACAATGGCATTGTGGGGGCATGAAAACGCAAACTTTTGAAAACAGGTTGCAAATTTTTTTAAACTGATACTGTTATCATCTCTGTGTAAACAACAAAAAATGTGAATTTCTGAAAAAGGTGGCATCACGCGCATTGCGTATTACGCAATGTTCAGTCTATGGGCCTTAGGATACACCCGGTGCAATGCGGTGCCAGGCGTGACGCAAGTGTTTTTTGCTAGTTTCAGCCTGACGCAGTCATCAATTTCACGACCAGCACCACGTTGTTTAAATGGCAAATGCACTTTCGCCCGTCTGTTTGCCCAAAATTAAAGGATTAAAATTAAAATTGTATTATTGTGTACATAAAGATGAAAATGCCTACATGTCATTGCATGTATCAGAATTACCTATTTGCAGTAATGTCGAATGAAACTGGCTAATTATTTGTCTAATCGTGTCGATACACACATGTATTTAAACTGACTTGTCAGATTGAGGGTGTCTATATTCAACCATGTAAATAGCGAAACCGCCATGGTACAATCACGACTGGCTTTTAAAGGGAATGGGAGATGAGACTCTGATTGGTTTATTGCATCCAACACACACCCATTACTCATTAAGAGACTAGGGACAACCCTTTTAGACCAGGCGCCTGGTGTGCAGACCATTGTTCCCGTCGTTAAACTAGCAAAAGTGGATTCTGACATGCACTAAGTGCACTTGCACCGTGCGCTTTAGACTGTTTATTAAAATAGGGCCCTATAGGCGCGTAGTGTTTCTTTACAAATTGACATTGTCATCTACTGGCCTGGCAGCAGAATACAGAATTTTTAGTGGTAGTTTTTAGAGATAGATTAGAGGTAGATTTTTTGTACATTGTTGTCATGTATTAACAGGAAGCACACGTTTATTTTTTATATTTTATAAAAGTTGTAGCATATTCCTTTTGTAAAGCTACAGAACTTGTTTGACTTTTGAGCCATGTGTTTAACGCACCTAAATAGGGTTTGGGATCGTTCTGAATTTTAACAATTCTGATTCTGCTTATCGATTCCTAATTTCGATTCCAATAAGGTAAAAAAAAAATCTTGCAAAACATTGTCGCTGAATACCATGAACAAAAGTCACAAAAAAAAAGATACATTACAAATATAGTTATAAAAGTTATTCAGTCAAGAACAGCTTTGTCTTTTGTTGTTTGATTAACATTATTATAGAGACAGCAGCAGGAATATTAGGCTGCTGTCACTTTAAGAGCTGCACGGATCCAATACACTGTTACGCATGCGTTTAACCAACTGTGTTTACGAGGATATTTTTATATAGTTTTGTGTGTATTTGTCAGTTCAAGTGCAAAAATACACGGACGAGAACTCAGTTCAGTATTGCACAGTATTTAGTATGAGAGGCGGCTTTCTGTGCGCACGTTTTGGATGTGTGTGCAGCACAAAAAAAGAGCGCAGGTCTTGTGCGTGAATCTATTCACATTAAAATAACTTTTTCTGTGAGCACACTTTGGATGTGTGTGCAGCACAGAAAACAACATGCAGGTCTAGCGCTTGAATGGTTTAAAGTCATATTAAAATACACCCAAAGAAATTGATAACCCACCCAATCCTAGCCCTGAAGCTCAATTTAATTGATAGCTCATAGACTAAAGTTTGGATTGATGTCTAGAAATAACAAAAAAAGTATACTTTACTGCTCAAAAGTTAATGACTGTTTATTTACACGACAATGGCATTGTGGGGGCATGAAAACGCAAACTTTTGAAAACAGGTTGCAAATTTTTTTAAACTGATACTGTTATCATCTCTGTGTAAACAACAAAAAATGTGAATTTCTGAAAAAGGTGGCATCACGCCGCATTGCGTATTACGCAATGTTCAGTCTATGGGCCTTAGGATACACCCGGTGCAATGCGGTGCCAGGCGTGACGCAAGTGTTTTTTGCTAGTTTCAGCCTGACGCAGTCATCAATTTCACGACCAGCACCACGTTGTTTAAATGGCAAATGCACTTTCGCCCGTCTGTTTGCCCAAAATTAAAGGATTAAAATTAAAATTGTATTATTGTGTACATAAAGATGAAAATGCCTACATGTCATTGCATGTATCAGAATTACCTATTTGCAGTAATGTCAATTTAATTGATAGCTCATAGACTAAAGTTTGGATTGATGTCTAGAAATAACAAAAAAAAAAGTATACTTTACTGCTCAAAAGTTAATGACTTTATACTTATGTTTCAGTATCAACTTAATCTCTTCTCGTCTCGTCTCCTCTCGTCTCCTCTCGTCTCTTCTCTTCTTTTCTCTTCATTGTCTCATCTATTCGCTCAGAGGCATTGCTAAAGTTCATGTAGGGTAATAGGGTTTTGGTGAGCTGGTTAGTAGTTCAGAGGTTAAACCATCATCCACCTGGGAAAGGAAAGTCTGATAGACAGCAGGTGGGCGGAGACTGTGGTTGTGTCTAAGTGTGAGTGACAGATGAGTGGGCGGGATCGATCAGGTCAGGTAAGTGCAGCAGGTGAGGAGGTAATCTCTGGAGAGAATGGGCTGAATATATGAACAGATGTAAACAGAACAAAAGAGAGTTCAGGGAATGAGAAAGTAAAGGGGAAAACTGATGCCAGGATTGGATTGGACCCAACTGGGCAAAATAAACATGCTCTATGTTTAGATTCTGTGAAAGCAGAGTCATGTTTGTGATTTGTGTGTGATTCGTGCTCTGCAGGTTTTGGCTTTGTGACCTTTGAGAATGAAGACGTGGTGGAAAAGGTCTGCGAGATCCACTTTCATGAGATCAACAACAAGATGGTGAGTGTGTCCTGCTATGAAAGACTCTGTGTGACTGCATGCTTAAAACACCTTTTTTATTCATAATCAGTGATAATGATTACACTGACACTATCAGATTAGGCCTAACTTGAACTGAATTGAGCTGGATAATGACACTCTTGTCCTCTATAGAGATGCTTTATAACTGAATCAAATTTGTTTCATAATTGATGAACACTGACTTTGAACCGAATTGAATCATCATTGAACTGACTCAAGCTGAATAATGACACTATTGTCTTCTGTTGATCTGCTTATAGCTGAAATTGAGTTCATTTAATAATTGATGATTGATAAATGATCATTTTACACAGTTATTGAACTTAATTGAATCAACACCGAACTGAACACCAAACTGAATAATGACACTGTTATCTGCTTAGCAGAATTAGAAGTTTGCATCATTGATTCTGTTATTTTCTTGTTTATTTCCGTGAAACTGCCTTGAAACAATCTGTATTTTATAAAGCACTGTAGAAATGAAGGAGATTTGACTTATTTCTGTGTGCGATGACTGTCTTCGGCTCGGTTTGAAGGTGGAGTGCAAAAAGGCTCAGCCGAAGGAAGTGATGTCACCGACGGGTACGGCGCGAGGCCGCTCCAGGGTGATGCCCTACGGCATGGACGCCTTCATGCTTGGTATCGGCATGCTGGGTGAGTTGAAAGCTGGAAAAGGCAAATAATTTCAGTGAACTCGGACGCAGTGGAGCTGTCCTGATGAGGGTTTGGCACCACCTGCTGTTTACAATAAGGAACTGCATTGTGTGTTTGCCACAAATCAGAGCAACAAATGTCTTATTATGCAAGAAAAGAGAGAAATGTTTTTTTTATATACGTAGTAATTTTGATTATATGTGGGCTGCATGGGTGAATTTACGAAATAAACATTTTATTTAACAACAGTTAAAAGGTGTTTTCATAATATAATAAATAATTTAGCAGATGCTACAAGTACACAGCACTGCACAATTAATTAATATTGTAGTAAAAATATGAAAATGATTTAAAACATCCACTAAAACAATACTTGATTAAAAGGCATTGATGCTTTAGCTGTCATTTGCATTAGTAATTGAGGAAGAAAAGATTCTCTTTATTTGTTTGTAACACATTTTATTATTATTATGTTTTGATTATTATGTGATTATTTGTAATCCTTTTTATGGAAAGCACTTTACCACAGTCTATGAAATGTGCTGGTAACACTTTACAAAAAGGTCCCATTAACTAACAAAGAGCAATACATTTGTTACAGTATTTATTAATCTTTGTTAACATTAGTTAATAAAATTACAGTTGATCATTGTTACTTTGTGTTATCTCAGGTGCATTAAATAATGCTAACCAATACTTATCTTTTAGCTTCAATAATGTATTAGTAAATGTTGAAATTAACATTAACGAAGATAATAAATTGCTATAGAAGGATTTTCCATTTTTATTTCATGTACTGTGGAATTGTATTTTTGTAAATGTACTATATAAATAAACTTGCCTCGTCTCTATTGATATTCAGGTTACCCAGGGTTCCAGGCGGCCACCTACGCCAGTCGTGGCTACACAGGAATCACACCAGGATACACATACCAGTTCCCAGGTAAGTCCAACTTCCCTCGTTTCTGTCTGTAGAGAAGTTTCACAGAGCCAGTCATCCACTGCAATGTCAAAATGCATAATTGAATACATTACAACCCCTGAGAAATGAAACAAATTTCCTCTTATCTGATAAGTGCAATTTTTAAGTGGATTTGATCCAAACACACTCACAAAGCTGCTTGTAGATTTCAACAGTAGATGATGCTTTTTGCCATGCTATCTCAACGTGACGTCAGTAAAAGAACATTTGCATGGGTCTTCTGTGATAAAACTTTGGCCACTGCTATATATACAGTACCGGTCAAAAGTCTGGAAACATTACTATTTTTAATGTTTTTGAAAGAAGTCTCTTATGCTCATCATTTCCTAGTGAAAAATACTAAGTATACTACAAATCCATTAATATTTTTCCTGACATATCGCTTGAGACATATAATTAAATTAAATTATAATTATTATATTATAATTAAAATTTATTTGGAGTACTTCTTTATTGCACAATGCACATTTCTTAATATTAAGCCTAAAATGTGTTTTAATATCACTATTAGTAAGGATAGAATGATTAGAATTAGTTAGTAATGAGATAGTTATGGTGTATCTGAAGTATACTTGCAATAGTTCCACTTTAGCACCATCAAATATACTTAAGTATGTTTACTGTGACCTCAGCACTATTTCCGGGTTAACTAAAATACATTAAGTAGAAAATTAGTTGCTCCATTTTAGCAGACTTTAAGTATATCAATTTAGTATATGTACAATTGCAGGGTATTCATATTAAGTACATACATATGTAAATGTATTTATACCTTCAAATACATTTTGGTATATTTATTTTTCACTATGTTTATATGATTAAGAATACAGGAAAAAAATATCATATTGTGAAATATTATTACAGTTTAAAATAATGGATTTCTATTTTAATATACTTTAAAATATAATTTATTCCTGTGATCAGAGCTGAATTTATCATCATTCCTCCAGTCTTCAGTGTCACATGATCCTTCAGAAATCATTCTCATATGAGGATTTATTCAGTAAGGATGTGTTAAATTGATATAAAGATTTATACTGTTAGAAAAGATTTCTATTTTGAATAAATGCTGTTCTTTTTAACTTTATTCATAAATGAATCCTGAAAAAAGTATCACAGGTTCAAAAAAATATTAAGCAGCACAACTGTTTCCAACATTGATAATAAATCATAATCATTTCAGAATGATCAGTGAAGGATCATGTGACACTGAAGACTGGAGTAATGATGATAAATTCAGCTTTGATCACAGGAATACATTGCATTTTGGCATATATTCACATAGAAAACAGTTATTTTGAATAGTAATAATATTTCACAATATTACAGTTTTTTTCTGTATTTTGATCAAATAATTGCAGCCTTGATGAGCATTAGAGACTTAATTCAAAAACATAAAAAATAGTAATGTTTCCAAACATACTTTACAAATGAAAGGAACTGCACCTGTAAACAACTACACTTATCCTTAGCTCATAGACTTATGTGGGATGCATCCCTCTCTGTGTTTCTTAGTCGCGCTCACATGTATATCCGTGCAATTGGTTCTTCCTTGGCATCACAGACTTTGTAACATTGCATGATACCGCCACATTGCCCAGCACTAATACTAACCTTTGTGTGTTGCCTTAAAGCTTTCGCTCCATGTCTAACACTCCATACCTTAAGATCAGCGATCTAACGACATCCTCCCGTTTCTCTCTCTTCCCTGTGCCTTTTGTCCCTCGTGTCCTTCTGCACTTCAATCTGTCCCCTTCCTTTCCTCCTGTGTAGCAGCTACACCTGGCTGTAAGTCGCTTCCCTGCGTGTGTTTCTGTGTACATAGACGTGTCTCTCCTCTGCCCTAAGGGCGCTTGAAAGCCTCCTTTCATGATGTACGTTGATGTGTTTGCGTAGATAGGACTACATGTGCACTGCAAAAAAAGTTCCTCCTCAGTTTTTCTATCTTGTTTTTCAGTGCAAATATCTAAACATTCTTAAATCAAGATACATTTACATGAGAAGCAAAATGAAAGTCTTGTTTTCTGTGAAACGTTTCAAAATTAAGTGAGTTTTTGCTTAAAACACTTTCGAACACAACTTTGACTGAAATAACCACTCGTTACAACCGAGGTATGCAGCAAAGCATTTGTGAAGCCACAACACGCACAACCTTGAGGCGGATGGGCTACAACAGCAGAAGATCCCACCGGGTACCACTCTTCTCCCAAGAGGCTACAATTTGCACGAGCTCACCAAAATTGGACAGTTGAAGACTGGAAAAATGTTGCCAATTGGGCATCGTTTAAATGCCACGGCCTACCTGAGCATTGTTTCTGACCATGTCCATCCCTTTATGACCACCATGTACCCATTCTCTGATGGCTACTTCCAGCAGGATAATGCATGTCACAAAGCTCGAATCATTTCAAATTGGTTTCTTGAACATGACAATGAGTTCACTATACTAAAATGGCCCCCACAGTCACCAGATCTCAACCCAATAGAGCATCTTTGGGATGTGGTGGAACGGGAGCTTCGTGCCCTGGATGTGCATCCCACAAATCTCCATCAACTGCAAGATGCTATCCTATCAATCTTGTTTTCTCCCAGTGAATTAAGTTTATATTTCTTACAACACTGGCAGACATTGTTTTCTTGTTTTAAGCAAAAAATCACTTAAAGTGTAACTTAGCCGATTTTCAACCCGCTTTGTATTGCTACAATGTAGTATACATAAATGAGAAATGTTCACTCGTTCTCAGTGTTACCTGGGCAGAGAAATTGACGTTTATTTGTCAGCAAAAGTCTTTTGACAGCTCCAGGGCTTGCGTGAAAACTACAGATTATATTTCTTTATCCCCGTATTTCTGTAGAAGTATTTCCTATTAAAGCAAGGCGGTATTTGACTCTGGTTAAAGGGATAGTTCACTCAAAAATCTAAATTCTGTCTTTAATTACTCACCCTCATTTCGTTCCAAACCCGTAAGACTTTCGTTCATCTTCTGAACACAAATGAAGATCTCTTTGATGAAATCTGAGAGGTTTCTGTCCCTCCATTGACAGCCCCAGAAAGGTAGTAATGACATCATTAAAGGGGTACTTCACCACTGGGAAGATGAATGTATATTTGAATTAAGTCATTAATGTAGTACAAATGTGAAATTATTTTAGAAGTTGGTGTCTTCTAGACTGAGAAAAGTCAGAAAATGTATTTTTGGCTCATATGGTTGAAAGACAACAACTCCCAGAATGCACTTGCTTCGCTGCCCTACGAGGCCACTCCCACTGGTTACATCACTTGCCCACCGTTTTGTTGTTGTGTTTTTCATTAGGAATAATAGGCTAATGAACCCACAATTCAAGCAACCTGCCGCCGAATTGACGCTAATTCAAACGGCCGCCCGGCATTCATTCACGGCCGCACAATCATTCATGGTGCGTGTCCAGTCTTCCACTCTACTTTCATAGGAAAGTACTTTCATAGGAATTAATTGAGAACACTCCCTTTGCTCCACACCACAGCGCACCGCTCCGTTATGAATGTCCGTGCAGCCGTCTGTGTCATACATTCTGTGAGTGAGATCCCACCCCTATGGGTGGGTTGAAAACATCCAGAACTATCTCCTACTACTGGCTGTAGTCTCTAGCCTCTGGCCAAAAAAGCCTCATATGACGCAAAATGACAATATTTGCGTCATTGGACGCTTTTGTCCAGACATAAAATACATAAATCTCTCGTCTCAGGGGGACATGAGGGAGGGAAGCTATATGCTATTATTATAAAGCTTAATGCTAAATCGCTGAAGTAACCCTTTAACCACTTCAGCTCTCCAGCATATTTTGAATGATTATGATGATGCAATATTGGACCCACGGGTGGGGCGCAGAGTTGAATTGGTTAAAGTAATCCATGTGAATACATGCGTTCATGCAACAACGTCTGTTCTTGTGTCAACACAACACATGTATCGTGGTGCTCACACAAACGCATTTTGGAGATTAATATTTTGTAAAGAAAGTGATAAATTATGTTTTTTTTTTTTTGTGCAAACAAAGTACTCACATTGCTTCATAAAATTGAGGTTATACCACTATATAGCTGACTGGTGGGAGTGGTCTTGGATGGCAACATGCCCAGTGCATTATGGGTGTTGAAGTCTTCCTATCTATTTGGCGAGAGGAAAGACAACAGTTTTCTCTACTCAGGTAGCACTGATTTCAATTATTTATTTTTTTTGCCTTTCTGCTGTATAGGCAGCCACATTTTATTGAAAGCCCATTTTGCCAGCGGTGAAGTACACCTTTAATTTAGATTTATTTATCAGAAAACAAGACTTAAAGGCATAGTTCATCCAAAATGATAATTCTTCATTTACTCACCCGCACGTTGTTCCAAACCTGTATAAATTTATTTTTTCTGCTGTACACAAAGGAAGATATTTGGAAGAATGTTTGTAACCACACAGATCTCGGCCCCCATTGACTACCATAGTAGGAAAAACAATATTGTGGTAGTCAATGGGGGCCGAGATCTGCGTGGTTACAAACATTCTTCCAAATATCTTCCTTATACAGGTTTGGAACAGCTTGAGGGTGAGTAAATGATGACAGAATTTAAATTGTGTGAACTATCTTTTTAATATCTCATGTCATTTTGCTTCTGAAGTAACTGTATCTTGATTTAAGAATGTTTATATATTTGGAAAGCACTGAAATATTTTACTGGAAAAAATGCTAAGAAAATTTTTTTTTTTTGCAGTGTGTGCGTGTGTGTTGGTGTTTTAGCTCTGAACTTGTTTACGCTGAGTTTATTCACAAACCACTCTTTTGCTGTTTGTGTTCTAGAATTCCATTTAGAACGGACACCCCTTCTGACTTCCTCTCACCCCCAAGAGATCACAGGTTAGTTCTCATCTGGCTTTACAAACAGCTCTCTGTGCACACACACACACACACACACACACACACACACACACACACACACGCTGCACTGATTTTCCTGCAGACGGCTCGTGTTCTCCTTCGTTTCAATTAAAGATGGTCTCCAGCAGCTCAAGACAGAGCTGCAGTGTGTCATTTCTACACTGCCAACAAATAAGGCAAAAAGAATGGTAAATAAATAGTTTCCCCAAACTAACGTCATTGGTTGAGCCAGAGGTTAACATGCCGGGATGCCTAAACAGAGTAATATTTGAAAGTGTTACAGTCAGCGCATGAATGGTGCATATATATACTACCGTTCAAAACTTGGGTAACTTAATACCTTTTTTTTTTTTTTTTTAGCAAGGATGCATTAAATTGATCAAAACTGACAGTTAAGACATTTATAATGTCATAAAAGATTTCTATTACAAATAAATACTGTGAATGTATCATGGTTTCCACAAAAATATTATCAAATATTAAAAACATTGATAATAACCATACATGTTTCTTGAGCAGCAAATCATCACATCAGAATGATTTCTGAAGGATCATGTGACACTGAAGACTGAAGTGTGTGTTTGTATGCGCGTGCCATATCAGGACACAAATGTGTATAATGACATGGGTATGACATAGGTATTACAAGGAGAGGGTGACTTATGAGGACATTACCCATGTCCCGATTTTTCAAAAGGCTTATGAATCATACAGATTGAGGTTTTTTTGGGAGAAAGTAAAAATGTGCAGTGTCCTGTGATGGGTAGGTTTAGGGGCAGGGGTAGTGTAGGGGGATAGAAAATACGGTTTGTACTGTATAAAAACCATTACGCCTATGGAATGTCCCCACAATTCACAAAAACAAACCTGTGTGTGTGTATAATGTTTAGCCATTGGGATTTGATTGGATCATGAAAAATTATATTATTAGTTCCTGTCCATGTCATGTGACATTGGTTACATACATCAGCAGAACAGTCGGAAATGGAGAAAGTTTACTAAGTAAAACAGGATATTGAAGTAGGGTGAGACTTACACCTGCATGTGTTTGTGTGGCATCCTGTCTGAATGAAGTGTCTCTCTCTGTCCCGCAGCCATTCCACTGACTGCCTACGGACCAATGGCAGCGGCCGCAGCTGCAGCGGTGGTCAGAGGTGCGCAAATTCATGGTTGCTTGAAATGGAAAATTATATAAGTTTTAACTTTTACTGTCAGATTTTGAGATTTATTAAACTCTTTCCACTTGTAAAGCACCTTCTGAACGTTTAAGACATCTGTCCATTGCTGTAGGTTCCACCCCGTCACGTACCGCTGGCTTTCTGGGCACCAGCAGTCCTGGGCCAATGGCAGACCTTTATGCAGCCAGTCAGGAGTCAGCAGTCAGCAGCTATATCAGTGCGGCAAGCCCCGCCCCCAGCACAGGGTTCGGACATGGGCTTGGGGTAGGTACAGTCAGTCATATATGCACATATACACATTTATAAATGTAAAATTATTGTTAAGATGGACACAAGCATCATAAAAGTAGTTCATGTGACTTGAGCTATATATTCTAAGTCTTCTGAAGGTTTATTAAAAAACACATAGATACTTTATTAATTTATGTACCCCATTGAAAGTGCATTAGTTTTTATTTTGGCAACTATTATTGTTGTTGCATTTTATTATTTGCATTTATCATTGTTTTCCCCTGCTGTTATTTTAATTTAATTTATTTAGATACTATTATAGTATTTAGAAATATTTGTTTTTTCAATTAATATTTTTCATTTTTGTTGAAGCTTTAGTCATTGTAAATATAAAAAAAAAAAAATCTATTTAGCATTCATTTATTTTTATTTCAGTTTAGTCATTTTAGTACTTAAACTTAACCTTAACCTTTTTTTTTTGTTAACTGAAATAAAATATATAAACACTTATTTTACTTCAGCTAGTTGCAAGGAAGCATTTCTCATTTTCCTTTACTTTAACATGTACTAAAATAATAAAAACTTGAACTAAAATCAAAATGAAAAGGGAAAAACTAATTCAAACTATCAATATAAATTATAATAATCTTAGGCCCCATCCACACGGAGACGTGTTTAGCTGTATATGTTAACATTTTTATCGTATCAGCGTTTCGTCCACACGGATCCGGCGTTTTGGGAACATGAAACCGATATTTTTTGAAACCGGGTCCCAGAGTGGATCTGAAAACGACACCCTTGCGTTTTCGTGTGTACAGCCAATCTGTATATTTTGTGAAACGGTGATGTCATCACACCACGTCCCACGCGGGAAAGACTAGAAAGGGATACAATTATGGGCACTGGGCATGCGCACAATATTGCGTCATTTAATTACTGTATTTGCATTATTGTAAGGGCAGGTTTAGGGTTGGTGTAGGCGTTAATAAAACACATCTGGTAAGTAGCACATTTATTTATTGTTATTTAATTGTGAGATTTTGCCTCTCTTCCTACCATTGCTGTACCCCTTCTAGCCACAACTCTTCTTCTCCGTTTTTAGTGTATTTCTGTGGCAGAATTACAGCGCCACACACTGGCCTGGCATGTAAACTACATCGTTTTGAGTCGGTTTCATTGCTCTCGTGTGTACGCAGATATTTCTTGAAACGAGGAAAAAAAAAGATCGGATAGGGAAAGCTCTGGCTTCGTGTGGACGGGGCCTTAATGACACTAAAATATTACTGAACAGACCTGTCTTCCAAACACTGGCGTCCAAACACTGGGTTAAGAACAACCCAATTTGGGTTAAAAAAATAGCCTAGGATTTTTTAGAGTGTGCTGTAAACATGATTTTTGCTTGTTTTACGAACTGAAGGGATGACTTGTGTCACAAGCCCTGTTTACACCTGGTATTAAGATGTTCTTTAGTCGATCAGATCACAAGTAGTCGAGGGAGACACGTTCCCATTTACACCTGGTGTTTTAATCCGTCTCTTTTGTCCACTTTCAAACACTTCTGTCCTGATTTCTTCGAGGGGAGGTCTATGGGCTGGTAAATGTATGAGCTTTCTCAGATCTTTCGGTCTAATGGACGAAATAAGCTCACGCAATTTACATATGAACGCGACTGGAGATGGCGGAAAAACACAGAGAGCATCAGCTTTCATTTCTGCTCTGACAGACACAAGACCAGCCGAGCGCTGTGAGTGTGTGTGTTAGAAATCAGGAATGCTGAGAGAACATTGTGCTTGGTACGTTTTTCATCTTCAAACCAAACTTGGGTCTCCAGCCGACAAAGTTTAAATCCCGTCTGGCTAGCGTGCTTCCCATAATGTTTCCGCATTAGGTCAGTAGGAGGAGAGTAGACGGTCTTTTGTGGCTGTTTGAACACATTCGATCACATGAGCGTTTACACTACGAAAGCAATCCGGTCGAATGAGTTTTTGACTGCCTCTGGAAGTGGTCAAAAGTGGACAAGCTCAAAATGTTTTAGACCCTGTTTACATCTGTATTTAGCGTTGTCCACTTTTGATCCGATCGACCAAAACGCTTCTTAATACCAGGTGTAAACTGGGCCACAGAGTCTTGTATTGAAACCGGAACATTCCTTTAAAACCCCTCTTTCTCTCCTCCAAGGGCCCTTTGATTGCAACTGCCTTTACCAATGGCTACCACTGAGGGGCGTCCTATCAGCATCCAGCACGGGATGAAGAAACTCACGAGCTTGTGAACCACGAGCACTGCTGACCACGTGACGTGCTTATGGGACGAACACTCCCTCCTGACTCCACTCTGGAGTTTCCATCTTTTCTTTTTCTCCATTCTCTACTAACATCACTTTTCTTTTTCCTCATCCCGTATTTTCTTCCTGACGTATCCTGTTTATCATCGGCTCCCGTATGATACGCTGCCGTCTGTCTTTTGAAAGAAAAAAAAAATGAAGAAAAAAAACCATATTGTTTGATTGTACGTGCGGAAACACGCAAGGAATTTCCGTTTCCTCCGGATTTTTATTTGACAAGTTTTTCTGCATTTGTTACGATGTCTTTGCTGACTGTGTTTTTATGTTTTTACTGTACTCATGCTGTAACGGATGATGTCGAGAAAGACAGAGAGAGAGGAAGAGAGAGAGAAGGAGCAACGAAACTGGAAAAA
Source organism: Paracanthobrama guichenoti (assembly GCA_018749465.1). Classification (NCBI taxonomy): domain Eukaryota; kingdom Metazoa; phylum Chordata; class Actinopteri; order Cypriniformes; family Gobionidae; genus Paracanthobrama; species Paracanthobrama guichenoti. The sequence continues at coordinate 3,279,921 of CM031947.1, read as the reverse complement.
AGTTCAGGATTTGTTTTCCCTGATGTTTATTAAGCATTACGGTTTCAGACAAATCTAAACGACACCGAACAAAGACATGAGAATGAATCAAATTTACAAAAAGACAGGACAAAAATGTATATTTTGGTAGTTTTTACACAGCATTTGTAATGTTGTAAGCTGAATCGGTTTGATATTTTTTCCGTAAAATTGGTTTTTATATGAGAAACAATGGGCCTCGCTTATGAATTTCCTGCGTGAATCATTGGTTAAACCATTCTACATGTTCAGATTTACACAGAAATTCGTTCTGCTCGTGCCGAGGCTCATTGTTCGGCTTCTTTTTGTAGATACTGTACATATTGCATGTATTTTGGGAGGGTTCGGATTGAGCGATGGACTGGGGGGCGCGGGAAGCGGGAGGGGGAGGGTCCTTTATGGTTTTTTTAACATGCAAACGTCTTTCTTCACATTGAATCTTGTATTTCTGAGACTAGTATCATGACCAGGTTGGACTGATGTTAGTCTTTGGTTGTGCTTCTCTCACTTTCGACTCCATTTATACTGAAAACTTCTCTAAGATAAATGTTTTGATGCTCTTTCGGAACAAATTTTTTCCTTGGGCGCCGAATCAAACGGAGCTTTTGGTTGCACAAAGTGCTTCAATTTTCAAGGATTTGCATGAATCCTCACGTTTTAGATGTTTGCCCTCACGTACGACGGCGTCAAACCGCATCACTGAAAAACCAGGTTGGGTTTTCCAAAAAAGAGCAAATGATTTGGTCCCATTTTAGGGAAGAGGAAAGGCGGTCTTAACCGGTTTAGTAGCCTCATTTGGAAGGGCGCGGCTGCTAGGCTTCTTCATGCTGTTTTTTGGAAATATATATTATATATATAATTTTGTTGCGCAGTGTACTTCTTTCAGTGTACTTTCCCTCTCTTTCTCTTTGTTTTTTGACGGTACACTGCTGTTTTTAAAGAAATGAAGGACGCATTTACAAAGCAAAGGAGTCTGAGCGCTGTTACATCTCCGTTTCTATCCTGTCGTGATTGTGCGTGTGTGACGGAGAGAGTGTAAGTGCACAGCGTAGACTGAAGTATGGATGTACACGTAGCTAGTTTACATGCATTCAACTGCCACCTTTGAAACTGTCTCGTCTCTGCCGGTAATGGAGGAGGACGCCTGTGACTTCACGGCTCTAATGGAGGCCTTCCGGGAAAATGACATTAATAATACGCATCCAGAGTGATTTAAGTTGGCAACATTGGATTTGATCATTGATTTCTACCTGTTTGCAATAATATTCAGTCTTCCGTTTGACATGTGTAGCCTCTTTTTGGAGCAGTGGTCACCGTGACGACGAAACTCCAGCTGACAGGGACGCCTCACAAAACTACTGCACGGCACACACTGTAACTATTTAACCAACAAAAAGCAATAAGTTATTTTTAAACTCAAGTAATAATGAACGCCGTTAGCGGTGGTACGAATGCGACGGCGATTATGTGGCATTAAGAATTATTTTTCAGAAAAAAAGCTATATTTTTCAAGATCCGTTTTAACCCCTTGAAAGTTTCTCAGATTTTTACAGTACATGTTACGATGCCTGTTTTGTTTGGATGATTTGTAAAAGGGGCGGGGCTTGGGGATTCAGCAGCAGAACTGGAAAGCATCAGTGGGCGGCGGGAAGCAACACTGTGACCTGATGCTCAAATACGCTGCTCCGCTGTCCCTTTACTGTATTTTTTTAATTTTCACCTCTGGAAATTTTCAAATAAAAAGATCCTAATAAATTATTTTAAAACATTCCATTTGATGGTCTCTGCATTCATGTTTTCGGCATGTATTTTCAAGAATATTGGCAGAATGGATTATGCTCTTATGAATGACACACTTTGTAATCTAATTGTGATCTTTAGTAAATCTAAAATATCATGTTTACAGTAGAGTATATCGTTTTTCATAACACTCATATTTGGTTTATTCTACAGTATTGTAAAACCTGGGCATTGAAATATTTCCTTAATTTTGATGAACATTTTACTAATATTCTAAAATAATAATAATATTTCAAAAGATAATACTTATATTATAATAATATATATATATATATATATATATATATATATATATATATATATATATATATATATATATATATATATATATATATATATATATATATATATATATATATATATATAAATTGTGGCTGTGAACACATTTTTAACATTACAACCAAAATATATATATATATATATAAAAAAATGGATAAAAATAAAAATAGAATATAAAATTGTTGTAATAATACTAACAATATTATTAGTTTAGAAAAAAATGTAGTCAGCAAAATGTATCAATTATTGATGAAATAAACATTGTTGGCTGCTCAGTCCAATTCCATTTCAGAAATCCAAAATAAATAAATAGTGTTTTATAGGGTATATCTATAATATCTGAGTATCTTTTTAAATATTATATAATTAATACAAATATTTTGAAATATATTTTGGTTGTAATATTAACAGAACATGAACAAAAATGTGTTCACAGCCACAGTTTATATTATTATTATTATTATTATTATTATTATTATTTTAGAATATTAGTGAAGTCATCAAAATTAAGGAATTGCTAATAAAATTTTGACTTTCCCCAACTATCCAATTCCATTTCAGAAATCTAAAATAAACAAATAATGTTGAGTATATCTCTAATATCTGAGTATCTTTTTAAATATTATTTAATAATAATCATGTAATATAATATAATATATAGGTTGTAATATCAGCCCCAATGTATATACATTTTTATTATAAGTATTATTTTAGAATATTAGTAAAGTCTTCAAAATTAGGGAATTATTAATAAAAATGTTGGCTGCTGTTCCCTAACTATCTAGTCCAATTCCAATTCAGAAATCCAAAATTAATAAATAGTATTGAGTATATCTCTAATATCTGAGTATCTTTTTAAATATTATATTTTATATCAAATTAAATGATTAAATTACATATATATATATATATATATATATATATATATATATATATATATATATATATATATATATATATATATATATATATATATATATATATATAAAATGTTAAAAATGTGTTCACAGCTACAATTTATATATATATATTATTATAATATATTTTAAGTATTATCTTTTTAAATATTATTATTTTAGAATATTAGTAAAATGTTCATCAAAATTAAGGAATTATTAATAAAATAATGGGACATTATAATGTAATAATGTATTTATTCATTCATTCCATTTAATGAATGAATGAATTAATAAATAAATAAATAAATAGTGCCCACATTTCATAAGCTATAAAGAAATTGAATGTACACATTTATACAAATTGGCAGGAACATTCAAAGCACTAAAATTCAGAAAATGTTTCGTTCCACATTTTTATGGTGTTTGTGGTGTACTCGTTTTCAATGAAAATAGAAATTTCGCATTGCCAACATGCTTTCTAACATGTTAGCCAGAACTGCGTGTGGCTTCTCAGCTGGTCACAAACAAGTGAGACGTCATCCAAAATCTGGAGGCATGGGAACAGACGTGTTTGACCTGCCCCCTCCTGCTCTGTATGTCCATCTCTGCCCCATAACACACACCTGATACCCTGCGACCCCAATACCACATGCCCACCCGTGTGGAACTGCACACACACATGAACACACACACACCAGTTTCATCACCAATTCTGCATTTGACCCTATTATTAGTTTAGTTTGACGAGACCGTCCTGGTGTCATTCTACAGTTTGATACATTTGCCGAACTATTTGAGAGAAATGGCAGTACAACCGCGGCAAATCAGAGAACAACATATGCACAAATTGTGTTGACCTGGAATCTGTCCACGGGAAAGTGTCGCCCATATTTTTGTCTCATCTCCCGGTGATCCCATTACTCACAGGCTCTTCTTGCCCAGACACCCTCCCACCCAAGACGCTCTTCATTTCATCTGGATTCTTGACAGCCCACACAGCCCTGCTGGATTTATTCATCTCTTTTAACTCCAAAGTAGTTTTTTTGAGGGACATTTGCCCATTATCAGGAGTGTTCGCCTGCCATCATGGCGCCGGGTGGCTCGCAGACGGATGTGAAAGGCTCTCTGAATGGGAGTATTGATTTGTATCACAGCTGGTTCGGTCCTACGACCCCACGACCTCCTCTACGGAATTACCTGCTCCTGACCATCCTCACCTGCTTCTGTCCTGCCTACCCCATCAACATTTTAGCCCTGGTGTTTTCTGTCATGGTGAGTTAATCTGAACTATCAATAAGTTATGACAACACATCTTTTTACTTTAACTCATCAAGTTAAGAAATGTTCAACTTTTAGTTACACAAGATACAAGTCAGTTTAATGTAATTAAAAGTTGATACTTAAAAGTTTAAAGCAGCAACTTTATTTTTTACAGTGTGCCTGCCTTCATATTAATGTCATGGAAGCAGATGCTTATATTGATAGTTTAGTTTGTGTTAAGTATTGACATACTTCATCAGTAATGACTCTAAATATTAAATTTACATGCTTAACTCATTATCTCTTTGAGTTATTATTCCATAAATGGTGGGGTTTGTTGAGGAGAAGTTTGCTTATTGATTACTTGTTTAAGGAATCAGACGATTGTAACCTAGCAGAAGATAAAATAGGCAAAAAATATATAAATATTTATATTTTGAAAGGAGCCACCCATGCACCAGAATATTACAGATTTAAGATTTAAAGGTGCAGTGTGTAGTATTTATGAGGATCTATTGGCAGAAATGCAATATAATATACATAACTATGTTTTCAGTGATGTATAAAGACCTTACATAATGGACCGTTATGTTTTATTAGCTGAGAATGAGCCATTTCTATCTCCATACACCGCGGGTCTCCTTACAGTGAAGTCACCATTATGCGCCGCCATGTTTCTACAGTAGCCCTAAATGGACAAACTGCTCTACAGAGCGCCAGTCACTCTCTGCTCTCTCAGAGGACGACACGTTTGTCCTGTGTCGGCCCCCGTAGCTTCTCCATGTGCTTCGAGAGGGAGGGGTGAGCAGTTGGGTGCTTGCAATTCACAACCTCACCTCTAGATGTCGCTAAAATCACACACTGCACCTTTAAGTGTTATGCCAAGTCCAATTCAGGTGAGAAAGTTGAGGCTGTAGAATTATTCTTCCAGTTCGAATGTTTATTAATACCACTACTATTGGTAGCACTTCCTGTTCCCCATGTACATATTATGTACTTATTATAGTAATTACAATAACTGGGTAGGTACTAACCCTGAACCTACCCCTAAACCTAACCTTAAAGGCACAATATGCAAGATTCTTTAAATTAAAATATCCAAAAACCAGAACAGTGTTATATATTTTGTTGACTTGTGTACTTACATTATCCCAAATGTTTCTAAGAATGTTTAAATCCAGAGATATAAGACATTTTAACCAGGACACGGTCCGTGCATCGCCTATCAATGATATCACACCTGCGTTACCCTTGATTTCTGGTTTTATTTTGTAGAAATCATGGAAACATATATTGTGTTTTATTAGACAGGCGAACAACTGTTTGGATACATTCATCAACAGAAAATGAATTATTGTGCAGTAATACAGCATTTTCTCCATCATACTTACATTGCATTCAAGGTACACATTTTTACATTTCGTCAGTTCTTGCTTTCCCTGGGAATCGAACCCATGACCTTGGCGTTGCTAGCGCCACGCTCTTAATGTTTGAGCTACAGGAAAGCTCTAATGATATTCTAATATTGATCTAGCTCTCTAAGTGTCTCATAGCAGCTGCGGCGTGAACGCACAGAGAAACGTTATAACATCATTTTCAGCACACTCAAATGTATCTAAAATGATAAAACAGCGCTGTGTAACCCCACATACGCAGGACCAGAAGAAGCGGAAGCGGCGACTAGGGCTGGGTATTGTTCAAAATCTTTCGATCCGGTTCCAATTTCGATACCTCAGTTTCGATACTGGTTCCTAACGATACTTTTTTCGATACCATATGTTTTAAAATCCATTTCAACGTCAACAAAAATACAATAAACACAAAACTTTTATTTTTCATCTTAATTAAAACCAATTCTGGTAACACTTCTCACTCAGGGTAACATTATTAATAAAACTGGTTGTGCTTTTTGGATAGCTTGCTCACCTCCACCATGGGGCCTCCACTGTCGAAAAAGGTAGCAAACCTTTAACAATAAACTCTGTGACTGCTCTGTGGCACTGATCTCGTCTTTGCTTGGATATTTTCCCTCTTGCTGACAGTGTGAAGGGATTGACACTTTCTGGTATTGCCTTCCTATTCCTAACATCAGGGTGGACCGGTGCAAAGGCTAATGTGAAGGGGGAAATAGACAGCTCTAACGCTAACTCTAACCGACTAGCAGCACAAGCTAACATACATAAAGTTCTAGTCAACGTTATGGGGATGCATTCGGTTTAAGTAGTGAAAATACAGTCATCTGTCAAGTATTTCTAAAATGTGTAACCTTAACGTTACGTTGGAAAAACAAAGATGTTGCCTGCCTGGTCAAAGAATAACGTTATAGCTCCTAGGTTACATAGCAACGCAGAGTTGCATCCACATTCAAACCACTCGCAATAGTGTAAACAATTACTTTAACTTCTGTTCGCTAAAAAAGGTGACCTTTCTTACTGCTACAATCCCAGAAATGCCAGATGATGTTGACGGGGGCGGGTTTGACTGCGATCCTCTGGTTCCATCTTTTTACAGTCAAATACAGTGCAACTTTCTGCCTTAATATTGATCTCGTGCATTCTCGTGCATCTCGTGGTATTGCCGCCTTTGGTTGCAATAGTCTTTACGCTGACTCGGCATCCACTTTTATAAAGTGTAGCCACACTTTAGACCTCTTTGGCATTGTAAAACGACGCGGTATAACACATGGGGAAAAAACAACTAACGTTACACTTGTGTTGTGTGACTGTGGGTATCTTCAGAAATCCTACCCGTCACGTGGTGGTGGACAGCCAATCACCGGTGCTTTAGGTCCTTACATGCAAGTATGCTACAGGCTCACACAGACACAGCCGCTTGGCTTTTGGAACCGAAATTTGGCACCGAAAGATAAATCGTTTTTCGATACTCATAGTATCTGAGTTTTTCGTTCGATACCATAAAAGTATCGCCATTCGGTGCCCAGCCCTAGTGGCGACTGTGGCAGAATAAAAGCCCCGCTGCTGTCGAGCCGTGTGTCGCGCTCGTCTCTCATTAGCAATCGCTCCAGCGCCTCGTTCAGCTCCACAGCACTCGGCCCTGCTCTGCTTCATACAGTAATGTTAATAATCTCATCAATGAACATGATTTCTGTCCGATTCTTTTCCACTGGCTGTGAGGTGAAGACCACAACTCCCAAGAATCCGTGCTCGTTCTCGGCATTATCAAGCCACGCCTTTGTTTTGAAAAGGCGACCTCTAGTGGCGAAAAACTACATAGTGTGCCTTTAACCCATGTAGTCACCTTATATTACCCAGTACTTTCTTAGGTAAGTACACGTACTGTAAAATAAAGTGCAACCATAATATTAATATTCAAATATTATCATATAGTAAACTGTGTGCATGTAAGACTAAAAACTAGAGTAAGGATAAGTTTTGGTTTGACTGCAGCTGTTAGTTTGACTGGATGAGCTGGCAAATTTAAAAACATACAAATCACAAAGCTCTTGTGTCTCTATATTATCTTAATTGTAATGTATCTTCTCTCTTTTATAGTCCAGAAACAGTTATGATCAGGGAGATTATGATGGTTCGAGGCGTTTAGGGAAGATGGCACTCTATGTGTCAGTCGCCTCCATCATCATCGGCATCCTCATCATCACCATCTTCTGCGCTGTGCATTTCAGCACGGTAACATACCGTCAATACTATACATACGGTTATATATGAGTGCTGTCAAATCAATTCATCGATTCCAAAATAAAAGTTTGTTTATATATATATGTGTGTATATATTATTATATTTATGTATATTATATTTTAGTTTCTTATTTATAGTATATAATATAAAACTACTTTTTGTAATGTCTATTTGATGCTTTTCTCATTTAACACAATAATGACTTTAAATGATCTTTTGGGGGTCATTTCTCAGCCAAATTTGATGTCCGGTTCATTTGTGATTAATTAATTGCCACATTGTGTATTCATTATTATATATAATGATCAGGATTATTATAACCCATTAAATTGAATGCTGATGAATGATGACATGAAAATTGGTTGAGTAAATGTATGCAATGTAACAGATTTAAAAATTCATTTTGTTTGTTTAGAAACATGTTTAAGATGAGGGTGTTCCTGTCCTGCTGTCCTCTGGAGGAATGCCGTCCACTGGGTCAGTGTGTTTGAGGAACTGAACAGAGGATTTCGTATGAAACACCAGTTCTCCTCTGCATGAACATGCTTATACTATATAAAAGAGAGAGGTAGATCAAAGTTATGCCATTTTTGCCAAGCAATGTTTTACAGACAATCACATTTAAACCACTTAATAATGTGCATTCATGCACATGCTAAATTTGTAAATAATTTTGTAATCTATGCATGTCTTATTCTTTTTCAAAATAATGTTTGTGCTATTGAAATATAGAAGTAAAGATTTCAGGGCTGAATGTCACTGCACGTCACACAGTTTATCAAGTCTTAACATGTCCTATAAAACTAATCACTGGACATGGACATACTGAACTAATGTAAATATTAATTTTTGGTGCTTTTCCTCTGCTAGTAGATCATGAAAACAGTTGCAAAGGTCTTAATTTTATATGAGCTTTCAGAGTTTGTTTGTTTTTAAATAGTGATTATGTATTTATGTGTTGTCAAATGTTTTACAAATCAAAGGACACTAATTTGGAATTAAATGTTTTGATGAACTTGTCCTAATTAAAGCTCAATGTGCTTTCAAAGGCTTTAAAGTTGAAATATGTAACTTTTGCACCTTTAGCACCACCGAATGAAACTGCAAAACTAACCAATATTTTTCCGCCCAAACTCTGAGTAGTAGTAATAATAATAATGCCAATGCAAATACTTCTAAACAAACAACAGCAAGCTAGAAAAAATAAAATGCTTCCAAAATCAAATACCCTCTTGGGTAGGTACTTATTTTGAATAAGTAGTGTGCTTATTTTGTGAGAGCTAAAAAAGTATGTTCTATATTATGAATGTGTGTGGTATGAATATGAGCTGCATGCATTGAAGGCCGATTGTGTCACAGCGGTGCGGTCCCAATTCGAGGGCCTATACTACATACAAATACAATTTTATAAAAAAAAATCATAACTTAGTTTTCTATTAGCCAATCCATTCTTCACTTTTCAGAAGTCCAACCACTTATATTTTTTGTAAACTTAATTGTTTCACTCTAGCCTGGATGCCAGCTGAACTTAGCCCCGCCCACAACATTTGAGGTCGGGAAGTTCGGTCTGGAGTAGCCGTTCGGACCAATCAGATTGTCAGGGCGGGCTTTATTCGATGATGGACAGATGATCAACAGTAACCTCGTATTCTGACTAGAATCTCAGTATGACGACGTCAGGCTAGTTTCACTCAGAAACACATAAGATTATGGAAGTAAAATGAGTTTCACGTTGTCTTTTAAAGTTTTTCCAATATTAGCCTTATACTTATATAGACCAAATAAGATGTGGGTGAGTTGGAAATGATAGGGGATATTTATAAATTGGAAATGATATTGAGATAAAAGCTCATTTATTTTCCTCACTCCCCGAACCCTCTTAATCTTCAGGCAGGAGAGATGGTGTATTTGGATATGTACCTTCAGCACTCATCCGTGCTATATATAGTGTTGGGTCTCAATCCCACGGCGGTGTCAGGGGCCTCTTGTTATCCCAGTGTGTTCTGGTCAGCGGGGTCACATGACACAGGATAGCTGGTTCAGCACTGCCTGTGCTGAAAAACACGAGCAGGTCCCTACACTCCACAGAACTACATCATGATTCCACGGAAAGACTTCAGCCCAATAAACAGACTGACTTAGAACAGAAGTGAAATGTGTTATGGGACATGAGTCAAACATTATTCTCAATATTATGATTAATAATTAACAGTAAATAAATGTGACTATTTTCATGACAATTAATTCTGTTTTTAAGCATTACAAAAAGTGAAATTAAATAGTGGAATGAATATTTTAAAATTAAATAAATTCGGTAAAATAAAAACAATCATGATAATTTCTGACTGTACATAATGCTTTTTCAAATTTGAAAATAAAACAAAAATACTGGAGTAATTACTTCAGTCTTTCTACTTCGACATTTCAAATGTTGCTTGCCGTTTCTTTGTAACTTTTGCAAATTTACTAATTTCGAGTGAAAGTTGTCAAAGTAAAAATCTAATTTTTCTTTTCTACTACATTTGATCTGGTTACTTTTTTTGTTTCATGTAACACTCTTGGAAAATATAGAACTATATAGAAGTTCTATATAGAACCCTAGGTTCTTGACTCAATTTTAAAGATGCCAAAAGCTTCTATATAAGGAGAAATGTCTTAAATGATTGCATATATTACTTTCATGTTTAACAGGTTATTTAAAAATTTTCTAGTGATATAGTATGTTTACAAGCTGCCTAATTTGCTTAATTCATAAAATGTAATTTAAATTAAAAACAAATAAAACAAATGGACCCACTTTATATTAGGTGGCCTTAACTACTATTAACATTACTTAACATTTTAATTAATCATTTGCCCACACCACCACACCTGTCCCTTACCCTTAAACTTACCCACACCACCACACCTGTCCCAAACTTTACCCTTAAACTTACCCACACCTGTCCCAAACTTTACCCTTAAACTTACCCACACCTGTCCCTAACTTTACCCTTAAACTTACCCACACCACCACACCTGTCCCTTACCCTTAAACTTACCCACACCACCACACCTGTCCCAAACTTTACCCTTAAACTTACCCACACCTGTCCCCAACTTTACCCTTAAACTTACCCACACCGACACACCTGTCCCTAAATTTACCCTTAAACTTACCCACACCACCACACCTGTCCCTAACTTTACCCTTAAACTTACCCACACCACCACACCCGTCCCTAACTTTACCCTTAAACTTACCCACACCACCACACCCGTCCCAAACTTTACCCTTAAACTTACCCATACCACCACACCCGTCCCTAACTTTACCCTTAAACTTACCCACACCGCCACACCTGTCCCAAACTTTACCCTTAAACTTACCCACACCGCCACACCTGTCCCCAACTTTACCCTTAAACTTACCCACACCGCCACACCTGTCCCTAACTTTACCCTTAAACTTACCCACACCGCCACACCTGTCCCTTACTTTACCGTTAAACTTACCCACACCGCCACACCTGTCCCTTACTTTACCGTTAAACTGACCCACAACGCCACACCTGTCCCTTACTTTAACGTTAAACTGACCCACAACTCCGCACCTGTCCCTAACCCTACCCTTAAACTTACCCACACCGCCGCACCTGTCCCTAACTTTACCCTTAAACTTACCCACACCGCCGCACCTGTCCCTAACTTTACCCTTAAACTTACCCACACCGCCGCACCTGTCCCTAACTTTACCCTTAAACTTACCCACACCGCCTGTCCGCACCTGTCCCTAACTTCCCTACCCTTAAACTTACCCACACCGCCGCACCTGTCCCTAACTTTACCCTTAAACTTACCCACACCGCCGCACCTGTCCCTAACTTTACCCTTAAACTTACCCACACCGACACACCTGTCCCTAAATTTACCCTTAAACTTACCCACACCGCCACACCTGTCCCTTACTTTACCCTTAAACTTACCCACACCACCACACCTGTCCCTAACTTTACCCTTAAACTTACCCACACCACCACACCTGTCCCAAACTTTACCCTTAAACTTACCCACACCGCCACACCTGTCCCCAACTTTACCCTTAAACTTACCCACACCGCCACACCTGTCCCTAACTTTACCCTTAAACTTACCCACACCGCCACACCTGTCCCTAAATTTACCCCTTAAACTTACCCACACCGCCACACCTGTCCCTTACTTTACCGTTAAACTGACCCACAACGCCACACCTGTCCCTTACTTTAACGCTAAACTGTTAAACTGACCCCCTAACCCTACCCTTAAACTTACCCACACCGCCACACCTGTCCCTAACTTTACCCTTAAACTTACCCACACCGCCGCACCTGTCCCTAACTTTACCCTTTCCCTAACCCTACTTACCCACACCGCCGCACCTGTCCCTAACTTTACCCTTAAACTTACCCACACCGCCGCACCTGTCCCTAACTTTACCCTTAAACTTACCCACACCGCCACCTGTCCCTACCTGTCCCTAACTTTACCCTTAAACTTACCCACACCACCACACCTGTCCCTAACTTTACCCTTAAACTTACCCACACCACCACACCTGTCCCTAACTTTACCCTTAAACTTACCCACACCACCACACCTGTCCCTAACTTTACCCGTATCCCACCTTAATATCAGCAAAAGTGCGATGCAATACAATATGAGCACAATAAGTACATTGTACTTATTTTTTGATGTAAGGAGTAGTTAAGGCCACCTAATATAAAGTGGGGCCAAGCAAATTAATTCATTAAAACAAAGTCCATAAATTTATTCCATTTGGAACCCCTAAAATGTTCTATATGAAGCATCTGAAAGAACCCTTTAAAATTCTAAATAGAACCTTTTCTTAGAGTGTAGAATTTGCGTGTTTGGATCTCAAAACGCTGGTGCAGATGAAAGGTCAGCTTTTACCAGCTGCTGTCAGCGAACAACTACCGATAATCATCTCAACTTCTCATGCACATTTGCCTTGAGGGCAGAGCAATGTGATCTAGTTGAACAATCCTGGGGTCAAATGGCACGTTGGGAGCAGGTCACCTGATGGTACAGGTGTTCTTTAGATGGACACACGGATGTTTCCTTTTCATCCTTCAGTAAACATACAGAAAGACACCTGAGACCTTTAGAGCTGCCTGACCAGCAAAGTGTTTCAAAGGATGGTCAGCAATGATTTACATTTATGCATCTAGCAAACATTTTTATCTAAAATATATTGTTTTGCATACTTGAATGTATTCAAGGTATACATTTATTAGTTAATTTTTTTTTCTTCTAGGAATCGAACGCATGACCTTGGGGATACTAGTGCCAAGCGTTAAACAAAAACAAAATGTTATGTTATATTTTGTGTTGCAGGGTCCATCCTGAAGTTTTCAAATGCTTTTGAATGTCTCCCTCTGGTGGCTACGTATTAAACAACTATCCAATGTCAGAATTGCATAATATCACTCATAAAACAAAGGCAATCAATTCATCAGATTTAGATTTTAAGTTTTCATTGTTGATTTTTGTAAAATGAACAATAACACAATTACAGTCATTAGAGACTCTCTTGATCTTCATTTTATAAACATTAGATTGCAACATTGTTTTTCTGATTGTGACTATGTAGGGAACGATTCAGACAGGGTAAATATGCTTTCCATTGGGGAGAATGAAGTCTGGATTAACGTTAGTGTCACGAGAACCGCCGCAGCTCCGGTCCATAGACACGACAGCACAGAGCGGATTATGTGATCGAGTCGGTCCAGAGACACGACAGCACAGAGCGGATCATGTGATCGAGTCGGTCCAGAGACACGACAGCACAGAGCGGATCATGTGATCGAGTCGGTCCAGAGACACGACAGCACAGAGCGGATCATGTGATCGAGTCGGTCCAGAGACACGACAGAGCAGAGCAAATCATGTGATCGAGTCAGTCCAGAGACACGACAGCACAGAGCGGATCATGTGATCGAAGTCGGTCCAGAGACACGACAGCACAGAGCAGATCATGTGATCGAGTCGGTCCATAGACACGCGACAGCACAGAGCAAATCATGTGATCGAGTCGGTCCAGAGACACGACAGCACAGAGCAGATCATGTGATCGGTCCAGAGACACGACAGCACAGAGCGGATCATGTGATCGAGACGGTCCAGAGACACGACAGCACAGAGCGGATCATGTGATCGAGTCGGTCCAGAGACACGACAGCACAGAGCAGATCATGTGATCGAGTCGGTCCATAGACACGACAGCACAGAGCAAATCATGTGATCGAGTCGGTCCAGAGACACGACAGCACAGAGCAGATCATGTGATCGAGTCGGTCCAGAGACACGACAGCACAGAGCGGATCATGTGATCGGTCCAGAGACACGACAGCACAGAGCGGATCATGTGATCGAGTCCAGAGACACGACAGCACAGAGCGGATCATGTGATCGAGTCGGTCCAGAGACACGACAGCACAGAGCGGATCATGTGATCGAGTCGGTCCAGAGACACGACAGCACAGAGCGGATCATGTGATCGGTCCAGAGACACGACAGCACAGAGCAGATCATGTGATCGGTCCAGAGACACGACAGCACAGAGCGGATCATGTGATCGAGTCGGTCCAGAGACACGACAGCACAGAGCGGATCATGTGATCGAGTCGGTCCAGAGACACGACAGCACAGAGCGGATCATGTGATCGAGTCGGTCCAGAGACACGACAGCACAGAGCGGATCATGTGATCGGTCCAGAGACACGACAGCACAGAGCGGATCATGTGATCGAGTCGATCCAGAGACAGGACAGCACAGAGCGGATCATGCTGTATTTTAAAGTGATGTGGAGGAGATCAGGAGGAGAAACAGACTTGGCTTTAGAAACAGCAAGTGGAAGAGATAAAACATAAATCACACTTTTCAAAACTACACAGTCTCAGCATGATTATGTTCACTATTTTGCTTTAGTAACAGTTTCATTTTAAGTCTAAGGGTGTACTCACACTAGGCAATCTGAACCGTACCCGGCGCATTTGACCCCCAAAGTCTGGTTCAGTTGACTAGTGCGAGTACTCCGTACCATGCCCGGGCGTGGTTCGTTTAGCCAGCCCTGGCCCGCTTGGAAGAGGTGGGCCAGAGCGCGGTTCGGTTGGGCTCAGGCACGGTACGCGTGTAGTGCGATCGCTAACCACGCCGGAGCACGGAACAGCTGTGCGCTACTGTCATCATTACGACAGCAAACACCAAACGATTACTACTTGGATAAAGTATATTTAGGTTTATAACGGTCCTGGTTCTCACCTCATTGATGAACATGAATTGTAGTTTGCGAGTAAAGCTGCAAATTCCTCCATCAAAGTCAGCTGCCTCTGTAAGAATCTTCTGATATGTGCAGTGCAATCAAGTGAAAATCACTGTGCGGCATAAATTATAAATCTATTAGGCAATCTATTAATCGAAAGCGCTTTTGTTCCTGTACAAAAAGTTGCATCGTGAATGACGTGAGCGTGTTCCGGCCCGGTATGTTAAATGCAATGTGAGTGCAGGCCAGCGGGGGAGTGGGGAGCGGGGACAATCGCGCTCTGGCATGGTACAAGGCAACCGTGCCTAGTGTGAGTACACCCTAAAAGGGGAATCTATTATACTGTGGCTGTCAAATGCAGCTTTGTTGAGCTCAACGGCTCTGGTCGAGCTGTGAAACGCTATTGGATATTTTAAAAAGGGGAGGAGCTGCTTGATATGTCCCACCCTGTCTTCTGGTTTCAGTGGAAAGGCACTGAATAACGCTGCGCGTTTCAAGGCACTTCAGTGGGCCTTTAATGTCAAGGCCTGAGTAGTACCAAACTCTAAGAAAAAAAAAGGTACAGTGGAGGTACAATTTTGTTCCTTGGGGAACAAAACGTATAGGTACACAAATGTCCTTGTTTTCCTCTACTTAGACATACAAAAATGTACCCTTAATGGTACCACCCCAGTGACGGCCACTTAAAAGAAACAATTTAGTATTTTTAATTTTACTTTTGAGACTGCATGTTACTTTTTTCTCAGTGAAAGACGGATTAGATGGTGCGTGTGTGTGTGTGTGTGTGTGTGTGTGTGCCTGGTGATCAGGGGATTACCTGCCCATGTTATTAAAAGTTTATTTGAGGTCAGGTGACTCTAAATAAACAACACATGCTGGATATTTTGTTTTGTCATGTTATTTGAGACACTGTGTTGTGCTCACTTGTCATTATCAAAGAAAACATTTAATACTGATCCTTTAAAATAATTGTATACATAATGTCATATCCAGACATGGGTCATTTGGAATATAAAATAAACAAATCTTTAGTTTTGTTTTTATTTTGAGTTTTTGTTGTCATCCAGTTTATACCAAAGGCACCTATTTAGGCCTATTTATGGAAAAGAAGGGAACGGTGCCAATATTTACCTCCTGCTGAAACACGTGGGGAGAAAGATTACCGCATTTACGTCATAAAAATAGAACGAGTGGGGAGAATGGCAACACTGTGAAGCGGAGGGCGGGGCGTGGAGTCCCTCAAGTTGCCCCTGATTGGTCAGAAACGATGGATTATAAACAACGATTGTGCTGTTTTAATTTTATTCTAAATAAAATGTCTATTCGTTATTTTCAGTGTCACTATTCAGGTGTAAATTACATTTAGACCAGACCACACTCTGCATGGTCATCTGTTACAGTTTACAGTTAATTTATTATCTGTTTTTTTTTATGCTATTTAACGTATTCCCATTTTATGCCATTAATTCTTTAAATAAAAATAAATGAATAAATACAAAACGTGTGATTTCAATGGAGGGTTCGGTGTTGTGAGCCATCGAGCGCCCCCTGGAGGAAAGAGAGTTAACGTCTTCTAAGAAACGGTGCTCATCAGCGAACATTAGCCACTCAAACACACCCACAAAAGTGTTGTCAACAAACGCAGAGGACTGTTAAACACGGACAAAGAAAGTCGGTAGGAGCTGAAGTCAGTGCATCTCCTGAACTCTCTGTCCCATCATGGCTCTATCAGGATCTCAAACACCGGACGATGCTTTGCACGGTAAGCCTGCATGTTTACATAACACTGCTTCATTGTTATGACCCGTGATATACCAATATGTGAGATATATATATATATATATATATATTTTTTTTTAAATTGTAATAATTTGGTTTCATACCTGTAGTATATAATTGTACATAAATTTAATTACAAATAAATTACACAATTATTATAATTTTAATGAATGCATGAAACATGAATGCATTTAAATACGATTTAAAAGTCACTTTAGACTCAATTATAAAAAATAACGATAAAATGAATTTAAAGTATATTTAACTTACTATGAATTTCTATTTTAAAATAACACAATCATATTTATTCAGTGTGTGACCACTGGTTGGTGTTACAGTACACATATATAACCTTATACTCTCTGTGTTTTTATTTTGCAGTGCCATTGTTTAGTCTGTATTGTTATGTAAATAGATTCCATGACTCGCCTGTTCTAAGCCAATTACTGTGAAGAGGGTTAACAACTCATAATTTGATCAGTGGCTTAAACTGTCCGCAGGGGAAAATGTGAGAACAATAGTGTTTGCAGAACACCCGTTCTACATAAAAAACAAATCCCTCTCAGGGAATACATTATCATTCATAAAACACACAAATACATGCGCATTCTCTCATTCATGCACAATTGGACATGCTCAGACTCCCAGCTTGGTATATGTAACACACGGCCCTCGTCTGTGGTTATGTCATAATTCCACATGCTGGAAAATCTGGGGCAATGGCACAATCCTTCCTCTCTCCACTGCACAACCCCTGTCTCTGAAAAATCACAGCAAAGTGACCACGAAGGGCGGAAGGAGAAAATGCTTGACACATGAGGAAAGATGACGAAGGTCAGGATTAGAAGGAAGAGAGAGAGAGAGAGAGAGAGAGAGAGAGAGAGAGAGAGAGAGAGAGAGAGAGAGAGAGAGAGAGAAGGTGACTGGCTAATCTCTGACAGAAATAAAATGCTTATGTAAGCAAGCTCTTGTGTTCATGTCAACAATCAGAGAGATGGAACAATAGAATAGGCCAATACCCTCTATTAATCCACACTGAGAAAAGAGACATCAGATTTTTGGAAACATCTCAAATTTAGTGATCCCAGCTCTTATCATTTTGAAGCCCTTAAAAACCATGAAAATAGACGCTGAAAAGAGCCAACCTCGAAAAATTGGAGAATGATGCACAAGCTCAGTATGTAATTGGTGAAAAAAGAGACTGAATTTCACTAGCAGCAAAGTACATCAATTCCTGCTGAAGAGTCGACCAAACAATTTACTCTCTCTCTCTCTCACACACACACACACACACACGTCTGGTGCGCTTTCTGGGGACTCGCCGTAGACATAATGTTTTTTATACTGTACAAACCGTATCCCCCTATACTGCCCCTACCCCTAAACCTAACCATCACACAACACTTTCTGCATTTTTACATTTTCAAAAGAACTCATTCTGTATGATTTATAAGCTTTTGTACCCATGGGGACCTCAGTTTAGGTCTCCACGGTGACACGAGTCCCCATGAGTCTGTGTGCATTCAGGTTTAAGTCCCCACCAGCCTAGACACACACACACACACACACACACACACACACACACACACACACACACACACACACACACACGTTTTACACAATTTGTTCTACTTTGTTAATTTTTCCTGCTCATATAAATGCTTTGGCAATACACTGTACAATTTGTCAGACCAGTAAAGCTAATTTGAATCTAATTGAATCGGACAGTAGAATGATATATACGCCACGCTAGATAGATAGACAGATAGAAGTGCATCCATTTTATAGTAACCTGAAGTCCATGTGGTTCAAATGTCCGTCAGGTTCTTGGGTGGAGCTGGAGGGTCTGGTGGCGTCTGCAAGTCAAACAGAAGGAGAATTAGGAGCACAGGGCACCACAGCCTCCTTCCTGCAGGGGGAGCTGGAGAGGATTCTGCTGGAAGCTCAGCTGGAGTGTGAGAGGAGTAGTCAAACAGAAAGGTGTGTGCCTGAAAGGCCTATTTAAGCTTGTAATGTATTTGCAAAGTTACTTATAGTCAGTAGAATGTCTGTTGGTGAAGCAACACAAAGTGTTAGCAGATATTAAACAGACAGTCTACTAATACTCTAATGCAGTGGTTCCCAACCACTTTCCCGGAGGCCCACCAACAGTCTCTCAATCAAACACACCTGACTCAGGTCATCCGCTCATTAGTAGTGACTCCAAAACCTGATGTGGGTGTGTCAGGCAAAATGTGCACTGCTGGTGGGCCTCCAGGAACATGGTTGGGAACCACTGCTCTAATGAGGGTTAGTTGCAAAGTTGCTTATAGTCAGTAGTAGAATGTTTAAAGTGATCTTCACTTTCAATGAAGAAAAAAGAAAATGCATCATTCACTTCAATGCTTGGTTTCTGACAGTTAATAAGCCTTGACGTGTAAAACCGTGTTGTTTTATCAGGTAAATGTCACATTGTTTTGTTACCTCTGTTGTGCTCTGCGTGTGAACATCTTCACCATAATTTTGGAGGCTTTTTCAAAAAGACATTATGAACATTTCTCATAAAATTCTTCCAAAACCAAAAGATGTGATCTGCTCCACATTCATTTCATAGCTCTTTACTCTTACTCTATGCCATAAATGAACTCATTTGTAATAATATCTCCTAAGACATCTTTTGTGAAACATCTGAGAAGTTAAGTTGATACCTAACTGAGAAACATACCTGAGAACTCCGTGTATTTGACAGAGAAATACTCCATCATACGACCAGCTCGTTTGGCCATGTTTAGCATGAGAATACAGTCAGAATGAATGAAATGGCATTAGACATCCCTTTTAATGGGATGACTTACTGACACTGACTTAAATCTGAAATTGCACTATTGTTACTATTGTTTGCACTATTTGCCATCGCCACTTTACCTCTATAATTCACTTTATCCACCTTTTTTTAATCTTTCTTCTGTTGTTGTCACTGTTAAACTTTTGTTGTTATTGTTATTGTTTTGTTGTTGTTAGGCACCTAGGGTCTGAGAGTCATAGAATTTCAATTCTCTGTATGTATGTACTGTACGTATGGCAGAATTGACAATAAAGCTGACTTTGACTTTGACTAATCATTTTGTAACAAACAACAACTACAAAAAAAAAACCAGTCAGCATGCAGTTCTTATAACACAGGT
The DNA here is from genome assembly GCA_018749465.1 of Paracanthobrama guichenoti. Taxonomy (NCBI): domain Eukaryota; kingdom Metazoa; phylum Chordata; class Actinopteri; order Cypriniformes; family Gobionidae; genus Paracanthobrama; species Paracanthobrama guichenoti. The sequence continues at coordinate 3,259,761 of CM031947.1, read as the reverse complement.
TTCCTCTCTGACTTCAGTCCTCCGCAGGTCGTGACCCCCAGAACATCTGGATCTCCCAAACCAGGCAGTGAGGGCAGCAGCAGCACAGACTGTGTTACCATACAGGTAACAGCACTGTTCAGTCTAGCTCAAACAACATCACCAGTAAATTAGTTACCTGAACCAATTACAACCAATGGTAATTGGCTTCATAGTTTTACATTTCCTCAAAAGTTTTTGATTAGTCACTCAATGATCAAGTTAAGAAAACCTCCCTTTATGTGTCTCATTTATGGCTGTAACAATTTACACTTGATTCTCAACTGTGACCACTGCATTTGCAATTCAGAGACCCGTTTCAAAGAACCAGTCGGAGACCCCCCAGAGGATACAAGATAGACAAAAACATTGTATGCAATGTTGTTTTGTTTAGCCTGGTTGTTTTGTTTAAGCAGCTGCACTGTTATTTCTTTTGATATATTGCATGTTCCATATTCACGCACATTTCTGGGGCCAGAATATGCTGGTGTTGATTTTTCAGGGGGAAAGAGTTAATAGTGTATTTATAAATGCATTCTATCTCTTTAACCAGAACTATTGTTACAAGTCAAGTGAAGTGTGGCCAAGTATGGGGACCCATACTTGGAATTTGTGCTCTGCATTTAACCCATCCAAGTGCACATACACCCAGAGCAGTGGGCAGCCATACTGAACCTTCCGACTCTCTAACCATTAGGCCACGACTGCCCCCCCATGACCGGAAGCAAAAACAGCATTCAATCTTCATCCCTCAGTCCCTCAGCTAAAATGAAAACCACCAGTAGGTGATGGCAAATCATTGTCTTAACAAGTTCAAAATGGCAGATTCGTTCAGGGACAAAGCAGAAGTGAGTCATTCATTAGAATGAATCATTAAAAAATGCAGATTCAATCATTAACAGAACTGAAACTGGTTTCGAGCGGAGGCTCTTTCTGTTGCGAGGCCTGTTTCAAGTGAAACAGGTGAAACAGCAAAGTCTGCGACTCCTGGTGACCCACAAATGGGTCATTTCTGTTTTGTTACGATAATAGAGAGAAGGTAAACAATAATGATGAATACAAACATAACTCCATAATCATGCATGATAGGATAGAAAAATAATAGGATGATGAACAGATAAAATATGCATGGTAAAAGAAATACAACCCAGACTTGCAATAAGGACAAACAAGTTTGGCCAGCCATGTCTTTTAAATATTTAAATATATGTACTATTGATAATTTTCAGTGCTTGATTTTAAGCACATTTTTCATTATTTTTGATTAAGGTCACCACTTGACTGTAACATGGACTGGTTCCTGAAGCAAAACCAGTTGAGAACCACTGATCTAATGCATGTAAATGATGCTCTCACACAGTCTCTGTCTGCTCTCTTTCTCTTTTAGTCGGATGAGAATGACAGGCGAGTGAGTGCTGAATGGGTGTGGGATTGGTCAAGTCGGCCAGAAAACCTCCCGCCCAAGTAAGGTTTACCTTTTAATTCATTCTTTGATTCATGTTAGTCTCTTCAGTTCACCTTCTAAAGTGATATAGGTGGTTGATGGTTAGTAATTAATACATGTATCAGGTTTAAATAGACCTGAGTTTGTGAGACAGTTTGTACAAATTGAATCCAAACCCTTTACTCTGGTCTTATGTATGAAAGTATTACATACAAATATGTATTGAAATTCATACTTCACCCTAAAATCCAAGTAAAAAGCCTATTTATGAGACCATTAAGCTTTTTTGAGTTGAATTTGTTTGCATTACATTTGCATTAATTAAAATATGCATTAAAAAAACAATATTAAGTACCCATTCAAAATGTTGGGGTCAACAATTTTTTTTTGAAATTTTTATTGCATTAAATTAAATTGACCAATGCATTAAAGTGGCTGTGAAGACATTTATAATCTTACAAAATATTTCTATTACAAATAAATGCTGTTCTTTTGAAATGTATGTTAATCAAATAATCCTCAGAAATCCATCAGTTCAGTAATATTTAGCAGCACAACAGTTTTCAATATTATTAATAAGAAATGTTTCTTTGAGCAGCAAATCAGCATATTAGAGAGAATTTCTGAAGGATCACGTGACACTGAAGACTGGAGAAAATTCAGGAATTATTATTTCACAATATTACTGTTTTACTGTATTTTTGATCAAATACATGCAGCCTTGTAAGAGAACGTTTTAAAACAATCTTGCCGACCCCAAACTTTTGAATGGTAGAAAGATTAGTAGAACATTACTTAATTTTATAGGTTTAGCAGAGCAAAAAACAGCCAGGAATAGATAATTAAAAAAAAATGTATTTGCTTAAAATTATGCTTATTAAGGACGTATATACGTCATTATGGAAGAAAATAAATGAGGTGCTCTTGTGTGCTGATGTGTCCTTTCAGAATAACGCTTCACAGATTGCCAGTTCTCGCTGTAGAGTGCTTGACCTCCACTAGCCCTGCATACCTCTGCTTAAATCTCAGAGAGGATCATTCAGTCGCCGCACAAAAATAGCTTGTGCGCCTCACCATGAGTCAGCGAATCTGAGTTGGCTCTCTAGAGGAGAAACTTCTTAATGCACATATCATTACAGATAAAACCTTGTCACAAAAACCTTTTGGATTGCAACCTTTAATGATGTAGGACTGCAGATTTTAGCAATAGAAACTTCTCCGATATCATGATATCAAAAACTTTGGAGAAAGCACAAAAAGCTTTACTTTGTCAATGTCAGTTTTCATGATGGTGCATATCTACGCACTGTGCAAATATAAATCTTGCTGCAACAAATGTTTCTAAGGTTATTTGAGATCAGTCTTTGGAAACAGAGCTGATGTAGAGTCATTTAAAATTTAAAACGCTCACATTAAATTTGATCGTTTTATCGATTAGTCATTGCAGCCTTTTATTGCATAAAAAAAATAATTACAAATGTTTAAATGCACTGTCTACTCCACTTTCATGCAACCAATGCAGCTTTGTGGTTTACCTTGGTTGCAAGATAAGAAAAGTGAGGTGCGATGTCAGTCTGTGATGTTTAAATGTCAAATGTCATTTCATCAAACGACAACTTCTTTGCACATTCTTGCATCCCTACTCTCCCACATTTGCATGCATGAGGTCCAGTCTGACTGCGTTATAGCAACAAGCTTTATTTGATAGGATAGACAAGATTTAAACCGGGATTACAATGCTGAATTTGGCTTAATCTGTTTTCAGAGAAATTAAGCTTAAAACACCTTCAGGGTCACACGGTGCACGCTTGTTAAATTCTCCAGCCTGTGATATTTATTTCAAAAGCATCTAATACAGGGGTGTTCAGGGCCACTGTCCTGCAGAGTTTAGCTCCAACGTACGTCAACACACCTGTGTGGAAGTTTCTAGTATGCCTAGTCAGAGATGGTTTTATTATTGGGAGGAATGAGGGTCCGTGGCTCTACCATAGAGCTTATTCACAGCAGCGCCATCTTCCCTTTTTTAACGGGAATGAAAGTGAGACCATGAGGGATAGACATTCATCGCTTCACTGGGGTTGTACTGTTATTTATTGTGTTTTTGGATTGTTCTGCTGACGAAACACTGTAAAAGTATCTTTTTCAAGAAATGTCCAGACAACATGAGCTGTGGAAAATATGTGATCTTTTGAAATGCCATTGAAAACACAGTAAGTCTATCCCTTACAAACTCGCTTTTCAGGTGCTGCTCTGAATAAGGTCTATTGGAGAGAGCGTAACAGCTAACTTGGATCACGTGTGTCTTGATAACCAATCACATTACAGCCTTGATGTCATTGATTTTCGATCAGTTTGGCGACAGACAATCACTGTTTGCGGAAACTATAGAAATGAACGAGAAGTGTCTTAAACTGAATCATACCTGTCACCGTACTGTGACTTCTCTTGTAAAACTGCATTTTTTTTCAGTGTAAACTCTTAAGAATAGATGTTTAAGAACAAACATGTTGAAGATTAGCCGATGGGCTGTCGATTCATTAAACAATAAGCTATTTCCTCACAAAAGGGGTTTATTCAGCAGAGGGAAGCCTCTCCTCTATTGGCATCCAAGTGACCTAGCTTGATTAGCTGGTTCAGGTGTGTTTAATTGGGGTTGGAGCTGAACTCTGTAGGACAGTGGTCCTTCAGGAGCAGGATTGGCCACTCCTGATCTAATACGTATAAGGGCTTTTCACACCTAGGCCATTCTAAACCCCGGGTAAATGGAATTGTGGGTTAGCTTGCTTCACGTTTCACGTTCATAATTTACCCAGGGTTAACAATATTAAAAATAAAACTATTCTTCACTCCAATTGACGTGTTTTCCGCTGCCATTTGACATTTCCCCACTCAAATGCTGAAATACTCTTTATACAACATTTGCTGTTTCCGTGACTGTTCAAAAACCATGTGAATATAAAGCATGCGATTTGGTTATCAAATGTAGCTGTAACATTCAAATGCCGAATCGTTTCACACTGTACACATTTTGGCCGTTTTGATCACAAGTGGATGACACTAAATACAGGTCTAAAAGGGGTCAAAAATGTTTTGAGTTTGTCCACTTTTGACCACTTCCAGAGGCAGTCAAAAACTCATTTGACTGGATTGCTTTCGTAGTGTAAACGTTCATGTGATCGAATGTGTTCAAACAGCCACAAAAGGCCATCTACTCTCCTCCTACTGACCTAATGCGGAAACATTATGGGAAGCACGCTAGCCAGACGGGATTTAAACTTTGACGGCTGGAGACACAAGTTTGGTTTGAAGATGAAAAACGTACCAAGCACAATGTTCTCTCAGCATTCCTGATTTCTAACACACACACTCACAGCGCCCGGCTGGTCTTGTGTCTGTCAGAGCAGAAATGAAAGCTGATGCTCTCCGTGTGTTTTTCCGCCATCTCCAGTCGCGTTCATATGTAAATTGTGTGAGCTTTATTTTGTCCATTAGATCAAAAGATCTGAAAAAGCTCATACATTCACCAGCCCATAGACCTCCCCTCAAAGAAATCAGGACAGAAGTGTTTGAAAGTGGACAAAAGAGACGGATTAAAACACCAGGTGTAAACGGGAACGTGTCTCCCTCGACTACTTGTGATCTGATCGACTAAAGAACATCTTAATACCAGTTTTGAATATTTGCATTTTTTTAAATTTTAAACAAAGAAATGTTGATGTAAAATTAATAAGAAATGTTCTAAGAAATAAGTTGTGCACAATTTCTATATGACTAATTGGATGTAATTAAATGCATTTGATCATGACATTGAACATGTGACTCTTTGTAAATATTGTTCTTCAAGATCTTGAAATATCATCCAAAGATTCAGAGAATCTGGAACAATCTCTGTGCGTAAAACCATACTGGATGCCCGTGATCTTCAGCTCTTAGACGGCACTGCATCACATACAGGAATGCTACTGTAATGGAAATCACAACATGGGCTCAGGAATACTTCCAGAAAACATTGTCGTGAACACAATCCACCGTGCCATTCGCCGCTGCCGGCTAAAACTCTATAGGTCAAAAAAGAAGCCATATCTAAACATGATCCAGAAGCGCAGGCGTTTTCTCTGGGCCAAGGCTCATTTAAAATGGACTGTGGCAAAGTGGAAAACTGTTCTGTGGTCAGACCAATCAACATTTGAAGTTCTTTTTGGAAAACTGGGACGCCATGTCATCCGGACTAAAGAGGACAAGGACAACCCAAGTTGTTGTCAGCGCTCAGTTCAGAAGCCTGCATCTCTGATGGGATGGGGTTCATGAGTGCGTGTGGCATGGGCAGCTTACACATCTGGAAAGGCACCATCAATGCTGAAAGGGATATCCAAGTTCTAGAACAACATATGCTCCCATCCAGACGGCATCTCTTTCAGGAAGACCTTGCATTTTCCAACATGACAATGCCAGACCACATACTGCATCAATTACAACATCATGGCTGCGTAGAAGAAGGATCCGGTACTGAAATGGCCAGCCTGCAGTCCAGATCTTTCACCCATAGAAAACATTTGGCGCATCATAAAGAGGAAGATGCCACAAAGAAGACCTAAGACAGTTGAGCAACTAGAAGCCTGTATTAGACAAGAATGGGACAACATTCCTATTCCTAAACTTGAGCAACTTGTCTCCTCAGTCCCCAGACGTTTGCAGACTGTTAGAAAAAGAAGAGGGGATGCCACACAGTGGGAAACATGGCCTTGTCCCAACTTTTTTGAGATGTGTTGATGCCATGAAATGTAAAATTTAAACTTATTTTTCCCTTAAAATGATAAATTCTCAGTTTAAACATTTGATATGTCATCTATGCTGTATTCTGAATAAAATATTGAAATTTGAAACTTCCACATCATTGCATTCTGTTTTTATTCACAATTTGTACAGTGTCCCAACTTTCTTGGAATCAGGTTTGTATTAAATAAAAAATAAAAAAAATGCTAAATAGACGGCACAGACTTCTATCTTCACTAGACATTTAGACTCCAGTGTATATATTGAACAAGCATTTTCGGTAAAGCTGCTTCGAAAACAATATGTATTGTGAAAAGAGTTATACAAATAAACTTTAAATTGAATATATTTATCTTCTCACATCTTCAGTGTCCCAAATCCATGTATACATATCAAGATTATATTGCTGAATGACCCTGATATCTCGCTCTCTCTCTTTAGGGAGTTTGTGTTTCATCACCCAAAGCAGTCAGGCTCTCTGAGCGTGAGGAAGACTGAGGTGATGAAGAGGGGTTTGTTTTCCTCAGATGTGCTCCTCATCCTCCTGCCCTCGCTGCTCGCCTCGCATGCTCTGACGCTGGGTCTGGGGTGAGGCAGTTTCTCATATCAATTTCATATCATATCCTAACTTCTAACATTTTCATTTTAATGTCATTGCAAATCAGCCACTGCACAGGAAGCAAGTGCGATCAAATTTTATCAAAACTGTGGCAATGATATTTATCTATGTACAAACAGTCCATATATATTTCCCTTTGTGCGTTTCAATATTTTACAGAATTAAAGCACTCTTTATTTGCATAAAAAAAGTGTAGGATTTTGTGGACGGTCATCTCATACAACCCCACTGAGGTCATGCTTTACTGCGAGTCTATGACTGTACCATGGATTTTAATGCAAAAGATGATTGCCATGTTTATAATGCATAAACATGCCATTTTCAATCCCAGCATAAGCCATATTTGCATTGAAAAATCACGAGTCAGCACTTCAAATTTAAATACACCATTAAGGACACGTTGTGCTCAAACATCCGAGTGCGCCATCCATAAGTGACAGCAATCTGTTTTTATTTGTTTCTGATTGGGAGGGTTTATGCATTTAAATGCAAGAGTGAATCTGCAAAGTGATTTGTGTGTATGTGAATGAAATGCAGGTGTTGCTCCTGAAAATGCAGTGATTGACATGCCGAGGTTTGGCTGAGAGACGGGGTTGTGATATACATACATGAGTGTTTTTACAAAATAGTTTTGCTAATGGAGAGAGTTATGATATTTGCTTCACTTTTCTTCACCTATCAACATTATTTTTTTCCTCTTCTGTGCTTTACTAAATTTAAATCTGGTGGGCGACAGCAAGTGAAAATTTGTCCATAAATGCGAGTGAAGGGATTTTGCAGGAAACATTTGAGAATGGAGCTCCATCATTTAATCTTTTCTTTTGCATCGCAGGAATGCATTTTATTCCGCCGCTCTGTCAAAACAATCAGTGTGTGCTTTGTTTTCCAAATTTTAAGTGGGTGATAAACCTCCAGTTATGATTCGTATGTAAATACATCTACTGTTTAGGGTCGATAAGATTTGTTAATGCTTTTGAAAGAAGTCTTTTCTGCTCACCAAGGCTGCATTTATTTGATTACATAAGTACAGAAAAAACTGTAATATTGTGAAATATTATTACAGTTAGAAATATGTTTTCTATGTGGATATATTTTAAAGTGTAATGTATTCCTGTGATCAAAGCTGAATTTTCAGCATCATTACTCGTCTTCAGTGTCACATGATCCTTCAGAAATCATTCTAATTTGAGGATTTGGAAACATATATGATGATCAACATTGAAAACAGTTGTGCTGTGTAATATTTTTTTGTGGAAACCATGACATTCCTTTCAGGATACTTTAAAGGCACAATATGTACGATTTTAGGATTAAAATATCCAAAAATCACTAGAACAGTGTTATATATATTTTGTTGACTTTTGTACTTGCATTATCCCAGATGTTTCCAAGAAGGTTCTATCTCTGGATTTAAACAATTTTAACCAGAACACGGACCGTGTCCGTGCGTTGCCTATCTATGTTACCCTCGTTTTCTGGTTTTATTTTGTTGAAATCATGGAAACACCAAAGACGCTTTAATATATTAAATTTTCTATTAGACAGGCGAGCAACTGTTTGGATACATTCATCAACAGTAAATGAATTATTGTGCAGTAATACAGCATTTTCTCCATCATACAATGTTTTAAAATTAATTTCATGCCATTTAGCAACACAAGCCATCCAGCATTTATTAATATGATATTCTAATATTGATCTAGCTCACTGCAGTGTGCAACAAGTGTCTCATAGCAGCTGAGTAACGTTATAACATAATTTTCAGCACACTCAAATGTATCTAAAATGATAAAACAGCACTGTGTAACCCCACATACGCAGGACCAGAAGAAGCGGAAGCGGCGACTGTGGCAGAATAAAAGCCCCGCTGCTGTCGAGCCGTGTGTCGCGCTCGTCTCTCATTAGCAATCGCTCCAGCGCCTCGTTCAGCTCCACAGCACTCGGCCCTGCTCTGCTTCATACAGTAATGTTAATAATCTCATCAATGAACATGATTTCTGTCCGATTCTTTTCCACTGGCTGTGAGGTGAAGACCACAACTCCCAAGAATCCGTGCTCGGTCTCGGCATTATCAAGCCACGCCTTTGTTTTGAAAAGGCGACGAAGTCTTTACTGTCACTTTTTACTGATTTTAATGTGTCTGTCCTTGCTGAATAAAAGTATGAATTACTTTTATCATACTGATCTCAAACTTTTAGTGTACACCGCTTAGATGAGGCTTCTCTGCCATCTTGGCTTTGTAAAAATGACTAGATCAAATGTAATCTTTGGCTCATGACGCTGTGAGTGTTTCCCTGCAGGGCCAGGGTCCCGTCACAGTCCCTGAGTCCCATATGTCTGTGTTTGCAATAAATCAGAAACAAATAAAAATGTTTGTGCTCAGACTCTCTAAAATGTATTGAGCTGAACAAATTACATTTTCGACTTCCATTTTCATTACAGGCATTGATGTTGCATAAAAAAGAACATAAATAAGAACTCAGATCCAATCTAAAAAAATGAGGAAAGATGACCGATTATCTCTTTCTGTCTATTTCTTTCTTTTTTTCTATCTTTCTCAGAATATACATAGGGAAACGGCTGGCATCCTCCTCCACCAGCACGCTGTGACATGTGACATTTGGCAGCTCACCGATTGGCTGAGACCGCTGCCGCTAGCACTGTAGCCCAATCAGGCCTCTTTTCTCCTCTTGTGATGGGCAACTGCCTCTTCTGCCACTGTCTGTCTCTGTCTGTCCCACCACAAAACGAGTCTGTCTGTCTCCAAAGGGGTCATATCGTGAGGAATCCAATTGTCCTTGATCTTTCCAGATAAAAGAGCCTGATGTATTATGACAATATGTTTCAGAATGATATACATTTCAGAGCTTTCAAGAAGAGCATTTATTGAAACGAAGCTACAAAAACAACTTGTTCTGTACTAAAAAAAGACATTTAGACCTTAAATGTATTTGAATTGCATATACAATTTCTTTCCATACGGTTTTAACAAAAACAACTATGAAACATTTTTAATGCAATGCATATTTTTCAGTCATACAGTCCGACAAGATTACTGATAAAAAACATGGCATAGTTTAGCATATATTTAATTTAATTTAAATAATATTTTCAAAATGCATTTATTCAAATTGCTTTGAATTAGCATAAATATGTTAATTGTGAAAATAATTAAATCCATTCAGTTAAAAGTATGAACATGGTTCAAATATGGCTAGCTGTGGAACAAGCAATATTCAATTAGTTACAATGTATGAGATTGAAACAAAATTGGTTTTATTGATGATAAATATGTAAACTTGGTTATGGTGTATTTAAAGCACATTTAATCTATTAGTACTATTAAAGAAATAAAAAAAAGCAAGTTTAACAGTTTGTTTATGTTAAAACTCTGTAGTCAAAATGGATGAAAATTTTATATGCAATTCGGATACACAAGTCTTAAATTTGGGCCTAACATGTCAAACTGATTAATTACATGGCTGACCAAATTTAGATATGAATTATTTGTTTGCTCAGAACAAGATGAAAATGTTCAGGCAAAGAACTTTGGTGCAAAAACATTAAACCAATAAACTTTAGCATTATATGTGGACCTATGATATGACCCCTTTGACTCCCTGTGCATCTTTTTAAGGCTTCACTGTCACTCTAAATCTTTTTGTAGTTGTTTCTCTTTTGTTATCCATAAAGGACTGGGTCCACATGTCGGGTGTTATACAGTTACAGAAATTTAACTGAAACCAACAGTGAGCAAGGAAAAAAATCTAATTCCAGATCAAATGCAATACATTCAGCTTGACAGGGTGTTTGTTTGGAGTATTTGTTGAGCAAATAATATATGATAAATCTTGTGTTGCACTATTGTGTTTGCGATATAGACTCATTCCATGATGTAATGTGAAGGCAACTGGAGCTCATAGTTTTTCTGGTCAGATTAATCTCGTTTGTAACGACTTGACCTCAATAAATGCCACTCTTACCACCTTCTGCTTGGTCTGCTATTTTACTTCAAACTAGTGAGGATTTCACCTTTAAAAATGATAGAATAGTACCTTGTTTTATTGAGCTTGTGCTGCATTGGAATACAGTGTAAATGCAATGGTAATATGTACATGGACTTGCTTTTAATCCGTGTCAAGATCTTAGGTTGAAATCCAAGGGGAGGTGTATAATTCTATTTTATGGGGTCACCTTGTGTTTATTTTTTTCACAATATTTAGTCACTCTTTCCCTGGTTCATTTCAAATTTCCTGTGATGTGAAGATAACAAAAGAGAGAAGCAAATAGGCCTATTCTATGCAAGTCAAATTTCATATCAGCTACACTCAAAAAAAAAAAAAAAAAAAAAAAAATGTTCTACCCAAATCCTGGATTGAGCCTTTTGGGTCATTTTGTGGGTTATTTTCAGTGTTTGGGTAGGTTTTGTGTTACCCAGATCCTGGGTCAGACATAACAACCCAGGGGTTGAGTTATTTATCGCGGGCTTTTTGTGACCTTTTCAGGAGAGAGCAGTGCGTGTCTTCGGTAAAATACAGGTTTGTATACATTTTATATTGTCTATAAATTCGTTATTTTGCTGTGTATGGTTTCATTTTATGCAAAGCGACATACAGGGGCGCGATGTGAGTCACCTAAATGTGTGTCGCGTTAGGCTTTTCACGATTTTATTCAAAAAGATCGAGAATATTTATGATTTTAAAACATGTTCTGTACACTGATTGTTTATGGACTCAGACACAGCATATTTTGGCTAAGAGTGTAAACACAGGGTGGGGGTCTGAAGTTAGAAGGTCCCCCGCTGAACATGACACAAGCTCCGGCACGAGATCCAGCGCCATCACGGTGGAAACTGAGACTGCTCCATTACACTTGAATTACTTCTAAAGGTTTAATTTATACTTCTAATATTTGTTAAACAAGCTTAAATGTAGGCAATATGTTTTAAAAATATGCTATGTAAAGTAAAATATAAGCAAACATAAATGATCATGCAAGCCAGTCATGTGGAGTATTTTTGAAAAGTTTAGAGGATTTAAGTTAATCCGAAAACATTAATGTAGTAAAAAAATGAGCTCGTATTATAGTAACAATGAATCAGCACATTATGCTGGGTTAATACAACAGAGGGTATGTTCTCCCTATATTTACCCAGTGAGTGTACCCATATGTCATATACTAGTATTTCTGATACCTTTTACTATTTTTAAAACTAGAACTAGACAAAACACTTAAGATGCATTCTCAAGAATAAAAAGTCCTAATATTGTATTAAAAATATTGTATTGTTTTAGGCTACTTCTCAGAATTTAACTAAGGATGTTTAAATATTTTGTAAAAGACATTTTTGTGACATGTAATGCAGGACATGAGGTTTGAGCATTACATTCCCTTCCTTATATGCCCTCTCATATGCTTAATAAAAAAAATAATAAATAAACGTTTATAAGAGGCACATGGAGAAATGTTTATGAAATGCGCAGTGGAATGCAGACAAAGGTTGTTTCAACCCATGTTTGGGTCAAATATGGACAAACCCAACCGTTGGGTATAAAATTGAATTGAAAAAATTAAACCAATGGTTAGGTTTTTCCATATTTGCCCCAAACATGGGTGGAAACACCCCTGCATTCTTTAGACTGCGGGAAAGGTAATGAATGGAAGCGAGCCTTTTGACTGGTGTTGTGCTCATATCACTAAAGTGTGATTCCCTGAATATGCACCAGAGGTCAGAAGTGCTCTAGTGTGCACTGCAGTACATATAGAGACACCAGCAGTTAATATGGGAGTTATGGCGAGGCTCTACAATTGCATTTTTTTTTTTAATTTTTTTTTTTTAAGGAGCAGTTGTGCTCCCATTTGAAAAATTTAGGAGCACCTTTTGATCTATGACAAAAAATTGACTTGCCCATTATTGGGACTCTCCAATGATTTTTATACTGTACAAACTGTATATTCTCTCCCCTTACTCTAAACCCTTCAACCTACCCATCACACAAAACTACAGGCAATTTTACATTTTCAAAAACTTATTGTGTATGATTTATAAGCTTGTTTCCTCATGGGGACCTCAGTTTAGGTCCTCACGGTAACACGAGTCCCCAAGAGTCTGTATGCGTTCAGGTTGAAGTCCCCGCCGCCGGGATAGAAAAACAGGAACACACACACGCGTTCAAGCTTCCGTGTTTAGCATATTTCATGTAGACTTTTGTAAGGAATCACTCCAAAGTCTTTTATTTTCTCTTTCTTTGTATCTGCCGTCAGACTACCTGAGACGTTGTTGCCATAACGTGTTGCTGTGGGTTGTCTTGCTTCAGACTTGACTGACAGACTGGCAGTTTCTAACCTTAAATCCACTTTTTTTTTTTTCCTTTTACGTTGCAATTACTCTATTGCACAAATAAAATACAAGAAGTTTATATCAGTAGTCCCATATTCATAATCGTGACCACAGTCTGTTCACAATGTCTACCGCTGTAACATGTGTACATCTACCAATGTCTTTTTACAGTGTGTGTGTATATGTATGTGTGTATGTTTGGGCCTATAAATATAATATTACTGTAGCAGTAGTAGTTATATTGGAGACACTCTGTATGATAGATGCCCCTTTTTACATTTGGGCCCCTGAGAATCATCCCACTTTATTGTACTTTAAGTGTCCACCAAGCAACAAGAAAATACAAGTATCAGATTGGTACTCGATTTCCATATTTAATATCTCAGATTGGCGGATCGGGTGGAAACCATAATGCTGATCAGGACATCCCAATTTTAAATATAACACTTTGCAATGCAATATTACAATGCAGAAATATGAAATGATAATGATATTCTATCTATCTATCTATCTATCTATCTATCTATCTATCTATCTATCTATCTATCTATCTATCTATCTATCTATCTATCTATCTATCTATCTATCTATCTATCTATCTATCTATCTATCTATCTATCTATCTATCTATCTATCTATCTATCTATCTATCTATCTATCTATCTATCGTCATGGTCTTTGTCATTGAATCATTCATTAAATCGATCTGTTCAAAAAGGAACGCCGCTGTGTTTCGCTTCAGAGGCACAACCGTTCTGTTCTGGCTTTTGGGACTAATAGAGCAAAAACAGACAATATTGAGTTTGTCTAAAATGTAGCTTAATAATATCATCTTAAACTGATACTGAACTGTCAATATCACATTAGCACACTGTAAACCCGAATAAGTTGGCAAAACGAAAAAAAAAATTGAGAAAGAAATTTAAAGTTTAAGTAAGCAGATTTTTATTTTGTAATCATACATTTTAATTGCTCTGAACTTGAAACATTTGAGTAAGCTAATTCATACAATTAACTTTAAAATATCATGCAATCTCAAATGTTTAGTAGTGGAAACTTTGCTATCTTTAACTAGCTAATTCACCTTTCTAATTGCTTTGGTAGCATTAGCATTAGCATAGCACTATGATATAGCAATATGATACATTTAACGTATATCTGTTGTCAAACCAAGTTCATGCTCCACTTGTCACCATGATGGGAACTAGAGCCCGACTGATATATCGGCGGGCCGATATCAGGCATTTTCCAAACTATCGGTATTGGAATTTATGATGGCCGATAAATTAATATTTAAAAACAATTAAACCACATTCCCGCTCAACCACATTATGAGTGTTGGCAGTTCATAGTTTGTCCACCAGAGGGCACTCTACAACATGCCGGTTGGCAACACCAGCTGATCCAGCCAGAGTCATGCTGCATGCGGCGAACATTCACAACTGAGATCATCTGTGAAGTGCATGGCGAGTTGGCAACTGTCACGAGACCTACATTGCTTGAATAACAGCTAAAAGAACATCCCCATCAGTTCTCTTAACTCAAATAAGCATGACAAAATTTGTGTCTGCCAAGTCCAGTTTTGCTGTTACATGTAAGCCAAGAGTGAAATGGAATTAGCTAGTAATTATGTTAGGTTGTTACAGTACACTCAAAAAAAAATAACTCATTGGACAAACTCAATTCAATTGAGGGCAGGTTTTCCATCCAATAAATATGTGTAGCCTCAACTCATAAAAAAACTAATTAATGCAATGAAATGTAATTGAGTTGGTCCAACTCAATTTTATTAAATGCAGCTTAAATGATATTTATATACTTATAACATGACTTTTTTTATACTTGTCAAACTTAAATTTAAAAAATTTAATTGGAAAATCAATTATAAGGAGTTTAATTTATCATCATACACAATGTATGAAGAAAAGAGCTGTCACTCCTGACATTAGCATAGATCACCGAGTGCCCACAGCCTAAGCACAGGCGTCACTCTTCAGCATAACGGTAACCACAAAATTAAAACACATTACAGAAACTCCTCCTAAATGTCCAACATAACTGACCTTTAAACACTAAATTAACTAACAACATCTTTCTCTTTACAGAAAAACACATAACACTTTAATCCCTAAATTTACTCTCCTAATGGAGTCCCTTGCAAATCATGCTGGGAACTACAGATCCACTGCCCAGTTAGTTATGTCAACACAAATATTTCATGTAGTTTTAACACAACTTAATTAAGTAAACTTCAGTTTTAAATATATTAGGTTGATTGAACACAATTAAATTAAGTTGTGACAAAATTAGATATGTTTAAATAAAGTGAACGGAATTGAAATGTGTCATATCTATGAAGGGCCTGAATCATTTATATAGTTGACTGACTGTCAGTTTAACTCAGACAATGTGACTGAATAAGATGTATTTCTTTAATAGCATGACAGTTTGGCAGCATGAGATGTATCATCTCTCCCCTGCCTGTTATCTTAAAGTATGTTTTACAATATTTTGCAGCATTTCTAAATTATGGCTTATCATAGACTTTAGATAACCACAAAGCTAGCTAATGTCATGGCTATCAGTGGAAGACCGCTAACATTAATGTGCTTGGAAATCACAACAAACTTATTCTGCCTAAATAAAGTAATGATTACTGTATTTTTAACTAGTATTTGTAGTTCCAGTCCCTGCATTGTAAAGTTAGGCACGTGAGGAGTGAACGGAAGTGTTTTTTGTTATTGTGTTTTCGTCCAAAGGACTTTAATATCTTAAGTTTGTATTTTTATACATTTTATTTATCCAAACTTTAATATATTTGTATGTTCCTCTGTTCTGTTGTGACAATAAAACAAACAAGTTTATTTTTAAACTGCAATATCATACAAACCCGATTCCAAAAAAGTTGGGAGACTGGACAAATTGTGAATAAAACAGGAATGCAATAATTTACAAATCTCATAAACTTATATTTTATTCACAGTAGAATATAGATAACATATCAAATGTTGAAAGGGAGACATTTTGAAATGTCATGCCAAATATTGGCTCATTTTGGATTTCATGAGAGCTACACATTCCAAAAAAGTTGGGACAGGTAGCAATAAGAGGCCGGAAAAGTTAAATGTACATATGAGGAACAGCTGGAGGACCAATTTGCAACTTATTAGGTCAATTGGCAACATGATTGGGTATAAAAAGAGCCTCTCAGAGTGGCAGTGTCTCTCAGAAGTCAAGATGGGCAGAGGATCACCAATTCCCCAATGCTGCGGCCAAACATACTGGAGCAATATCAGAAAGGAGTTTCTCAGAGAAACACTGCAAAGAGTTTGAAGTTATCATCATCTACAGTGCATAATATCATCCAAAGATTCAGAGAATCTGGAACAATCTCTGTCCGTAAGGGTCAAGGCCGGAAAACCATACTGGATGCCCGTGATCTTCGGCCCTTAGACGGCACTGCATCACATACAGGAATGCTACTGTAATGGAAATCACAACATGGGCTCAGGAATACTTCCAGAAAACATTGTCGGTGAACACAATCCACCGTGCCATTCGCCGCTGCCGGCTAAAACTCTATAGGTCAAAAAAGAAGCCATATCTAAACATGATCCAGAAGCGCAGGTGTTTTCTCTGGGCCAAGGCTCATTTAAAATGGACTGTGGCAAAGTGGAAAACTGTTCTGTGGTCAGACCAATCAAAATTTGAAGTTCTTTTTGGAAAACTGGGACACGTCATCCGGACTAAAGAGGACAAGGACAACCCAAGTTGTTGTCAGCGCTCAGTTCAGAAGCCTGCATCTCTGATGGGATGGGGTTCATGAGTGCGTGTGGCATGGGCAGCTTACACATCTGGAAAGGCACCATCAATGCTGAAAGGTATATCCAAGTTCTAGAACAACATATGCTCCCATCCAGACGTCGTCTCTTTCAGGGAAGACCTTGCATTTTCCAACATGACAATGCCAGACCACATACTGCATCAATTACAACATCATGGCTGCGTAGAAGAAGGATCCGGGCACTGAAATGGCCAGCCTGCAGTCCAGATCTTTCACCCATAGAAAACATTTGGCGCATCATAAAGAGGAAGATGCCACAAAGAAGACCTAAGACAGTTGAGCAACTAGAAGCCTGTATTAGACAAGAATGGGACAACATTCCTATTCCTAAACTTGAGCAACTTGTCTCCTCAGTCCCCAGACGTTTGCAGACTGTTAGAAAAAGAAGAGGGGATGCCACACAGTGGGAAACATGGCCTTGTCCCAACTTTTTTGAGATGTGTTGATGCCATGAAATGTAAAATTTAAACTTTATTTTTCCCTTAAAATTATACATTTTCTCAGTTTAAACATTTGATATGTCATCTATGCTGTATTCTGAATAAAATATTGAAATTTGAAACTTCCACATCATTGCATTCTGTTTTTATTCACAATTTGTACAGTGTCCCAACTTTTTTGGAATCGGGTTTGTATTTTAGAGAGGCTGAGGGATCATGAATAACTACAAACTACAACTAATGTAAGGGAAATCTGTTTAAGTTTTGTATTTTTTTATATATATTCTAAAATCACCAAATATTTGTATCGGTATGGGCCTTAAAAATCCTTTATCGGTCGGGCTCTAATGGAAACGTCTCGGTTACGTATGGTAACCCTCGTTCCCTGAAGGAGGGAACGGAGACGTATGTCGGACGTCACCGACGAACTGGGATCACTTCAGGGAGCCCCTATCAGCTTTGAGATATATTGCATCTCGCGCTCCGCCCTGCGCTGCTGGTATAAAGCGGAAGTGAAATGCAGCGCACGTTTTGTTTTTCACTGAGAAGCCGAACCAGTGACTTGGCCTGCAGTGATGGTACAGCAATTGTGGAGACGGGACTTACGTCTCCGTTCCCTCCTTCAGGGAACCTTTCAGTCGGTCACGTTCAACGTATGTCAGACGTCGCTAATGAATGGGGATCCCTTTGGAACACGCCACAGTTGCAACCACTTCCAGCGCCCTGCGAGAGCCCCTGAGACCCCGGCTGTTCACGCAGGGAGAGTCACAGCTGTTGTTCCGCAAGACCCACTCAGCAGATTATTGGATAACGCTGGGAAAGCATGCTCCAGGGGGCCGCCGCGGAAGCCACATCATGCCCGGAAGGAGTTACCATGTGGAGAATACACGTATGGACTGACCGTGGGCAGTGCAACATACGGAAGTCCCAGGGGTGGCTCCGGCCAATTTTAGGTGGGGGTCAACACCACTCTCTGCCTAGGGAAAGACATGGGCTCGCCGTAGGGAGCCTTTACCGTGGAGAATATACATATGGGACCACCGTGGGGGTCACAAAATATGGAACCCAGCCTAACACAAGTTCCACCAATGCATACGAGCGTTAGGCCTGGCGTCGGACGCTCCGCCACGTCTGACTGCCGAGGGTTGCGGAGGACTCGACAGGGTTCGCCATGCTGGGGAAGTCGACTGGAGCATATAAGCGCACGTATCTGTTCCAAGGGGAAGGGAGTGGCGCAGCAAGCCGAAACTTTAGAACGGGCACTTCGGTGTTACTGACTATGGGAAGTGAGCACACAGGAAGATACCGGCTCTACACATAGGCTATAGAACCTAGCGAACGTGTTGGGTGTCGCCCAGCCCGCAACTCTACAAATATCTGCCAGCGAGGTGCCACGAGCCAGCACCCAGGAAGAAGCTACACCCCTGGTGGAGTGGGCTCTTAACCCGAGCGGGCAGGGCATGTCTTGGGTTTCATACGCCAAGACGATGGCATCCACTATCCAGTGGGCCATCCTCTGCTTGGAGACAGCCTTTCCCTTCTGCTGGCCTCTGTAACAGACGAAGAGCTGCTCTGAGGTCCTGAAGCTTTGTGTTCTGTCCACGTAAGTCCGTAAAGCGCGGACGGGACAGAGAAAAGCCAGGGCTGGGTCTGCCGCTTCCGAGGGCAGCGCTAGCAGGTTCACCACCTGGTCCCGGAAGGGAGTGGTGGGAACCTTGGGCACATATCCAGGCCGGGGTCTCAGGATTACGTGAGAGTTACCAGGTCCGAATTCCAGGCATGATTCGTTGACTATCAAAAAAAAGCCGCCTCAGCGTGCTGAATGCCCAGGCACATGATACAGCGATTGTGACCATCAGCGGGTGACAGGGAACAACCACATCCAGAAACGCACGGGTGGAATGACATCTTGAAAAAGACACAGTGTCACACCCGTGTAGCTCTTTTGTGAGGAAAACGCTCTTTTAGTGCTGAAGCACCCAGGGGAAGACCGCGTCAACACACAGGAGAAGGTGCAGCCTGTGTGTGCACTCACTCAAAATGCTTCTCACACAAATAGATTGCTGTGAAAGCAGCAGTTTTGTATCTTGCAGTAGTGAGCGTGGTCACGCTGAATGTGCCGTCTCGCCAACACAGTGCCTTCCTCTGTCTCTCTCGGCTTCTTCTCAATTTCTCTTGTGATAGTCTTCATTGACGCTGTTCGGCTCCAAAGTGAATGACAAACGTGCGCTGCATTTCACTTCTGCTTTATACCCGCAGTGCGGGGCAGAGCGCGAGATGCAAATCTCGCACACCAATTCTCATTGGCCTGTTCTCTGTATCTTGAAGCTGATAGGGGCTCCCTGAAGTGATCCCAATTTGTCGGTGATGTCGAACGTGACCGACTGACATAAAAAATCAACATAACAAACTCTTCTAAACTAGTATAAAAAAAAACAAATAAAAAAAAAAAAAAACATTAAACACTACTAAATCTCCCACTTAACATTAATCTTGCGCACACACACACAAAAACACAATATAACACTTAATTTTGGCATTTTCTGTCCCTTTCGAGTGGCATGGAAAAGCATGCTGGGAAATAGAAATCCCAGCACAGTTTCAGTCTAAATTAAAAGAAACAAGTTCATAAAACTCAAAACAATGAAACACTTCAGATTACTTAAAAAAAACTCAAAAGAAAAAGAAAGTTCTAAATAGTCACAAATTAATTAGTTTGATCTAATTTGTTTAATTTGAGATGGCCCTACTCAAACCAATTCATTATTTTGAGCGTTAGGGTTTACAGTACAATTGTGCTGATATTCGGGAAAACATCTCTCTTGCTCATGTGAGATTGCTTATCTATATTATATATTTTACCTAAATAGGCTACGCAAAAACAATGTTCAATGTCTAGTCTTGAACATGGACGTCTTAAACGTGAACTTTTTCGTGCTTTCTCTGTTGACCGAAGGCATGGAAAGCAGTCAGTCACAATGTGAAACGTTACTGTTCTGATGTGTAAATGTCAGACTCTGTTTGTAGTTTGTAACTCTGATTGTATTATACAACTATCCATGAGCTGCGATTTTTTTTTTTTATTTTTTTTTTTTTTTTTTTTTTTTGCTGCCTTTTATGCGCAAAAATATTCTCTTTTCACAGTCGCCCGGACGCCCGCAATTATTTTCAATTACACTGTAGAGCCCTGTTGATGTTTGCCAAGACAAGCATCACTGTTACTGTAATCACTTGTGTTTGGGGTTAGTCATTTTGGGGTTGCTACAAACTAGCAACTGCATTATGGTGGTGAGTTTAAAAAAATATATATTTTCCCTATTTTCTCAGAAGCCAGAATTTTCCAACAGTATCATTTTCCTTCTCTCTTTCCTTTTTTTCTCTCTTTCTTTATTTTCTTCTGCCCCATTTTAACTTCGCACTTGTGATGGAAGGGTGGCGGAATTCAATTTCGTGCAGGAAAAATTAAGACAAAGAGACCGGAGTTTGTCTTGTCATTTTTGTAGAGGCACAGATTTAGATAAAGAGCGAGGAAAAACAACAGTGACGTATTGATCAAAGCCTGTCGGCCTCTTGTTCAGGAAATTGATCGTCAGGAATGGAAAGCTCTGGGAGATGACGGATGAAGGAGTAGAAGCTCTTGGCATGGGTAGCGTCTGCCTGCCTTCAAAGCCAATCTCTTCAGAAAGGCTTGAGTAACTGCAGAACCTGTCGCAACTATTGCTAGTAACTTTAAGAAACTCCTTGTGGATGAATCTCATGAGTATTTCACCCCACAGTTAAAGTCCCCATGAAATCAATATTAAAGTTTTTTTTGGCTTTTAGTATGAATATGTTAGTCTTACTGTTATCTATAAGCTAGTGTGCTCCAAAACAATGACACAATTCACATTTAGAAGATATAAGCATTTAAAACGTAGTCTCTCACTTCCGCCAATATGGATCAAGGATTTTGATGACATCACTCTGCACTTCAGCTTCTCATCAGATTTTCTGTCCAATCAAATGCTCTCTAGAATCTGAAGCCACGCCCCCTACATTATAAACATACGCTGAAGCTGCGGCTGAAATCTTGTTCACACATTTACTATTTTCTACATGGTGAATGACACATTGTGCACTATATAGGGCAGGGGTGTCCAACCCTGCTCCTGGAGGGCTACCGTCCTGCAGATTTCAGTTCCAACCCTGCTCCAACACACCTGTCTGTAATTATCAAGCAGCCCTGAACACCATGATTAGCTGGTTCAGGTGTGTTTGATTCAGGTTGGAGCTAAAATTTGCAGGGTGGTAGCCCTCCAGGACCAGGGTTGGACACCCCTGATATAGGGGATAGGGAATGATTCACACAGTGTAAATGTGCTTTTCATTGTGGTGAATGAAGTCTAGCTTCACATTAGTGTCATGTGAAGTGGCACAGCTCCGGTCCAGAGACACGATAGCACAGAGTGGATCATGTGATCGAGTCGACGCAGACCAGAAAATGTATCAGACCTGTTTGAATTCTGCACAGAATGCTGTATTTTAAAGCGATATGGAGGAGATTAGGAGGAGAAATGGTCAGAGATTAGGAAGAAACCGAGCTGTGATATAAACTAAACGCTACTGACTATTTTAAAAGGAGGAAGGAGCCGTTCAATATGCCCCGCCCTGTTTTCCTGTTTCAGTGGAAATTACATCAACACGTTGAGTAATGCTGTGCATTTCAAGGCACTTCAGTGGGACTTTAAAAGCTAAGGAATTTTATTTTCATAGAAAATATAGATATTCTCTTTAGGATATTTTCTTACATTGTGATTTTTTTTTTTTTTTTTTTTTGCTGTAATGCATCAGATATTTTACATGGAGTTCCCCAGATCAGTTGAATTCATTATGATGTATACATATTTTTATTTGCTTGAAATTTAATTGAAATTACATTAGAATGAGATTTGGTTTTGCTGCTTTTTTTTTCTTTCCAGAATTTCTCAATGCAAAACCAAAAAACGAAATGTTGATAGTTCTTTAATATAGTCTTTATTGTCTTTTATGTTAATCTAATTTCTTATTGCTTTTATTTGAGTAAAGTGACAATGGTTCTTCAGGAGGTGAGTATGTTAGTGAGTATTGCGTTCATAAGCTGAGGTCTGCTGAATGCATGTGTGTGTGTAAAGGAGGAGGGATTTTGTAGTTTGTGTGTCTATATGTTTGTGTGTGTATTTTCTTAGACTTTAGTTCTCTTTGTTCTTGGTGTCAGAACACATTACCTGTTCTCTAACCATGTGTTCACATCTATAACCATCACTAGGGGTGTGAAAAACACACACACACACACACACACACACTCTCACTCACTCACTCACTTCACATATTCAGCTGTTCTGAAAATAGATTATAACATGAAAGAATATAAGGGTGAATCTCACAGAACCTGTCCAGGATTTATTTCACCCCCTCAATTTAAAATTATTTTTTTTGTATTAATTAATAATAATATATATTATACACTCACCTAAAGGATTATTAGGAACACCATACTAATACTGTGTTTGACCCCCTTTCGCCTTCAGAACTGCCTTAATTCTACGTGGCATTGATTCAACAAGGTGCTGAAAGCATTCTTTAGAAATGTTGGCCCATATTGATAGGATAGCATCTTGCAGTTGATGGAGATTTGTGGGATGCACATCCAGGGCACGAAGCTCCCGTTCCACCACATCCCAAAGATGCTGTATTGGGTTGAGATCTGGTGACTGTGGGGGCCATTTTAGTACAGTGAACTCATTGTCATGTTCAAGAAACCAATTTGAAATGATTCGAGCTTTGTGACATGGTGCATTATCCTGCTGGAAGTAGCCATCAGAGAATGGGTACATGGTGGTCATAAAGGGATGGACATGGTAAGAAACAATGCTCAGGTAGGCCGTGGCATTTAAACGATGCCCAATTGGCACTAAGGGGCCTAAAGTGTGCCAAGAAAACATCCCCCACACCATTATACCACCACCACCAGCCTGCACAGTGGTAACAAGGCATGATGGATCCATGTTTTCATTCTGTTTACACCAAATTCTGACTCTATTTCGAGTCATTCTCGAATTCGAGACTCATCAGACCAGGCAACATTTTTCCAGTCTTCAACTGTCAAATTTTGGTGAGCTTGTGCAAATTGTAGCCTCTTTTTCCTATTTGTAGTGGAGATGAGTGGTACCCGGTGGGGTCTTCTGCTGTTGTAGCCCATCCGCCTCAAGGTTGTGCGTGTTGTGGCTTCACAAATGTTTTGCTGCATACCTCGGTTGTAACGAGTGGTTATTTCAGTCAAAGTTGCTCTTCTATCAGCTTGAATCACTCCTCTGACCTCTAGCATCGACAAGGCATTTTCGCTCACAGGACTGCTGCATACTGGATGTTTTTCCCTTTTCACATCATTCTTTGTAAACCCTAGAAATGGCTGTGCGTGAAAATCCCAGTAACTGAGCAGATTGTGGAATACTCAGACCGGCCCGTCTGGCACCAACAACCATGCCACGCTCAAAATTGCTTAAATCACCTTTCTTTCCCATTCTGACATTCAGTTTGGAGTTCAGGAGATTGTCTTGACCAGGACCACACCCCTAAATGCATTGAAGCAACTGCCATGTGATTGGTTGATTAGATAATTGCATTAATGAGAAATTTAACAGGTGTTCCTAATAATCCTTTAGGTGAGTGTATAAATATATCATATTTCTTATTAATTTATGCATTACTATTAATTGTTATTTAAACTGGAACATATGTATAAATAATTGTAGTATTTATTGCACTGACATCTTAATGCATTACAGTACCAGTAATGAGAATTTTGTGGAAAATATCCTTTTTAAGATGAAAATAATGCCAAAATCATCCTAAAACAGGCTTATAGAATATTTCACACCTTTGAAACATTTATTTCCCCTTGACCTGTAGTCCACTGTCATATTTTAGTTTTTTCCACCCTAAGCAGTTTTTAAGTTTAACTTCTAATAAGTTTTTACTAAAACGTATTGTCTATATGTCAGTGACCACTTATGATAGACTAATCTCTGTGTACTAGTTTAGTTCACAATGTCCTTCATGAGGATGAGTCAAATTTATTGAATGGGTGTTGATATGCAAATGTGGCTGGTCATATGTTAAAGGTCCTGTTTTGTATACCTTTCTGGAGTTTTATTTTAGGTGTTGATGTCGTTAAGAATATATATTTGTGGTATAAGTACCAAAAAACATTGCAATATATGTTTACAGCTCCTTTCTCAGAAATTCTGATAAGAACAGGTCGATTTTGGCCTGTCTAATTAATATTCACAAGCCTCTCTTTTGATTGGCCTGTTGTTTTGTGACAGACCAACCATAGGTAACAAGGGTCATGTATGCTGTAGCCTGCTGTGGCTTGGTAAATATAAACACCGGTAATGATGATCACTGCTGAGGGAAATGTTGTCCGGCCTTACATGTATGAGCCAGACTCGACGACGACAGGAGAGAACCAACCACCACCTCAAACGTGGTTACAACAAGATGTTTTAGATCAAGATGTTCTTCTTTCTTTCAGCATTATTGTAAGAGTAATATAATATCGTTACATCAATGCTGCACACAGAATTAACGGTCTCTAAACAGACTTTTTTGTTTGTTTGACAAATTCTGATTAAATCTCCAAAATATGTATGTTAATAGCTAGTTATACACTGAATTTGAAACACCTGTTTTATATTATGTAACGTTAGCAAACACCAATTGCAGTACGTAACTATTGCTTTCCTACTGATACAGTAAGTTGACGTGCTACAATTTATTTTACAAACCCGATTCCAAAAAAGTTGGGACACTGTACAAATTGTGAATAAAAAGAAATGCAATAATTTACAAATCTCATAAACTTATATTTTATTCACAATAGAATATAGATAACATATCAAATGTTGAAAGTGAGACATTTTGAAATGTCATGCCAAATATTGGCTCATTTTAGATTTCATGAGAGCTACACATTCCAAAAAAGTTGGGACAGGTAGCAATAAGAGGCCGGAAAAGTTAAATGTACATATAAGGAACAGCTGGAGGACCAATTTGCAACTTATTAGGTCAATTGGCAACATGATTGGGTATAAAAAGAGCCTCTCAGAGTGGCAGTGTCTCTCAGAAGTCAAGATGGGCAGAGGATCACCAATTCCCCAATGCTGCGGCCAAACATACTGGAGCAATATCAGAAAGGAGTTTCTCAGAGAAAAACTGCAAAGAGTTTAAAGTTATCATCATCTACAGTGCATAATATCATCCAAAGATTCAGAGAATCTGGAACAATCTCTGTGCGTAAGGGTCAAGGCCGGAAAACCATACTGGATGCCCGTGATCTTCGGCCCTTAGACGGCACTGCATCACATACAGGAATGCTACTGTAATGGAAATCACAACATGGGCTCAGGAATACTTCCAGAAAACATTGTCGGTGAACACAATCCACAGTGCCATTCGCCGCTGCCGGCTAAAACTCTATAGGTCAAAAAAGAAGCCATATCTAAACATGATCCAGAAGCGCAGGCGTTTTCTCTGGGCCAAGGCTCATTTAAAATGGACTGTGGCAAAGTGGAAAACTGTTCTGTGGTCAGACCAATCAAAATTTGAAGTTCTTTTTGGAAAACTGGGACGCCATGTCATCCGGACTAAAGAGGACAAGGACAACCCAAGTTGTTGTCAGCGCTCAGTTCAGAAGCCTGCATCTCTGCTGGGATGGGGTTCATGAGTGCGTGTGGCATGGGCAGCTTACACATCTGGAAAGGCACCATCAATGCTGAAAGGTATATCCAAGTTCTAGAACAACATATGCTCCCATCCAGACGTCGTCTCTTTCAGGGAAGACCTTGCATTTTCCAACATGACAATGCCAGACCACACACTGCATCAATTACAACATCATGGCTGTGTAGAAGAAGGATCCGGGCACTGAAATGGCCAGCCTGCAGTCCAGATCTTTCACCCATAGAAAACATTTGGCGCATCATAAAGAGGAAGATGCCACAAAGAAGACCTAAGACAGTTGAGCAACTAGAAGCCTGTATTAGACAAGAATGGGACAACATTCCTATTCCTAAACTTGAGCAACTTGTCTGCTCAGTCCCCAGACGTTTGCAGACTGTTAGAAAAAGAAGAGGGGATGCCACACAGTTTTTTGGGATGCGTTGATGCCATGAAATTTAAAATCAACTTATTTTTCCCTTAAAATGATACATTTTCTCAGTTTAAACATTTGATATGTCATCTATGTTGTATTCTGAATAAAATATTAAAATTTGAAACTTCCACATCATTGCATTCTGTTTTTATTCACAATTTGTACAGTGTCCCAACTTTTTTGTTATCGGGTTTGTACAATGTTACTTTTTTCTCGAAAGGTGTACTTGTGGTAACTGTGCAAGGATGCCTGAGGTAAACTTGTAAAACTATGAAATAATGTTTGTTACTGAAACTAGCAGCCGTGGGCGGGGCATGAGGAATGTGACGTCACATTCCTCAGAGTTTCAAAACGGCTTGTCTAATGAGACTGATTTGTTTTAATGGGGATTAAAAAAATGAGTGGGTGGATTTTCATCATTGTAGGGTGGGTGTGTTCACACACTGTCAACACACATTTATATCCAAACCTTGTAAAAGTGGATTTTGCATAATAGGTAACCTTTAACATTTATTTCTGAATGACCAGATTTTGTAGTTTACTTTTAAATGCCTATGTCAAGTCAAGTCACCTATAGCACTTTATACAGTACATATGGTTTCAAAGCAGCTCTAAAAAGACAACAGTAAACAGTCCTTATTAAGGTTGATTCAGTTCAATAACTGTGTAAAGTTAATCAATCATGGAATGAGTTCAAGCAGCTCTGGAGGAAACAGTGATGTCATTGTTCAGATCTCGTCCAATAGTGTCAGTGCATGCAAATCAATAATATTGCCGAATATTAAGTGTCCCCACCCAACTTAGCAAGCCAAAATGCGACAGTGGCGAGGAACCCAAACTCCATCGGTGACAAATGAAGAAAAAAAATGTTCTTTGAAAAATCCAGTTATCCATGCTATGCCCCCTTTTAAGCCACTACACTTTGAAAACATAATTATACTTGCTC
This sequence comes from Paracanthobrama guichenoti, assembly GCA_018749465.1. Lineage (NCBI taxonomy): Eukaryota > Metazoa > Chordata > Actinopteri > Cypriniformes > Gobionidae > Paracanthobrama > Paracanthobrama guichenoti. Next base: position 3,232,165 of record CM031947.1, on the reverse strand, counting down.
TTTAGTGGTAAAATGTCATCTGAATAGAGTGAATTGAAGGTGAAATACTGGCTCACGTATGTGTCTAGTCATCCTTTCTTCTCATTCATCACAGTTAGTGTCCAGATGTGACCTAGTGATACAGAGCCGTCGTACACACACTGAGATGATTGATTGGTCGACCTCTGTCCATGATAAAGGTGATATTTAGGATCTTTTCTTTTTACCGAGGCAAAAACATTCAGTATGATTTATGAAAGGAAATAAAAGACGCATCTTTGACTATAAACTACACCATTATCATGGCCATGAGAAACTGTCTATGGAATTATTGCTCTAGTTTGTGAGACCATTAAGAAGCTGAGAATGTTTTGAGTAATAAGTCAGTGTTGTATTATGTTCCCAGTATACTTGAGTGAAAGAAAACATACCTTTTTTGGAAAGTGACTCGAGTAAAAGTTTTGAGGAATTTAAATGTACTGCACTTTTATTTGTTTTTATGAGTTTTTTTATTTGGCAACAAGTGTTTTCTTTTTGTACAGACTTTAGAAATGTTTGAGTTGTGATTTAGTATAGCTAATAATAAATGTAATTCAGGTATTGTATAAATTATTGCCGTTTTCTAAAAGCATATAAGCCACTGGTGCATTAACACTTGTGCCATGCAAAATGAGTTTAGCATGGATAACTTTCTTTCTCTAATCAAAATGTTTCAAGTCATGTCAAATGTATATAGAGCTTTTCACAATACACATTGTTTCAAAGCAACTTTACAGAAAATCATGATGTTAAGGGATTAGTTCACTTGAAAATGCTAATTTTCTGATAATTTACGCACCCCCATGCCATCCAAGATGTCTTTCGTTCTTCAGTGGAAAATAAATTAAGTTTGTTGAGGAAAACATTCCAGGATTTTTCTCCACACAATTGACTTCAATGGCAACCAAAATGTTGAAGGTCCAAATCAATGCCGTTTCAAAGGAAGGGCTTCAGAGGCTCTGCACGATCCCAGCTGAGGAATAGGGTCTTATCTAGACAAACCATTGGCCATTTTTATAATAATAAAAAAAAAATGTATGTACTTTTTAACCTAAATTGCTCATCTTGCGCTGCTCTGCGGCGCTCCAGTGATTATGTAATCACGTCGGAAAGGTCATGCTAGACGTAGGCAGAAGTACCGCCCACGTGTTTGCAAAGCGCTTGTGTGAAGACTAATACAAACATCCTTTAGCAAAAAAAAAAAAAAAGGTTAAACAACGATTTTGAATTTTTTTTTGTACAAGCCGTTTGTATTAGTTTTTGCATGTTCGCTTGGGGCGGTACTTCCACCTAACGTCTAGCATGACCTTTCTGACATGATTGCACAATCCGTGGCACGTTGCAGAGCAGTGCAAGATGAGCAATTTAGGTTAAAAAGTATATACATTTTAATTTTTTCTTGAAAATGGACCCTATTCCTCGTCTGGGATCATGCATATATATATATACACTCACCTAAAGGATTATTAGGAACACCATACTAATACTGTGTTTGACCCCCTTTCGCCTTCAGAACTGCCTTAATTCTACGTGGCATTGATTCAACAAGGTGCTGAAAGCATTCTTTAGAAATGTTGGCCCATATTGATAGGATAGCATCTTGCAGTTGATGGAGATTTGTGGGATGCACATTGAGGGCACGAAGCTCCCGTTCCACCACATCCCAAAGATGCTCTATTGGGTTGAGATCTGGTGACTGTGGGGGCCATTTTAGTACAGTGAACTCATTGTCATGTTCAAGAAACCAATTTGAAATGATTCGTGCTTTGTGACATGGCTACTTCCAGCAGGATAATGCACCATCAGATAATGGGTACATGGTGGTCATAAAGGGATGGACATGGTCAGAAACAATGCTCAGGTAGGCCGTGGCATTTAAACGATGCCCAATTGGCACTAAGGGGCCTAAAATGTGCCAAGAAAACATCCCCCACACCATTACACCACCACCACCAGCCTGCACAGTGGTAACAAGGCATGATGGATCCATCATGTTTACGCCAAATTCTAACTCTACCATCTGAATGTCTCAACAGAAATCGAGACTCATCAGACCAGACAACATTTTTCCAGTCTTCAACTGTCCAATTTTGGTGAGCTTGTGCAAATTGTAGCCTCTTTTTCCTATTTGTAGTGGAGATGAGTGGTACCCGGTAGGTCTTCTGCTGTTGTAGCCCATCCACCTCAAGGTTGTGCGTGTTGTGGCTTCACAAATGCTTTGCTGCATACCTCGGTTGTAACTAGTGGTTATTTCAGTCAAAGTTGCTCTTCTATCAGCTTGAATCAGTCGGCCTATTCTCCTCTGACCTCTAGCATCAACAAGGCATTTTCACCCACGGGACTGCCGCATACTGGATGTTTTTCCCTTTTCACACCATTCTTTGTAAACCCTAGAAATGGTTGTGCGTGAAAATCCCAGTAACTGAGCATATTGTGAAATACTCAGACCGGCCCGTCTGGCACCAACAACCATGCCACGCTCAAAATTGCTTAAATCACCTTTCTTTCCCATTCTGACATTCAGTTTGGAGTTCAGGAGATTGTCTTGACCAGGACCACACCCCTAAATGCATTGAAGCAACTGCCATGTGATTGGTTGATTAGATAATTGCATTTATTTATATATATATATATATATATATATATATATATATATATATATATATATATATATATATATATATATATATATATATATATATATAATATATATATATATATATATATATAAACCAGATTCCAAAAAAAGTTGGGACACACTACAAATTGTGAATAAAAAGGAATGCAATAATTTACAAATCTCATAAACTTATATTTTATTCACAATAGAATATAGATAACATATCAAATGTTGAAAGTGACATTTTGAAATGTCATGCCAAATATTGGCTCATTTTGGATTTCATCAGAGATACACATTCCAAAAAAGTTGGGACAGGTAGCAATAAGAGGCCGGAAAAGTTAAATGTACATATAAGGAACAGCTGGAGGACCAATTTGCAACTTATTAGGTCAATTGGCAACATGATTGGGTATAAAAAGAGCCTCTCAGAGTGGCAGTGTCTCTCAGAAGTCAAGATGGGCAGAGGATCACCAATTCCCCCAATGCTGCGGCCAAACATACTGGAGCAATATCAGAAAGGAGTTTCTCAGAGAAAAACTGCAAAGAAAACTTTTCTTTTTGGAAAACTGGGACGCCATGTCATCCGGACTAAAGAGGACAAGGACAACCCAAGTTGTTATCAGCGCTCAGTTCAGAAGCCTGCATCTCTGATGGGATGGGGTTCATGAGTGCGTGTGGCATGGGCAGCTTACACATCTGGAAAGGCACCATCAATGCTGAAAGGTATATCCAAGTTCTAGAACAACATATGCTCCCATCCAGACGTCGTCTCTTTCAGGGAAGACCTTGCATTTTCCAACATGACAATGCCAGACCACATACTGCATCAATTACAACATCATGGCTGCGTAGAAGAAGGATCCGGGTACTGAAATGGCCAGCCTGCAGTCCAGATCTTTCACCCATAGAAAACATTTGGAGCATCATAAAGAGGAAGATGCCACAAAGAAGACCTAAGACAGTTGAGCAACTAGAAGCCTGTATTAGACAAGAATGGGACAACATTCCTATTCCTAAACTTGAGCAACTTGTCTCCTCAGTCCCCAGACGTTTGCAGACTGTTAGAAAAAGAAGAGGGGATGCCACACAGTGGGAAACATGGCCATGTCCCAACTTTTGAGATGTTGATGCCATGAAATTTAAAATCAACTTATTTTTCCCTTAAAATTATACATTTTCTCAGTTTAAACATTTAATATGTCATCTATGCTGTATTCTAAAAAAATGTATATGTATATACAACACACGTTATTTATACACAGATATTATATAAACAAACTTTTGTGTTGGATGCAATTAATCATGATTATTCGATTCGATTAATGAAATATATGTAAGGGTGGGTCGCCTACAGTGGTTCAGGCTGCAGGGTTGCTGAATGACTAAAGAAACATTATCAGCAAAATGGTAGAAAACTGTAAATTTCTCGTCTATAACCAACCACTGCTACTTATACCAACGACGAAAAATAAGCGCAGCTACAATAGCAAAATGTGTGGGAGAGCGTTGCTATAGTGTGACGATATTGTATTGCAATAGGTAACACTTCAAAGTCAATACAAAAATCAAAACTAGTTAGCACAGTATTTGTAATTGAAAAGATTTAATGACAAAATCTTGTTATGGTTACACTTAAAATAGTTACAAAATAGATGTATGAGATGATAAAAACTTATACCATTAATCATACCCAGCATAAATAAAATGTTACCTGAGGGATAGATGTTACCTGAGAGAGAGAGAGAGAGAGAGAGAGAGAGAGAGAGAGAGAGAGAGAGAGAGAGAAGAGAGAGAGAGAGAGAGAGAGAGAGAGAGAGAGAGAGAGAGAGGAGAGAGAGAGAGAAGAGAGCCAAAGAGAATAAAAGAGACAGAGCTACACAGTTACAGTCTTCTGTGACTGAAACCCAAATGTGAGACATTCAAACTGACCAATCAGACCGAACTTCCCCACTATACTAAAGGTGTGACACACATTTGGCCTACAGGCCTTCAGCATTTCTTTTGTCTTTAGGAATTCCAAATGGCCCTCCTGGAGAGAGATGGGGTTGACAACAGTACAGCAAATGTCTTTTTTCAATTTCAAATATCAAATATCTTTGATTATTTTCAATCCTACATATATTTATTAGAGCTTTCCTGTAAAATTGTTTAAAATAGGATTTGCTATATAGTATATACTGCTTTATGTGAGTACTGTAAGTAATTCATAATTTTATTTAATAATTCATTTATAAATTCTGTTATTTACTCATGCTTTTGTCATTCCAGATTTGACTTACTTTCTTTTGCAAAGCACAAAATAATATTTACATTAATAATACATTTTGAACTTCATGTTGACCTTCAAGTTAAGGTGGGTTATTCTGCAAAAAATCTCCTGAATTCCTTTGTTTGCTGCCATAGTGTGTTGTTTTAGATGACGCAGCCAATGAGATCATATTGAAGATTTTGAACTTTTGCTTGTCCTCTCAGGAGTGATGTACCAAAAAGAAGTCTCTTAAAATCACTGTTCTGTTTCTCAGACCTCTGAAGAGCCATAATCGCATGTGACGTAAATCAAGTCTTCTTGCCCGAGGCTCGTGTGTATCAGCTCAATACAGCAGGTGAGAGTTCTTTACGCCGAAATGAGGTTGTCTGAGTTACATCAGATAGGAGAGCGATAGAGCTAATGCTTTCATCAGGAGAAAAGATGACAGGGATGCTTTGGCTTCGGAGGTGCGGAAGAAAGAGTCGGGACGGAATAAAGGCATCATACTTTATGATCCCTCAGATGGGTTGACAGAGACAAAGTCAAAAGTTCTTCACAGACAGTCTGAAGTAAAAAGCCAAATAAACTTTAATCAATGCTTGTTGTGAGTCACGAAGGGCTCAAAGGGGCTTTAATTGGGGAAATATAGTGATTACCAGTTTATAAAAAGTTGTTAACAGTGAATGTAGTTATTTTTTTATTTGAAAAAAAGTATAACTTTTTTAGATAATAAAACATATATACACTACCTTCCAGAAGTGTATTTTTTTATTTATTTAGCAACAATGTTTCTGATGGATTTCTGATGCTGAATATTCAGCTTTGCATCTCAGGAATAGATTACATTTTAAAATATATTTAGCTAGAAAGCAGTTATTTTATATTGTAATAATATTTCACATAAAACGTAAATATTATGTAAAATGATAACCATGAAAGAAGTCTGTACTTGTCCACTATATGCTACAGAGCCCTAAAGGGACATAATGAAATGGGAGGTAAAATATATTTCGATGCTTTTTGCGTTCTCTTGCAAAAGTTTTGCATTCCCCAAGAAACTTTGCATATACTTGCAAAGAACTCAAAAGTATTACGAGCGAACACAGAGTTTCTCAGTGGAATGCAAAAGCATTGACATAATTTTTCATCACCAATATTCTATGTAATATTCTATGTCTTCTGAAGTCATCCGATAGCTTAGTGTGAGAAACAGGCTGAAATTTAATTTGTTTTTCCCCTCCACAATAGTCTTCAAATCTCGTTGTTAGTGTATGCTTAGATGTGTCATGTGAAAACACGTTTCACCAGGTTTGACGTTAGTGATGACATAACTGATCCTGCAAGTTTGAAATTGTGATAAGAATGAGGTGGTTGGATGGGGAGATTTTCAGTGAACTCAAAAGACTAATGCATGAGTCATACGGACTGTTTTTAGGATTCTTTTGTGGCCTTTTTTAGAGCTCAGCTGCGTCTATATTCATTCACTTGTATGAAAAAGAGCAGCGTAAATGTTCTGCCTTTTGTTTCCGCAGGAGAAAGAAACAAGTGCGGAGGGACGAGAGGGTGAGTAAATGATGACAGAATTGTCATTTTTTGGAAATATCCCTTTGTATGCCCTCACTTGGCCAAGACAGGAATGTCACCTTATGCTGCTGCAACCTCAACACATCTAATAAATATGCCACAGCTTTCTTCTTCATACCTTTATGCAGTCCTTCATTTACCCTTCATCTATTCTACATGCTCTACTGATTCCTGGTGGCTTTTTTCCTCCATGTGTTTTCCAGCACAACCACATGCTCCCAACTGATGACCCCTGATATCCTCCTGTCTGACCATCCTGCACTTCCCTCCCCCTCCTCTCTGCTCCTCCTCCTCATCATCATCATCATCAGCAGCAGCCGTCTGCCGTGTCTCTCCCTGTCCCTCCTGTGCATCTCCGGCATCCTCTGGTTTAATTAAATGGCCAGGCACGCACACACGCACACGCTCAAGCGCTGCTGATGATGATATACTCAGCCTTAAAGGGATAGTTCTCCAAATTCTGTCATTTACTCATTCCAAACTCACGTGCAGTTATTTTTTTGTGCAACACAAAAGGAGAAATTCTCAAGCAAACTCATGCATTAGATTCATAGTCTTCATGACTGTTGAAAAAGTATGTTCTATATAGTATGAATGTAATCCCGACATACTACATTTGTCATGTTGTCGTGACCTTTCGTGTCAGTTGCATAACTTCACTGCCATTCACACATCATTTCCCGTGGCCTCATGGGGTAGTAAAGTGTCCACTGGATGCACACTTTAGAGTCTCGCCAGAAGTTGTTGGTTATGCGGGTACATTTTGTGAATTCAGACATCTTTCTCTTTTCACATACTGTTTTTCGCATACTATTAGTAGTCAAGTATGTTATTTTGGACACAGCCATTCACTGTAAAAAAAGAAATTGTTGTTTAAACTTAAAGTGAGTGTTTGTGCTGCCTTCATTTTAAGTGTCGTCAACTTGAAATGTGAAGTGGTACTAAGTAACAACTTGGATATTTGAGTTGGCTAAACTTAAATTTTTAAGGTAATGCAATCACTTACTTTTTTAAGTTGATACTACAATTTTTTTGTGGAAATCAACTTTTGCAAATGTCCATTGTATTAACAAAAATTTTTAATTTCAATGAACTTCAAATTTTTACTTTAAGTTAAACAAACAATAATTTTTACAGTGTAATCTGACATATTTTTGTCAATAGTAGCTAAATTTAGGTTTCTATTCCTACAATGTTGCTGTTCTTAATAAAACTAAAACTATTAAAATCGTTTTTGTTAATTGAAGTTTTTGTTATCAAGCTATATATTAGTATTACAAAATACAAGTATTATTCTGAAAAACTTAAACTTAAAAAATAAAAATGTTTCCTTGGCAACTAACTGGATTTTATTTATTTATTTTTTCTTCTAAATGTGTCCTAAATTTACTACAAGTAAAACTAAAAATAAATTAAAGCTAAATACACTCACCTAAAGGATTATTAGGAACACCATACTAATACTGTGTTACCCTTTCGCCTTCAGAACTGCCTTAATTCTACGTGGCATTGATTCAACAAGGAGCTGAAAGCATTCTTTAGAAATGTTGGCCCATATTGATAGGATAGCATCTTGCAGTTGATGGAGATCTGTGGAATGCACATCCAGGGCACGAAGCTCCCGTTCCACCACATCCCAAAGATGCTGTATTGGGTTGAGATCTGGTGACTGTGGGGGCCATTTTAGTACAGTGAACTCATTGTCATGTTCAAGAAACCAATTTGAAATGATTCGAGCTTTGTGACATGGTGCATTATCCTGCTGGATAAAACGACTTAAACGATGCCCAATTGGCACTAAGTGTGCCAAGAAAACATCCCCCACACCATTATACCACCACCGCCAGCCTGCACAGTGGTAACAAGGCATGATGGATCCATGTTCTCATTCTGTTTACACCAAATTCTACTGGACTCTACCATCTGAATGTCTCGACAGAAATCAAGACTCATCAGACCAGGCAACATTTTTCCAGTCTTCAACTGTCCAATTTTGGTGAGCTTGTGCAAATTGTAGCCTCTTTTTCCTATTTGTAGTGGAGATGAGTGGTACCCGGTGGGGTCTTCTGCTGTTGTAGCCCATCCGCCTCAAGGTTGTGCGTGCTGTGGCTTCACAAATGCTTTGCTGCATACCTCGGTTGTAGCGAGTGGTTATTTCAGTCAAAGTTGCTCTTCTATCAGCTTGAATCAGTCGGCCCATTCTCCTCTGACCTCTAGCATCAACAAGGCATTTTCGCCCACATGACTGCCGCATACTGGATGTTTTTCCCTTTTCACACCATTCTTTGTAAACCATAGAAATGGTTGTGCATGAAAATCCCAGTAACTGAGCAGATTGTGAAATACAGATCGGACATTGTATGCCCAAGTTACAACAACTTCCTGTTTCATGACGAAACAACTTTGTGAGGCCGCCACGCACGCCCTTCAGAGAAAACTTCACAATTTGCCTTCGCAAAGGCCTTTAGATTAGACTGACCAAATATGATGTTAATCTGGTTAAATCTCTAGGTGGAGTTTGTTAAAGTACAACGTCTGGAAATGGCAAAAACTGCAATCATTTTGCAGAGAAAATTCAAAATATCTAATTTCCTGTTGGGTTTTCAGATTTTGCTCCCAGGGCCTTTTTTTTTGTTGTTGTAGGTATTGGGCTGTTACATGTGTCTACTGAATTTCATACGTGTACGTGAAACGTAGTGTGAATGGCGCTTAAATTAAATTTTGTAGGTGGCGCTATCGAGCCATTTTGCCACGCCTAATTCTGAAACCCATATCAGACGTACATTTTCACCACTTCTGACGCGTGTGCAAAGTTGCATGAGTTTTTGAGCGTTTAGGCCCTTGAAAATGCGATTCATTTAGGAGAAGAATAATAGACCAAGCGATTCCAATAGGGTCCTCACACCATCTGTGCTCGGGCTCTAATGACAAAAGCACATAAAAATGTAATACAACTTAAGCTAAAATAAAAATGAAAACTGAAAATATAAATATAAAAGCTAATTCAAAATATTGCTAATTGAATATTATATTAATAATAGTAAAGCTAAGTTAAATATCACAATATCACACAAGTCATATGTTGCTTTTTGACAGATGATCTGTTGCATAAAAAAGGGTGATGAGAATATTCTTTGAAATTTCTTCTTTTGTGCTCCAGTGATTCAGGTTTGGAACAACATGAGTGTGAGTAAATAACGAGCTTTTCCTTTAAGCCGAAACAGTGGATGGAGAGGAGAGAGAGGGTTGAATACAGAGGAGTCTAACCCTTCTGTTTATTCGCTGCCTTTAGGTCTGCGCGTGTGCTTACTCCCATCACTCCCTCCCTTTCCCATTGGCTGCTTCCTTCTCCCACACACGGCTATGGACACACACACACACACACACTGGCTCTGAGCTCAGACACCAGAGTTGACGTTCTTGAGCGGAGGTCGAGAGAGGGACAGATGGGATCCATACACACACCGGAAAGAAGCACACGGCGCTCCGTGCAGCATTGATCGTGACCAAGACCTCGAGAAGAGGCTCTCTTGCGTGGAAAAGAGAAGAGAGTAAGAATCAGTGACAGTGAGACGGAGGAAAGAAGATGCCATGGAATGAGCAGGATGGGATTGAGAAGCCTGGGCATCACACAAGCTTCCTGAAGACAGCAAGAAGATATTTTTCTCTTCGTCAGCGCTTCTGAAACGGACCATCTCGAGAGTTTTCGGGGCATTCGTGTTCGGATCGAACGGGAAGTTTCTGGTGAGTAACTTTCACTCATGCATAAAGGACAGTTTCTGAATGCCTTGCATGGATTGGTCCGGTCTTTTAGTCTCCAAAGGGAAGGGTGCCATGCTTTATGATTTGATTAGTCCACTTGTGCAAAAGTCAGAGGAGGAACGAATGAGCATCTGTGCTCTACTAAAATGATGAGATCGCACGAATGGGAAGACAAAACAGCACAGTCAGATCTTCAGCCTCCACACACACACACACACACACACACACACACACACACACACACACACACACACACATACCCACACTTGCATTCATGCTGACACATACTATAATAAACATGAAAGCACACACAGTTTTTGAGATGGTTCTGTTGGGTCAGATGAGAAACAACATGAAAGTCAGGCTGCTTTGAGGAAAAACTGGTGTCCAATTGTACTAAATTTGCCAGATTCAAAGGACAGTGTGAGTCAGTGTGTGTGTGATGAATAACAGAATGAAAGTGTAGAGGTCATTGCAGATTCTCAGCTGTATGGTGTAGTGTATGTGGTAGTTGGTTTAGGTAAACAGATGTGTTGACTTTTATGTTAAACAGTCAATGACAAGCTAATTGAGGCACTTGCCTGGCTGTAAATAATATTTACTGGCGGTGAAACTGTATTTCGCTTTATGCACCATTCAAAAGTTTGAGGTTTTTATCATTTTTTTAAAAGAAATTCATATTTTTATTTAGCAAAGATACATTTAATATATCAAAAGTGACTGTAAAGACATTTATAATATTCATATTATAAAGACATTTATAATTTCATATAAATGATTCCCATTCATCAAAGAATCCTGAAAAATATGTATCACAGTTTTCACTAAAATTTGAAGCAACATTGATAATAATCAAAGATTTGAGCATCAAATCCTCATATTAGAATGATTTCTGAAGGATCATGTGACACTGAAGACTGGAGTAATGATGCTGAAAATTCACAGTATTTTCAAATAGAAAACGCATTTAAAATGTAATTAATATTTCACTTTACTGTATTTTTGATCAAATAAATGCAGTCTTAAGAGAATAAGAGACTTCTTTTAAAAACATTAAAAATCTTACTGACCCCAAACTTGTCCCTACAATATATAGATTTGTCCCTTTAACAAATTTGTACAGCTGTTTTTCCGCATAGGTCATTGTGTCACTCGCAGCATCATGCATTATGCATGATGAAGCTGACGAAAGTCACTTTTGTCAGAATAAAAAAAAAAAAAAATGAAAATGAGGGTTAGATTTTCATTGTGCTGTATGTTGCTATTTTAATATTTTCTTACGATGTTTGCATCTCTTTAAATCACTCACTTCTTACATTAATATGTTGCATTATGCAAAAAGTTTTCCTGGTTTGCCTTTATCCATTGGGAATTGATGGGCGTGACATTAGAGGCAAACATTGAATTTATTTGTAATAACATGCACCAATGAATCATGCACAGGAGGGTTTAAGGTCTTAAGAAATGAAATGTGGTTAATGCTGATTTCATAATTTTGGTCTGTTCATTTAGATTTTTAATCTTCATGTTGTGCTTCCAAAAACAGCAGTGAGATTCACAAACTAGCTTTCCATTAACCATTAAGCCGGTGTAATGCATGCACTGTCAGACGCTGTTTGTGTCACTCATTCACTTTCTGTCCGCTGTGTCACTCCTTCTCCGCATTCATTTTCATCTCGCCGTGAAGTTCCTTTCTCCCGGAGATCATATCACATCAGCACTCGGGATGCACTTTTGGCTTCCAACCAGACACTTAACCTTCCTTATCCTCCTCAAACCTTCCACCCCAATTATCGTTTTCTCGCTGTTTCATTGCGTCCACGCTTCTAGACTTAGCCAAAACTGTGGATCTTCACTCTAGGGTCCTCGTGTGAATGAGCTCTGGAGGTGATGGTTTGGAGTTGATTATGGTCATTTTAAAAAGAGATTCCCAGCAATTAGCCAGCTGGGCTCGGCGCGTGCTGGACGCTGGTCATTACTGTCTGCGGCCCAATGGGTGGAACCAGCTCGATTTAGGTGCCAAATGAAGCGCTTGGGAAGAGTATGTTCATCTAATCCCACCAATCAAAACATTAAGGATACGTAAACAGCCGTTTACCCTAATAGTCAGGGTTTGACTGGTTAGTGTGGGCCATTAGACCCTGCTGGTAGATGGTGTAGCTACATCTTCACTTCACTTCAAACCGTCTTTATCAATGTTTTAATTTTGTTTTCCAGGACAAAAATAAAAAGATATGGTCACACTTTAGTTTATCCTATTCTCACTATTAACTAACTATTAACTACGACTTTTGCCTCAGTAAACTCCTAATTACTGCTTATTAATAGTTAGTAAGGTAGTTGTTAAGTTTAGATATTGGGTGGATTAAGGATGTAGAATATGGTCACGCAGAATAAGGCATTATATGTGCTTTATTAGTACTAATAAACCAATATCCTAGTATTATGCACACTAATACGCATGAATAGTTCATAGTGAGAATTGGACCCTAAACTAAAGTGTTACCAAATATTTAGATGTTTTTCTTTTAGAAGCAACATTTTGTAAGATTAAACTTTAGAATAACGTTTAGAATAGTTTATTTTTCTTACTTCATTGACAGTTTTTTTTTTCAAGCCTTAATATCTTATGCAATTTTGTGTTTCAAAGTAAAAGCATCTCTTTTAAGTACATTTATTTTTTTAATGGAAACTGAGAAAATTACTAAATAATTACTAAATAAATTTGATAGTCATTCAAAAGTACTTTCTTCCAAGCAAATCTTTCTTAAATCGCAAATATTGCTGATGTTTTTAATGTTTATTTTTGACTGAGTGTTTTTAAAATAATTTATTTTCAAATATTAAACATTTTATAGTTTTGTATCTTCCACATTAGTTATTCAAATAATATTAATTATTAGAATTAATTCACTAATATAAATATGCTGTGTGTATTTATGTATATGTATGTGTGTATATATATGTGTGTGTGTGTGTGTGTGTATATATGTATATATATATATACACATATATACACACACACACACACACACACACACACACACACACACACACACACACACACACACACACACACACACACACACACACACACACACACACACACTCACCTAAAGGATTATTAGGAACACCTGTTTGAACACATGCAATTATCTAATCAACCAATCACATGGCAGTTGCTTCACTGCATTTAGGGGTGTGGTCCTGGTCAAGACAATCTCCTGAACTCCAAACTGAATGTCAGAATGGGAAAGAAAGGTGATTTAAGCAATTTTGAGCGTGGCATGGTTGTTGGTGCCAGACGGGCCGGTCTGAGTATTTCACAATCTGCTCAGTTACTGGGATTTTCACGCACAACCATTTCTAGGGTTTACAAAGAATGGTGTGAAAAGGGACAAACATCCAGTATGCGGCAGTCCTGTGGGCGAAAATGCCTTGTTGATGCTAGAGGTCAGAGGACAATGGGCCGACTGATTCAAGCTGATAGAAGAGCAACTTTGACTGAAATAACCACTCGTTACAACCGAGGTATGCAGCAAAGCATTTGTGAAGCCACAACACGCACAACCTTGAGGCGGATGGGCTACAACAGCAGAAGACCCACCGGGTACCACTCATCTCCACTACAAATAGGAAAAAGAGGCTACAATTTGCACAAGCTCACCAAAATTGGACAGTTGAAGACCGGAAAAATGTTGCCTGGTCTGATGAGTCTCGATTTCTGTTGAGACATTCAGATGGTAGAGTCAGAATTTGGCTTAAACAGAATGAGAACATGGATCCATCATGCCTTGTTACCACTGTGCAGGCTGGCGGTGGTGGTGTAATGGTGTGGGGGATGTTTTCTTGGCACACTTTAGGCTCCTTAGTGCCAATTGGGCATCGTTTAAATGCCACGGCCTACCTGAGCATTGTTTCTGACCATGTCCATCCTTTTATGACCACCATGTACCCATTCTCTGATGGCTACTTCCAGCAGGATAATGCACCATGTCACAAAGCTCGAATCATTTCAAATCGGTTTCTTGAACATGACAATGAGTTCACTGTACTAAAATGGCCCCCACAGTCACCAGATCTCAACCCAATAGAGCATCTTTGGGATGTGGTGGAACGGGAGCTTCGTGCCCTGGATGTGCATCCCACAAATCTCCATCAACTGCAAGATGCTATCCTATCAATATGGGCCAACATTTCTAAAGAATGCTTTCAGCACCTTGTTGAATCAATGCCAAGTAGAATTAAGGCAGTTCTGAAGGCGAAAGGGGGTCAAACACAGTATTAGTATGGTGTTCCTAATAATCCTTCAGGTGAGTGTGTGTATATATATGTATATACACACATACATATACATAAATACACACAGTATATTTATATTAGTGAGTTAATTATAATATTTAATATTATTTTAATAACTAACGTGGTTGATACAAAACTATAAAATGTTTAATTTATATATATATATATATATATATACACATATACATACATACATACATATACATGTATGTCAATAAACAATTAATTATGTTTTTATGTAGTAAAGGATTTGAGCTCCATTCTTTCGGTTAAATGTGACAATTTGTCAATGAGGCAGTATTTATTTGTTCCAGGCTTAGTCACAGTAAAATATGCATTTCAAATGCCCATCTGTAGTTTAACCAGCTCGTCTCATTGCTGATTCTAATCAGTAGCACTGTTGTTGTGACACAGGCCTAAGCATTTAGCCACCCAATGCATTTTTAATTATTTGTGCATGATATTTTCACCCTTAATCTTTAATGCTGCTGCAGTCCTGCTGAGTGACAGATCTGTTCCTGGTAGCACATGCACATCAAGGAGATTCCATGTGCTTGCTTTCATCTGGAGCTTCTGCTAAACAACACTGAGACGTTTCCTGGCGGATGTTAGAACGACATTCAGAAGGTGCTTTCATGATGCGCATGATTGAGAGTATGTGAATTGGCCATTTTTTCCTAATGTTTGTCCACAAAACAGAGCTGAAATGTAATGCATTGCTCTCAAGTTGAATTGCTCAGTCACAGTCGTCTCATTGTTGCATGCGTGTTTACTGCGACTCTTTTGCAGCGCAAGGATGGTCAGGTTAGGCATTCGAGGGGTTTTAAACACTTTGCTGCTTGTCTTGAGCCCAGAAAATGCTGGTCAGTGTTAGTATTATTTATATACTATTATAGCATATATAATTTTTATCTATAATATTTTGACTTAGTTTTATATTTTCATTTGACAGTTTTAGTAGTCTATTTAGCATTAATATTTCTTGCTTTAGTAATTTTAGCACTTCAACTTTAAACTTATTTTATTTCAGTTAGTTGTCATTTGTAATATTTGTTATGTATTTTATTTTATCTCAGCTTTATTTCAGTTAACAAAAGGATTTATATATATATATATATATATATATATATATATATATATTTTTTTAGTTAACAATAACAACACTGGTGCTGGTTTGGTTCTTATCTTGCATGTACAGTATGTATGTTTTTCTCATACATAACCTTTGCAGAATCTGTAAGATTGTTTTTTTTTTTGATAAAGCTATTTGGTGTAACAGATATTTCAGAAGACAAAATAACAGAATTTACAAAAAGTATCCTCACACACCTCGCTTCTTAATATCACGTTTCCTCCTTGAACATCAATGACTGTTCGTCCTTTTGTGATTAATCGAGTCCTCGTTTGTTCTGCCCACTGTTCTTGACAAATACCCTGTAATTTTGCTGGTTTCGCGGCTTGCTTTTCACATTCAAATTCTCAACCATAGTGGCTCAGTTATGTCAAGATCCTGCTTTGCCACTCCAGACATCTGAGGGACTCATTCATAACAACCACGAAAGCCTGCAAGCAATCGCTGATGCTCAAAGCATGTGTGCTTAACAGGATGATGTGTTCATTTTAATTTAGTCTTGTATAATATTTTTTTAATACCTGATGTTTAGATCAGCTTCCTCAGGGCACCACTAAAAGGAAAAAAAAGGAAAACAACCCTAATTTTTACAGATTCTGCAAGGAATATGTAACCTGAGCTGGTAAAGCAGGTTAACCTTGTCTTTTCAGCAGGGATAACATTTCATTGAGCAATGAGATGTAGTGAGTTCTCCATCTTCATTTATATATAGATTTATATAAACCTTCATATATGTATAGAATTTACAGCTTCCTCCAAAATAATGTCCATGTCCTTTGAATAAACCCTTGAGATCACACACGACAAACAGCCAGCGAGACAATATCATGCATCAGTAGTTTAACATCATGAAAAATGAGCCAAATACTGATTCAACCAGGCAGTATTTATGGATTATGTAACTTCATGCATTTGCTAACATGCCATGACATAGCACATTAATACACAGCAGATGAACTGCACTGGGTGAGAAGACTGCTGAAGAATTAGCTTGTAAATTTCTTCATAAATATTATTGCTTTAAATTGTCATTTAGGGAATTTGACTACAGTAATGCTGTTTTGTTGAGATTTATTAGTTAATCAATCACGCTGTGGTGCACAAACTGTCCTTTCTGACAGCTGATCTTTAGTGACTGCAAATCATCAGCTTATCTTTGCGCTCAATTGTCAGTCTATATGCAAACATCTTATATTTTCATGTTTTTAAAGCAAACAGAAGCTACATGCTTGAAGCATGTGAATAAACCTCACTGGTTCTTGCTGAAGCTCAAACGTGCTGCGTAACACGAGAATGAACCTCATTGGTTCTCGCTGAAGCTCAAACGTGCTGCATAACACGAGAACGAACCTCATTGGTTCTCGCTGAAGCTCAAACGTGCTGCGTAATAGAATGAACCTCATTGGTTCTCGCTGAAGCTCAAACGTGCTGCGTAACACGAGAATGAACCTCATTGGTTCTCGCTGAAGCTCAAACGTGCTGCGTAACACAGAATGAACCTCATTGGTTCTCGCTGAAGCTCAAACGTGCTGCGTAACACAGAATGAACCTCACTGGTTCTCGCAGAAGCTCAAACGTGCTGCGTAACACAGAATGAACCTCATTGGTTCTTGCTGAAGCTCAAACCTGCTGTGTAACACGAGAATGAACCTCATTGGTTCTCGCTGAAGCTCAAACGTGCTGCGTAACAGGAGAATGAACCTAATTGGTTCTTGCTAAAGCTCAAACGTGCTGCGTAACACGAGAATGAACCTCACAAGAATTAACCTCATTGGTTCTCGCTGAAGCGCAAACGTGCTGCGTAACACAGAATGAACCTCATTGGTTCTCGCTGAAGCGCAAACGTGCTGCGTAACACAGAATGAACCTCATTGGTTCTCGCTGAAGCGCAAACGTGCTGCGTAACACAGAATGAACCTCATTGGTTCTCGCTGAAGCTCAAACGTGCCGTGTAAAACGAGAATAAACCTCATTGGTTCTCGCTGAAGCTCAAACGTGCCGCGTAACACGAGAATGAACCTCATTGGTTCTCGCTGAAGCTCAAACGTGCTGCGTAACACGAGAATGAACCTCATTGGTTCTCGCTGAAGCTCAAACGTGCTGCGTAACACGAGAATGAACCTCATTGGTTCTCGCTGAAGCTCAAACGTGATGCGTAACACGAGAATGAACCTCATTGGTTCTCGCTGAAGCTCAAACGCAAGGCGTAACATGAGAATGAACCTCACTGGTTCTCGCTGAAGCTCAAACGTGCTGCGTAACATGAGAATGAACCTCACTGGTTCTCGCTGAAGCTCAAACGTGCTGCGTAACATGAGAATGAACCTCACTGGTTCTCGCTGAAGCTCAAACGTGCTGCGTAACACGAGAATTAACCTCATTGGCTCTCGAGCTTCAAGCAAGCATGCTTGAGATTCCATGACCATATTTGATTGCAGTATTATTTTCTGATCAATGTTTATATCTGAATAAAAGCCTAAATTAAACCTGTTCATCATATAAAGTGATTGTGTCTCCAATTAAACCACTCACAACAGTTTAAAAGTATATATGACAGAACTTTCATTTTTGTGTGAACTATGCCATTAAGTAGTTGAAATGGTTGAGCATTACAGTATGTGACTATAAAGGCAGCTTCTATTCAGTTTTGTTGTGCTCTGTCTGTTATGTGCTCCACATGTTTTGTTTTTTCTATTTAAGCTCAATTTCAAGTGACACTGCTACCACAAACTATCCAAGTCTCTCTTACACCTTCTCTCGCTGTGCCTATCAGCACTTTAATAAGTTGTTTTCTTTCTATAGTTGTTCTGGCTGTGTAAGTGTTTTCTGAGAGGTAACTGATATAAATGAGTGTTAGTCCGGCTGGTTCACGCTTTCTTCTCCCTCTATCATTCTTGAAGCACATAAACACATAAAGTGTGTGTAGGAACCCGCCATCAAACCTGTGCAAATAATCATGACCTTGGCTGACACTGATTCAAACCTCTCACTTCAGCGCACCGGCATTACTTCTGCAGACGGGAAATTGAGGGAGGGATTCTATGAAAGGGAATCTTTCAGGTGCAGTAGTAAAAAAGTAGACGTAAAATCAAAAGGCACCTTATTTATATTCTTACACGTTCAATATACGTCTCTGGTCCTATTGCTCATTCTGCAGATTATTGCAAAGAAATGTTTTATTTTTTATCTTTACAAACTTTCAACAGGTTGTAGTAGCTTGCTATGCCTCTGAAACAACACTCCTTTCAGGCTATTTTTCTACCTTGTGGCTCCATTCTGTCACAAAACCAAGGTTGTACCAAAGATATAAGATTTCAGGAAGAGGTAAAAGTTTAAGTCTGCTATTGAAAAATCCATTATAATCAAGCCCTTATTCTGAATATATTTAATGGGGAATTTGTCCCTCTTTATTATTTTCCTGCAGCTCAAACAGTAGAGTATAGTGCTTGCAATGTCAAGGTCATGAGTTCAGTTTTTATCATGAGGACCGAAATTTTATAAGGTATAGTCCAATCAAATAAATAACACTGCATCTTCATATCCTTTTTAAAATTCAAGAGCAGTGAGTAATTTTTTTCCTTAGTTGTATTAACATTAAAAACGCAGACAGTAGCAGGATTATTAGGATGCTGTCACTTTAAGACCGAATGCATGCACGGATCATATGTTTTGTGGTTGCATTCACCGAGATGGGCATTTTTAATTTTGAGTAAACTTGTCCATTTTTGCGCGCTGTCAGACGCGGCTTTCAGGGCGCGCTTCGGATGTTTAAACGTGAGTAACGAATTCCCTTTCTAGCGCTTGAATATTTACATTGGAAAGGCTGAAACTTTCGGAACAATGCAGCAATGACCCGCCAACTGTACAGAGCGTTGTTCACTTTCATATTGTCACAACATTGCATTGTTAGAATTAAAAAAATTGTTACTGGCCGACTGGCACAGTTTAATATACTTGCCAATGCCAATTTTTACTCGTATTTGTCACTTGGCAGTGTTCATGGCATCTGTCCATCATGGCCTCCTAATCATCCCCATACGGATTGGCTTCATCACTCGGTCTCCTCTCCACCAATCAGCTGGTGTGTGTGGGGCGTTCTGGCTCAGTATGGCTGCCGTCGCATCATCCAGGTGGTGCTGCACGTTGGTGGTGGTTGAGGAGATTCCCCCCTTCTATATGTAAAGTGCTTTGAGTGCCTAGAAAAGCACTATATAAATTTAACAAATTATTATTATTATTATTATAGGCATGTAGTGTTTCTTTACAAAGTGACACCGCCACCTACTGGTCTGGCAGTAGAATGCAATGTTTTTAGTCATTTTCATGTGAACGGGGATCGTTTTGACAATGTTGTCATCTGTGTGCTAAAAACACAAAGGAACAACTTTTCCATTTATAGTACATCGTTGTTGTGTAAACACCCTTAATGAACTTTTGAAAGATCATTAAAGTCGGCAGGTTTTCATGGTGACTTTGAGCTATTTCACAGGATCTTTAAACCCTCTGTAATGCCTTGCAGCATTGACATCAAATGTAAAGCCGTTACTGTAAACATGAGCATAGACGCTGTCAATATACTTTAGGTTGTTGTACTGAACCCAGAGCATTTCTTTTTAAGCCTTTTCGCATCATCTCCTCGGCTGGGTCACACTGATGACATCTGCTGCTCATGCTGGCAAGATGAGCGATCTTAATGAAATGAAAAGAGAAGCTTCCAAAAATACTTGGGTAATGAGGTTCTTTGAAATGTGACACTTTGTGACCAAATCCTCTTTTTTTTATCAGTCATGATGGACACATTTGATTCATGTTGATGTCTTTTAGTTCCGCAGAAAACCAAAATAATCAGGTAAACAAACAAAAAAAGTTTGATTAGTGCTTCCAGCATCTTTACAGCATTAAACGCACCCTCCCTAGTCACTATGAGGGGCGTATGTTTCTTATTTCTTCATTTTTCTAGCGTTCCCCATTTCCACGGCCTTTGTTATGCAAATTCGCTCTCACTCATGAGTGTGAGTAGGTGTTGGTAAGAGTTTCTTTGTGCTGTAGAGTTAAAGCTGGCAGAGGTGGTTTCTCTGCAGAATTATTTAGCATATAGATAATAAGATCTCATTGTCATAAGAACCATCTCAGTGACTGTGAAAGTTTTAGCACGTTGTACATCATCTTTGGCAGCTCTCGGGAGAGCTTTTGTTCTTCTCAAAACAAATCTAAATTCAAGATTTCATTCAGGCCAAGTGTCCCGTTTGAATCAGCAGTTTCGACTGTGATATTGCTTTCTTGGGCAATAAATGAAATGCAATACAATGGCAAGACGCTTGCCTTGAGCACTGGGTTAAAAATGTAACACTGATTACCTTTTCAATTAATCAGAGAGATTGAGAAATCGTGTCTCATTAGCAGAAGGGTTGTGGCTGTAAGGTGACTTAGTGTTGTGACTGCAAAATCATTGCAAAGAACCATTTATAATTGGGTTTTTAAGTTTGAAATGGCCCTGGGATTCATATCTTTTTCTGGTGATCTGGTCACAAGTACACAGTTGAGAGAGGTTGTCGTTTACACCTGGAATTAAACAGTGGTTTGAGTAAATATAATTTTACTGTACTTAATATGGATTATTATTAAGTCCCATAACTGATAATTCTTTATATTTGAAAGATCTTTTATCTTTGAATTTGAAACCGATATATTGGCCGATAAATCTAAATCCAAATTTTTATATAATTTTTGAGAACCTGATTACAAAATCAAGTCTCACAATTAAATCCATGTCCCAAGCACATGGTTATGTTCTCATTATAATTTTATGTAGCCTATATGACAGACTTGTGCTGCACATGTTGCACTTAACTATATTTTCCTTTGTTGAAGAGATTCCAATCATATATCAAGCAATTCAAAACGTATCTGAAGTGTCTCAGCTGAAGGAAATAATCCATTATTTATCAGTTTTAATATATTGGCCTAATTTTTTTTTATCGGGCCGATAACGATCAAATTAAAAGTGAAAATATCATCTGTTACCAATATGGTGGCTGATATATTGTGCATCCCTAAGTATCTTTTTGGCTACTTTGTACAAAGTATCAAATATATTTAGCAAAAGACATTTATAATGTTACATGAAGATTATTTATTTATTTATTTATTTATTTTTATTTTATGTATTGCGATTTTCACAAAAATATTAAGCAGTAAATGGTTTTCAACATTGATAATATGAAGTGTTTCTTGAGCAGCAAATTAGCATATTAGAATGATTTATGAAGGATCATGTGACGCTCCAAAAAGACAACAGTGCAGGAAAACACCGATAAACAGGGAAACCAGGATTAAAAACATGGTTAACCAGAGGGAGAGTGCTCAGAAATACAGAGTGAGATTTACAAGACTTCGCTATGTGTGAATGAAAACACAGAGCTTATATAGGCAAACACAAACAAGTTAACACACAGGTGGAATTAATCAGACCATAATGAGTTCAGGCAATGAGTTATGGGAAATGTAGTTTATGATGGGAAAGCAAAGGAGACGGGAGGAGTGCCCTCTGGTGGAGATCATGGGCACTCCAGCTGGCGTATGTAACAGCACAGAAGACTAGAGTAATGATGCAAAGAAAAATCACAAATTACATTTTACAATATAAAACAGTTATTTTAATTTGTAATAATATTTCACAATATTACTGTTTTTAATGTTTTTTTAATCAAATAAATGCAGCCTTGGTGAGCAGAAGAGTCTTCTTTCAAAAACATAAAAAAATCTCACCGACCCCAAACATCTAACAAATTTGCAAATGAGTGACTACATTTCATATGCTCACCAAAGCCAATTTGGATGCTGGTTCTAGTTTTTATCCATTAAAGGTGGGGTAAGCCATATCTGGTAACCGATGTTGATAGTTAAAATCAGCAAAACAAACACGCCCCAACCCCAAAAGGGTCTCGCATCAATGCCAACCTCAATGAGGACTCTTTTCCCACATCCTATAGACATACAGCATGTATGTCTAGCTCCGCCCCACACATACGCATGCAAGGCAGGCAACGACTATGGCAGAATCTGCTGTGCCAGCCGGCCCGAGGCTATGATGTCATCAATAAGTGAAAGCAATGTGTGTTACTATGGTAATCCAGGTCAAATGTTCAATGAAAAAGTCATCCATTACATCCCCAAAACACAAACACAGTTCTCATGAACAACTTGATAGCACGAGCACAACAGTCCAACTAATGAATATATTACAATTGTGACAAGATTAGAGAGTTATATCGATCACGAAAAGAGGAACCAAAGGAAACAAACATATATTAGGAGTTTATTATCTTAGTTTTTGGACACAGTATGTGGAAATGAATGGGTCTTTATCATCGCTGAAGTGAACGACGATACGATTGCAAATGGACAAACAAGCGAACATGACACACGAGCATATTCAAGCAAAAGCCAGCATATACTAGTTACTCGCCTATCGAGAAGAAATAAAGCAACCTCGGTGTCCGATTGCAGGCCTTAGCGCTCCTCGAGTTCTCTCCAGTGCTGGAAAGCTGATACTACTTGCCTGATCATAAGCCTTCGTTTGTTCCACAGACATTTAGTAGACTCGCCCCTTACTGCTGATTGGCTATCAGTTTGTTTTGATACTCGGCCTGAGATACTTTTCTAAAGCATTTTTGAAATATAGCTTACCCCACCTTTAACTGAAGAAATGAGGATCTTTGAAGAACCAGTACATATTTGGTTTACTAAGTTGAAGGTGAAACGTATCATTTCTGTGCCATCACCAAAATGGTTTGCAAAGATATGGACACTCCCCTCGTCTACCATTGGTCAAACAAAAAGGATGGGATATGAGGAAGTACATAACACCGTTCTTTAAAAGGTTTCATTCCAACCCTGTTACATCTAACTTTTTGGAGTCTTTATTTTTAAAAGTGAAAAAAGATTCTGTTTTGGTCCCTGATGCAGTTTAAAAGCATACAAACAATAAAAACAAAAGAGTCTTACACGATTTGCCACTTCACTAAACTCTAAGCATGGTGTCTTTTCCGCGGCGTGGGGTGTTTCTCCGTTCCCCCCGCTGTCTTCTCTTTCTCTCCTGTCTCGCTTCACTTCGGCGTCTCTCTAAATATATCTTGCTGTGTCTACCTTTCTCCCCATCTCTCTGCTTGCACAGTCTTGTCCAATAAAGTTAGCCATGCTTCACCAATCCAATCTGACACACTTTTACATAACAATTCTATCTGCAGCATGCGCCCTCCCTTGCCAGACACAATTCAAAGCTTTCTCCATGAATGAGTGACTGTAATGCAGTATTAACTGAGCATTTTAACACCGAATATTAGATGTGTTTGGTGAATAGCATCTGCTGAAACTGAAATGCACTCCTGTCTTTGTTGAACACCGGTGTGGATGCATCAATGCCAACCTCAATGAGGACTCAAACTTTTTCTCTTCACAGAGCTTCTTGGCTCTTTTCCCACATCCTATAGACATACAGTATCGATTAGAGCTGGACGGTAGAGTGGCGGTACAGTTTATACCCTGTTATATTTGTGCCATAATGGGCAGTATTGTAGACGGCTTCATTAATTGTAATGGGAGTGATTTAGTTTTGGTATATCATAGTGTGACGCTCTCATCCAGTGTAGAAATGGTAACCTGTAAGCCATTTACATTGTCTTCAGATGTATGTAATGTCATCTTTATCTACTATTGTGTCTAATCTCATCTTTAATGTCATTATTAATCATATACATTCATATAAAGTTTGATATACTACATATATATATTAAGTCTAGCATGCATACATTTTTACCGTATTAACAGCTGCAACATTTAAATAATAAAATGTATTATATATATCTATCTATCAAATAGATATATATGCGACTGGGTCATGGGCGGCCAAGGCTCATTGATGCACGTGAGGAGTGAAGGCTGGCCCGTGTGGTCCGATCAAACAGACGAGCTACTGGAGCTCAAATTGCTCAAGAAGTTAATGCTGGTTCTGATAGAAAGGTGTCAGAATACACAGAGCATCTCAGTTTGTTGTGTATGACCAGTCAGGGTGCCCATGCTGACCCCTGTCCACTGCTGAAAGCACCAACGTGAGCATCGTGACCTGGACCACGGAGAGATGGAAGAAGGAAGAAAGGAAGATAGAAGAAGAGGTGGCCTGGTCTGAAGAATCACGTTTCCTTTTACATCACGTGGATGGCCGGGTGTGCGTGCGTCACTTACCTGGGGAACACATGGCACCAGGATGCACTATGGGAAGAAGGCAAGCCGGCGGAGGCAGTGCAATGCTTTGGGAAATGTTCTGCTGGGAAACCTTGGGTCCTGCCATCCATGTGGATGTTACTTTGACACGTACCATCTACCTAAGCATCCAAGATTATTCCCTGGTGGCTGTGGCGTCTTTCAGCAGGATAACAATATCA